>OX422213.1:560176137-560553637 GCA_949130495.1 Sambucus nigra | reverse complement strand
TCCATATAAAAAATATCATCTCAAAATTATTTTTTTTACTATTTAAAAAAAGGGGTATGTTGCTAGGAGGTATGTTGGAGAGCCTGACTCTCTCTCTCTCTCTCTCTATATATATATATATATATATATATGCTCCTAGTTTTAAATCTCTGTGCCACCGGCACCTAATGCCCCCCTGCTCACCCCAAATCGGCGTTCAAGAGGATCCAGATCCCATTTCTCTAATCTTATTTTCAACGGTCCGCGCCAGCGGCACCCCATGACACTCCGATCGATCCAAAATCCATTTATTCAAAAGTCTCTTATTTTCAAAGGTCCGCGCCAGCGGCATCACATGCCACCCTTACCCATCCCAAATCGGAGCTCTGACGAAGGTCGTTGAAGCTCCAACAATGGTGGTAAGGATAGGATGCCGCTAGCGCGAACCTTTAAATATAAGGTAATTTTGAAAAAAAGCGGATTTGGATCCACCGGATATATATATATATATATATATATATATATATATTGTGTAATATTACCACAGTAAGTGTTACTGATTGTTTGTGAAAATGTCACATATATAAAACTATTTCATATTCTAGTGCATACAGTAAAGTTTACTATTTGTGTAAAAAAAATTCTATGGAATTTTATAGCCTTCATGGATCTTGTTTACTAGATCTCGTCAAGCAGATTTCAAAAATAGTAATTTTGCGAAAAACGAATTTGTGAATCAAAAGTTATGATCATTTAAAGATTATAAAAAAGAGTCCAACCACTTATGTACACTACACCAAATCTGCCGAATTGTCACGGTCATTGAACTTGACAAATTCAACTTGTCAAGGTCAATGACCGTGACATTTCGAGGCGAGTCAACTTTTTTTGTCACGGTCGTGCCGCGGTCCATGACCGTGACTCGTTTGTCACGGTTTCTAACCGTAACAAAGTCGTGACCTTTTTTAAAAAAATTATCACGGTCATTGACCGTGACACGTCCGTGATAAAAAGTTGTCACGGGCTTGTCACGATCAATGACCGTAACAATTCTGGGCAGAATTTAAAAAAAATCTGGTGGGCAGTATGGCCACTGCCACTGCCCAGCAGTATATTTGTACCTTTTATAGCAATGTTGTACCTGTTCAAACATCATATATCCAAACAAACTAAAGATAATGCAAATATATATTCAAAATAGAAACTATTTAAGAAGAAACAACATCACCATCAATTATCTCAAATCTACAAACTATTTGCATAGAAAAGAGATTTTGTACTGCGACGCTCGGGGACACCTCCTTATCCTTCCCTTCTCGTCCGAATAGCCACATAAGTATAGAGCATATGTGGCCTACCCTTAGGGCCACTCCCTGTCCCCTGAATTGAAATAAAGTAAAATTAGTATCCTCCCCTCAAATATAGATAAATATAAATCGTAATTGAAATCGAAATCAAAATTTACATATAAATATAAATACATTACCTGTAGTGTCACCCAAACAGTTAACTTAAGCTCATATGGCACCTCCTTACAACTAATGTACCCCGGTAAATCGTGTCAAATATAATTCTCTTCATATCTAAACACTAAGAAATGCCATAATCCTATAGAGTTATGGGGTATGGAAAGTGGAATTGATAACTTCAACTGGTGATGTTTGGCTACATAACGGTTGGGAGGAATTTGCAGAGCATCGTTCCATAGGATTATGGCATTTCTTAGTGTTCGGATAGACGAAGAGATTCAGTCTCCTCTCCACAAATAGGACACCCCAAATAACTATGTACTAATCACCTATTAAAGGTAAGAAGCGTATATTCATGGATTAGTATAAACAAAACTTAGATGTAGTTGGAATATTTATGTATTAATCTCCTCTCCACACACGCACACTACACAAGAGTGAAAATGATAAAGTGCAGATCAATTAAAAGCATTAAAAATGGATGTTTCGGTACAAATTGAAATATTTATTACAAATTGAAAAATTATTTCAAATTCGGGTTATCATAAAAAATGGATTGATATTCGGTAGGAGCATCCAAGTCATCCACACTACTATTTAGACGCCTTGGCGCGTGTTGGACAATTGACCACGGCTCGTTGTTGATATACTCCGAGTAAAACACTTGCTTAACCTTTTGAAATGCACAAACAAACGGCTCATCGCTCACGTGGTCGTTGCTCTTCAACTTGGACAAGTCAACCATGATCAAATTGGTGATAGGATCAACTTTACAAACATTTTTATCCTCAACTCTTACCCATTCACAGTAAAATACAACCTCTTTAAAGCTTATATAATCCAATTCAAATATATTTTGGATTACACCATAGTAAGTCATTTCAGCTTCAACGAGGTTTTTATCTTTTGCGCTCGCTCGAAAGAAAGTAAGAGCCTTGTATGAAATTCCCGAGTTCTATACATTTGTACTTTTCTCGTACACTTTAGCGCCGAAAATGTAACCGTTCAATCGATACCTTTTGTACTCTTGTGCCACGAACAAGGGTCCAGTGGCTAGACGAGCAAGCCTTGATGTCGCATCACCCATCTTTAGGAGATGAGAATATAGATAAATTAATTATATTAGTGGTAAAATTTGAGTGTAACGTAACGTTATATAACGACTGTTTTCATTATAATTACCGCTTGTGTCAACCATAGCCTAAATTCGCTGTCTGATTGTACCATTTTTTTCGTCTTTTATTGTTCTCACAGGCTTCATATTTACTGCATATTACAAAATTAATCATGTATAAAATAATCTAAAATAATGTTAAACATTATAATAATCGAAATTACTTTTTCCATTCTTCGACATCTTCATGTGTGTCAAATAGATAACGAGCTACTTGTTCATGTTGCAAACTCGTTAATTTCACTCATTTTCCCATCACATTACCACCATCATCGATGAATTTATCAGTGTCATCAACGCTGGTCGAGTCAGACATATATTCCCGAGTATATATTGATGACTCCACGGTGATGTATTCCTCTGTAATTGATCCTGCAATATATCGCGTATTCTTGACGTAATCTTTAAAAACTTTCATCAATCTTTCAAACGGATACATCCACCGATATCTAACTGGACCACAAAGAAGTGCCTCGTCGCATAGGTGTACCAACAAGTGAACACTTATGTCAAAGAATGCTGGGGGAAAGTACTTCTCCAATACACAAATCGCTTCGTTCACAGCCAATTTTGCGGCCACTATGTGTTCTCGATTCACTACCTTCTCACATAAGAGGGAGAAGGTAATACTAATTTGCATAATAGCCCTACGCAAATCCTTGTGCTTGAAGAAACAGTGCTTAAACAATAGAGGAACCAATTGCATGATCACATGCCAATCGTGGGACTTACACTTATGTAAATCATGAGTAGTATAATTCACAATCCTTTGCAAGTTGGACGAAAAAGCAGATGGGCCCTTCAAATTATATATTGTGTTTAGAATCACCTTCCTTTCCCCACTCGTCAAAGTAAACGCACCAGGGGGAATTATTGTCCTTCCCCTACTATCTTCTTTCAACCATAGTTGTGGCTTAAGTTTTAACGTTTTAAGGTCTTTTCGTGCATTTTCTCCATCCTTCGAATGACTCCCCCCAAGGCAAGTACCCACAATATGTTCAGCGAAGTTCTTCTCTGCATGCATCACATCCAATACATGGCGCACCGGGTTATTCTTCTAATAAGGCAAGTCAAATAAAATTGACCTCCGAGACCATGCCTTTCTTATCTCAGTTTCATTCCCAGTTGGGGTCTTCTTATGCTTGACATTATTAAATTTAGGATTCTTACCTGGCATATTTGGGCCACATTCAGAAGATTTACTTTCAATTTCTGAACCCGAAAGTTATCTCGGTGGTAGCCTATGTTCAACTTCGCCCAATAAAAATTTGAACCTTTCTCAAATCTGAAACTATGAGCTGGGGGTAAAAACCTCATGTGGAAATGGTATACATTTTTTAAGCTAGAGGATAGACGAAGAGATTCAGTCTCCTCTCCACAAATAGGACACCCCAAATAACCATGTACTACACATCCGGATAATGTCCCATAAGCTGGAAAATTATGAATTGCCCACATCAACATAGCTTCCAGCGTAAACTCTTCTTTTCTAAAAGAGTCAAATGATTGCACACCCTCTTCCCACAACTCATTTAATTATTCTACCAAAGGAGCCAGGTAAATATCAATGTCATCACTTGGTGCCTTTGGCCCAGGTATCAACAAAGCCATCATCAAAAATTCAGGTCTCATACATTGTGAAGGAAGGAGGTTGAGTGGGGCTAGGATCACTGGCCTTACACTCTGATTGGTGGTTAGATTTCCAAATGGATTGAAACCATCTGTTGATATAGCCAAACGAATGTTGCGTTGTTCTCGAGCAAAATCGGGATACTCAAAATTCATCCTCCGTCAGGCAGTAGAATCAATAGGATGACGCATGATATTACCCCCTACTTCTGCCCTAGCATGCCAAATCATTGCCTCTGCAATCCATGTACTGTGAAAAATCGCTTTAATCTAGGCCCAACAGGAAAATATTTCAATACTTTTTAGGCACTTTTGAGCTTGTGCCTTCCTTACTAGTAGATTGGACATATCTAGGTTCATTGCATACCGGACAACGATCGAGATTTTCATACTCCTTTCGGTATAGTATGTAGTCATACACACAAGCATGAATTGATTTATACTTCATTCCCAAGCCTTTCAAACTGTTCTTCATAACAGGATAGCTATTTGGAAATGTATTCACCTTGGGTAATAAGCCCTTCGCCCATTTCAGAATTCCCATCACGCTATTGCCAGACAAACCGTACTGCGTCTTCAAACTGTGCAAACCAACCATGGCATGTAAATTTTTTTGATCTTTCTCACAGCCAGAGTATAACGGTTGGGTCGCCTTAAATTTTAAACTTTGGTAGTCATCGTCAAGTTTTATCGTGTTATCTTCACGAACACTTGAATCTTCTACATCATCAGTAACCTCATTCTCCTATGCTTCATAAACTCCGTACGCATCATCAACTAAATCCTCTAACATATTATGATCTACGTCGTCCCCTTCTACATCTATTCTACTTGTTGAAGGTTGCTGTGAAGGTTGGTCGGGGACAAAAGGAACTTTCAATTCACCGTGAAAACTCCAAAATCGATAACTATCTTGCATACCCGATCTGAACAAATGTAGTTCAACTGTTTTCCACTCAAACACCTTACCATTCTTACACCTAGCACACGGACACGGAAACTCTTCATCATTATGACATCTCTTTGCATATTTCACAAATTCATTAGCACCTCTGCGAAACACATCCCCCATTCTATTAGTCTCACCCATCCACTCTTTGTATTTCGGATATCCCATCACAGCTACCACAACTAAACACCTATTAAAGGTAAACAAAACTTAGATTTATAGTATGTTTTATTTAATTACCCCATCATTTAATTACCCTATTAAAGGGTAAGTGGTCCTATCCCATTCAAGACTGCATTTTTCTGTAATATACTTAACAGCTCATGCACATTGTTACGATTTGAAAAAAATTCGACAGCATATCCCCGTAGTTCTCAAAGTACACGACGTAGATTGGCAAGTGTGAGTGTTATTTCAATTGGTCAATTGAAATAACAGTCACACTTGTCAATCTAGTATGTACCCAGAGAACAATAAGATACGACTGCATAACTTCCTCCAAAAGTAACAACTTTAAGCCAATAAGAATATTATACAGTCTCAAACTGTCCAAACGGGACAATTCGAGAGATCTCATTACAGGGGTAATGACTCTCAAACGGGTCTAAGGGCTATTGAATGCGTATCTATGCGCACTATATTTAATTTCAAGTATGTTTCATATAATGGATTAATTCAAATACAAAAATAAATTCATGGGTTAATTCAAATACAAAAATAAATTCATGGGTTAATTCAAATACAAAAATACAAATTCATGGGTTAATTCAAATATACACACATACACACACACCTCCCTCCACACCTCCCACTCACCACATACACACACATCCCCACCTCCCTCCACACCCCCCACTCACCACATACACACACACACACACACACACACACACTCACCACATACACACACACACCCACCCCCACCCACCACATACACACACACACACACAATAGCCCCCACCCTTCCCCACCTCCCTACACACCCCCCACCCACCACACATATACACACAAACACAACAACCCCACTCCCTACCCCCACCCTGCCCCACCCCCACACACGCACACACACACGCACATATATACACACACACACATATTTATACACACAAACATATATATAAATGGAAGAGAGAGAGAGAGAATTAAACCTGAAAGTAGAGAGAGAGAGAGAGAGAGAGAGAGAGAGAGAGAGAGAGAGCGGCGTAGAGAGAGAGGGGGGGAGGGAACGACGAGAGGGAAAAAAGAAGGGGGAAAGAGTTTTTGCTGCAAAAGTTATCACGATCGTGTCAAGGTCATGGACCGTGACAATTATTTAAAGAATTGTCACGGTCGATGAGCGTGACAATTCTTTATCACGGTCGTGTCAAGGTCAATGATCGTGACACAAAACGCGTATTTTTTGTCACGGTCAATGACCTTGACAAGGGTGGCCGGCTGAAAGGTGATAATTTTATCATTTTGGTGTAGTGGTAACTTCCTAAAGGAAGTTAAGGATGATTAGTTATAAAAGGGTAAAATTGTGAAAAAATTCCCTAAAAAGTTGGAATAGGACCTATATGATTGTTGAAAAGTCAATAGGACTTATATGAATGTTGACCTGACAAATGTGACTTAAATATAATTATCTCTTTCATTTATCATTTCAGATTACAAATATTTAATATTCTTTTGCAATCAATTTTAGGTTTTTATTTCGGGTTCAGTTATTTGAGTACGGATCTCCTGCAGTGTAGTAGAAAGAAATTTTAAGAGTAAAATTATTATTAAATTATGTTCCCATAATAAAGCTGCTTTTAAGCAGTATGGCACTAAAAAGAAAACAAAAAGTGATGAAAGTAATTTATCATGATTTAACTTTTAATATTTCTATTTGTATGAAACATAAAATAGTTTTTTTGAGTTTAATCTCATTTTCATTATTTTGTTAGGCCTTATTTCTATGTTTTTTTTTTTAAATTCTATTAAGTCACATAAACATCCAAAACCACAAACAAACACCTTATAACCATTTCTCTTCCTTTTCGCAGAGAATAACACGTACTTAATAGTTTTTAAAATGGGACCAACAATTAAAAAAACAAAAGCATAGGAGTGACTTTAAATGAATCTTTAAAGACGGGATCAAATACTTATGATCCCAAAAAAATTAACAAAACTCTGTTCAAAAAATATAAAATAGGCCCCTTTCATGTGTACTGATATAAAAAAATGTGTCATCAAGATTTAAATAATAATAAATAGACCTGCGGTACCAAATCAAATTGCATGCTTTCATGTTAATGATCCAAAAGAGGTGATTCCACATATTGATGAGAAATAGCTAAAGAGATTAAATTAAATGCACCCACCCGTTAAGATGATTTGCATTTGGTTCAAAAATACGACACATGTAGAAGGGTTCTTTAACTTTTAGATAATTTTGGTTTGATCCCATTTGGGAAATTTTTCTAGGATCTGCTCTCACAATTTTTAATTTTTTTTTCGTAATTTTCATAATTGTTGATTGTGTGATAATCTTGGTGTAAACTTATGACACCTCATAAAATTCATATCAAGATTGATCAGGTCGAATACAAAAATTACAAGAATAAAAAACATTTGGTAACATTCTCAGCATAATGAAACAAATAAAACTAAACAAGTAATAATGAGGGATAATAAAATACTGAGTAAGATAAAATCATCTCTGATACCATCCAATTGTTGATACAAAATAAAACTAACTCTGGAATATAAAATATATCTCAAATATAATACCTGTGAGTACAAGAAATATCATAATAAAGAGATCCACGAAAATAATAAAAAAGAACAGAAGTAAAGATCACACACACAACAACGATCTACGTGGTTCGACAACTTGCCCATATCCAGAGAGAGGTTACTATTTTATCATAGTATCACTCAATATTATTTGTTACATCCCCTTGCACCGGGTCAGGGTGTACAATTTATAAGTGCATCAAAGTAGAGATTGAGTTGTACAAGAAACTCAATTAACAAGTGAATATATCAAGGAGCACCTGAATATCTCTTCTGAGATTATTGGTAACTGATTTGACTATATCCGTAAGTGTTCTAGTATATTTGAAATACTCGTGTGTGAATTAAATCATGATTTGGGTCAAGCAACACTTTGATCAATTCGGGTTGGTCAGCTATTCTCATGGGCCATTGTTGGAATAATAGGCCCCCAATTTTAAACTCTTAAAAATTCTTAAACAATAATTTCCTCGTTAAATAGATATGCGGAAGCATAGATGATGGTTCAAACAAATAAACAAATTTTAATTTACTCCAAAATTAAAATTAAACCAAAGTGAAATAAAATTAAAACACACACTAATATTAAATTTCACTTAAACCATATTAATTAATCCAACTCCTAGAAAATTTGCCTAAGTCATATTTTGCAATTTTATCAAGTTAGGCCAAACTAATTTTATCAATTAAATTAAATGACTTGAATTAAATTAACATAAGCATTACCTAAAATTTAATTTAGTAATTTTGCACTTGAATTAAATTAAACATACCCAAACATTAAATTTGCACAAATTAAATAGATTGTGATTTTGAACTAATTTTATCTTGAATTACCTAAGCATGCATCTAGGTGATATAGCAAGATAAAATAAATATCAATCGCACTACGTCGGATGTACGAGGAAAACCCAAATGGGAAAAATCTCGGACGGCCCTAGCCTTAAGTCCACTAAGTACGGTTTTACAATTACAAGACAGATGACTTACTTCCTCAACTCGACTCCCTTCAAGCCTTGACGCGTCTTCTTGTAAACACCTCCACCTAGTCGACAACTCCAAAACTCCACCGGAATCTTGGAATCCACCAATGAGACTTTTGGACAACCGTCAACCCTCAAGGAAGCCTTTCTTCGAGTGGGAATGTCACATCAAACAAAGCTCTTCTCATTTATGAGCTGAAAAGAAAACTAAAACTCTCTTCGTCAATGGTGTACAGAAAACCGGAGCCAAACACTCCAAGCAATATATATATGTTGAAACTTGGATATAGACGAACATATGGGTGTATATGTGTTTTGAAAGGAATTTACTCCATAAAAATCAAACACATAAAAAGGAACTTTTTCTTCAAAGTATTTTGCTCTAATGACTCTTGAAAATGTGAAAAAGTTGTCTTCAAAAACTTAGTTCCCGCACTTAAGAAGTATGTCAAAAAGGAAGTGGGACAAAGTAGTGGAAAAGTGGAAAAAACTGGCTTAAAACTGTTCCCGCTGTTTTTCCGTTAGAAATCTCGTTCAAACGAGACTTCTAATGAAGAGACAGAAAGAAAAAAATTCTCGTTTGAAAACTCGTTCGAACGAGGTCGGTCAAACGACCTATCAAACGAGATCTCAGGCCATGGTTCTAGATAATTTCGATACGAACGCATGGCCGCTAGTTTCGTATCGTTCTGATTTTTTTTTGGATTTGATATGATTTTTTTACTGAAAGGTGTCCGAGAACAAAATATTTAGAATTATGAATTCAAAAAGTTTACAAAAAAATTCCAACACCCAAAATAAATTTCTAACATGCACCCAATAAATAATGTTCCATGTTCCTATATATATATATATATATATATATATATATATATTAAAAATGCATTCATACCTTAGGAGCAATGGAACCATGTTGATGACGTAGAAACGAGGCACGACACACACGGCATTAGATGAAGCTTTAATATCTTGGCCGCTACGTCTTCAACATAGACGTCATAGGCTTGAATGGATAAACTTGAACTCTATCATATGACTCAAATGTTTTTGTCCAGAATTGAGCCAAAAACTACGAATGAATCAATTGAATATTTGTGTCCTTACAAATCTCTCCCTTTGGCTATTCCTTGACAAAAACTAAACAAAAATCCTAAAGGGCCACCAAGCTCACTAGACTCAAAAACAATGTCCCACCCAAAATAAAAAATACAATGCTTGACTCAAACAACCCAAGGATCAATATCTTTGCCGATGTTGAATGTTGTCATTTTGAAGTATTCCTGCATACTTAAGCAAACTATCAAACGCATAGGTAATATCAAAATATTAAATGCAATTAAATAATTACTCCCCCAAAATTAATTCTCACCTTTGTCAAACAAATGACCTACTTAGAAAGACGTCTCCCCCTAAGATAAATCTCCCCCAAACTAAGATACGATAATAATAGGATTAGATACCATTTCTCCCCCTATCATTCTCCCATTTTTTGTTCAGGAATAGACAAAGGCTAAAAAATCAAAACAGCAACTTATCTCCCCCAAATAAAGCATATAAACCCTCTAAACTAAGCAAGAGATAAAAGAATGGGATAATAAGCTAAAACATGTAATTGTGCATATAGTGATGAGAACGTTAAAGCATATGGGCAACAAAAGTTCAACTAATCCAAACAATAACATCGGATACCAACTAGGATGCAATAAAATGATACCAATATGATATATAAATTATTAAGCATATGATATCAACAAAGAATGCAATAAGATGGATACCAAGTATGAATTAAAGCATATATGGATTAGAAATCAAAGCAAAGACTAAACAAAAATATCAAATATATGTATACACAATATATATCAAAGAGACTCAAGTACACATATATAGATATAAACACACAAATGACACACAAATGACACACACTAAATATAATAGGAGTCTTTCACACTCGTATGGCAAAAATGTGTCATATGGAAATGGAAGTGTTAGGGTGTGAACTAGTAACGATTAAATTTAGACCCAATCACTTCAAACATGTTCACGGAGTTCTCAATTGATTGTAAACTTCATCACATTTGAATATAACCTCATGTGACAATATAAATTGAACTCAATGAACAAACATATACAATGCATACAAGCCTAGCATATTGATGATTCTACAAACCAATAGAGCCATGACATGAAATACGCAACTAGGATAACCGGACATTGTGCAACCCATTGATATACCATCCAATCTCCCTCAATATGCATTTATATTAAATTTGAATGAATATATCAATCAACCATAGACCTTGGCAAATTATTTTTCTTATTAATGCTGTATTTTCTATTTTTAGGCCTTTGGACCACGTATTTCTTTTAGGTCCATTCAAAATGGTGGCTTACAATCGCAAAGGATCACTTAGTCCTTTCGGAGCCCTTCCCCGTGCACATTTTTATTTATCATGTTTTTATTTTTCACACAAATCTCCCATGCAACGGATTTCGGCATGCACTAGTCCTCCTAAGTCACAAATATGTAGATGACAAGATTGGTAGGAGAACACCTCACATAGCTCAAATATACATATGAAGTTAAAATTTCAAAAAAGCTCGTGCATGTGTGAATAGAGGCATATAAAAATAGAATCCATTTGACCAACACAAAATTCAACTTCTCCATAAAAAATATGGTAAAGAACATTTTAAGGATTGACAATCTAAACCAAAAGTTCTAGCCACGTGGGAGCATTAAAGGAGGGATTCAAACACAAGTGTATGCCACATAAAGTGTGTCAAACTAAACTACACACAAAATAAAATCTTTTTGAGTTTTTGAAATTTTTTAACCAAAAATAAATTATATATACTCAAAAGTCAAACAAAAATCATTTGAATTTTTCATTAAGTTTAAATTACCAAGAGATAAAATCCAAATGATAAACAAAAATTCTTTTTGTATTTTTCATTTAATGCAAACAAAATGAAGGAAATATAATGCAAAAGATAAACAAAAATCATAATTCTAGCATGTGATAAGCATGGTGCATAGACTAGAAAATGATTAAACAAGCATACATTTAGCATGTGAATATAGCATGAAGTACAAAAGCTAAAGTATGCAAACAACTAACACATTTATCCTTTAGATTTAGCAAGGGAGGAAGCATGTGATAGTAAATGAGAATCAAAAACCCTATTTTGCAAGGCAACCAAGTCGGATTTCCTAACCCAGATTAATGAAGAAAGAATGTCTTGGGGTGTAGGAGTTCTAAATACATTGATTGCATTACGTTGGGATTTTCTAGGAATTCTTTTAAGATCAAAACAAAATTTCTTAAGATGACCTTTTCGACCACAATGTGTACAAGTAAAAACATGTCGAAAAGATTTACCTAAGGAGTGATCTCTAAATGCTTTCCTAGTAGATTCTCCTAAAACGTTGGTCTTAGCTTTATGAGTAGATTCATTACAAGTATTGAAGCCTAAACCACACATGTCATTTTTAATTTGGATCGTTCCTAAGATTTTATCTAATTTTTCCGAACGACATTCCAAATCAAATTTGACATTACTAGAGTCTTTTAATTTATTTTGCAATTCTAAAATGTTATACTATAATAAAACATTTCGCTCTTCAAAAGCAAGAAGCTCCTTTTTCAAGGATTCCATTAAACCCCTAAGGCTATCTCTCTCGCCTTCTATATATTCAAGCTTCTCTAGAATAGATTTCTCTCGTGTCCTAACGTCTTCAACCATCATACTATTATCAATGATTTTGACACGTTCTTTCAAACTAGCTTCTAACTTCAAATTAGCTCTTTTCAATTTAATAGATTCTTTATAAAGTTCTTGAAAAGCATTTTGAAGTTCACTCACATTAACATCTTCTTTATTTTCACTCTCTCTTTCTTCTCCACTCTCACTATCATCAAAAACAAGAGAATCATAAACTATGACCTTGGAAGTGTCATGTGTTAACGTTTCATCAATCGATGAGTTCTCACTATCACTCACATGACTAGCCATAAAAGCCACAAAGTTGGGCTTAGTGGGGGAATCGGGTCCCTCTTCCTTATCACTATCACTAAGGGCTGCATTATATGAAATGGGTCTCTTACCCTCTTTCCTTAGTTTAGTGGGGCACTCAAAAGCCCTATGGCCATAACCCTCATAACCAAAACACCTATTTGACTCGTCCTTATTTAATTGTTCATTGATAGGTTTAGAGATCTTTTCGGTTTTGTCATACTTAGAAGTTTCAAATTTCTTAAAGTCATTTTTAAATTTATCTTTGTTAAATTTAATAAATTTTTTAAATTTTCGAGCAAACAAAGCCATGTCTTCCGAGTCACTATCACTCTCGCTCTCTATTATTTATTTGACCTCTTTTCGGGTTTTTAAAGCAATGCCCTTTTCTATTTTCTGGTCGTTTTTAGAGGGAAACATGTTTAGTTCATAGGTTTGTAAATCAACTACGAGCTCTTCTAATTTCATGGAGGCTAAAGTTGGTAAAGAATTTAAAACGGTCACTTTTGGAATAAATCTATCAAGAAGGGACCTTAAAATTTTCTTTACTACTCGGTTGTCGGGTATTTTCTCTCCCAAGTTAAAAGATGAATTAACAATATCGGAAAGTCTAGCATAAAATTCATCAAAACTTTCTTTTTTGTTCATTTTGATAGTTTCAAATTGAGTGGTGAGGTTTTGGAGTTTCGAAGCTTTAACGACACTAGTACCTTCGTGGGTGAGTTGTAAAATATCCCAAGCTTCTTTAGCGGTCTCACAGGTCATAATGCGTCGGAATTCATTTGGTGTGACAGCGCTAAACATGGCATTTAAACCTCGGGAATTAAAATTAGAAAGTTTAAATTCACCCTCACTCCATCTATCAGCTGGTTTGGGAACACGTTCATTATCTACTAAATGAGTAGGTGTGGACCACCCGTTAATAACAGACATCCAAACTCTCTCGTCGATAGATTTTAGTGCCGATTTCATTCGCGCTTTCCAATACGCATAGTTAGAACCATTGAAAATAGGAAATTTAGAAAACGGAGAAAATTCCATTTTAGCCAAAAATATTTAAAAGATCTTAACGAATTAATTTATCGTTTTTGGCCTTTGATACCACTTGTTGGAACAATAGACCCCCAATTTTAAACTCTTAAAAATTCTTAAATAATAATTTCCTTGTTAAATAGATATGCGGAAGCATAGATGAGGGTTCAAACAAATAAACAAATTTTAATTTACTCTAAAATTAAAATTAAACCAAAGTGAAATAAAATTAAAACACACACACTAATATTAAATTTCACTTAAACCATATTAATTAATCCAAGTCCTAAAAAATTTGCCTAAGTCATATTTTGCAATTTTATCAAGTTAGGCCAAACTAATTTTATCAATTAAATTAAATGACTTGAATTAAATTAACATAAACATTACCCAAAATTTAATTTAGTAATTTTGGACTTGAATTAAATTGAACATACCCAAACATTAAATTTGCACAAATTAAATAGATTGTGATTTTGAACTAATTTTATCTTGAATTACCTAAGCATGCATCTAGGTGATATAGCAAGATAAAATAAATATCAATTGCACTACGCCGGATGTACGAGGAAAACCCAAATGGGAAAAACCTCGGACGGCCCTAGCCTTAAGTCCACTAAGTACGGTTGGTTTTACAATTACAAGACATATGACTTACTTCCTTGACTCGACTCCCTTCAAGCCTTGACGCGTCTTCTTGTAAACACCTCCGCCTAGTCGACAACTCCGAAACTCCACCAGAATCTTGGAATCCACCAATGAGACTTTTGGACAACCGTCAACCCTCAATGAAGCCTATCTTTGAGTGGAAATGTCACATCAAACAAAGATCTTCTCATTTATGAGTTGAAAATAAAACTCAAACTCTCTTCTTCAATGGTGTAGAGAAAACCGGTGCCAAACACTCCAAGCAATATATATATGTTGAAACTTGAATATAGACAAACATATGGGTGTATATGTGTTTTGAAAGGAATTTACTCCATAAAAATCAAACACATAAAAAGGAACTTTTTCTTCAAAGTATTTTGCTCTAATGACTCTTGAAAATGTGAAAAAGTTATCTTCAAAAAGTTAGTTCCCGCACTTAAGAAGTATGTCAAAAAGGAAGTGGGGCAAAGTAGTGAAAAAGTGAAAAAAACGGCTTAAAACTGTTCCTGCTGTTTTTTTCGTTAGAAATCTCGTTCGAACGAGACATCTAACGAAGAGACAGAAAGAAAAAAAAATCTCGTTTGAAAACTCGGTCGAATGAGAAGTCATTTGAACGAGGTCGTTCGAATGACCTATCTAATGAGATCTCAGGCCATGGTTCTAGATAATTTCGATACGAATGCGTGGCCTCCAGTTTCGTGTCGTTCTGATTTTTTTTGGATTTGATATGATTTTTTTACTGAAAGGTGTCCGGGAACAAAATATTTAGAATTATGAATTCAAAAAAGTTTACAAAAAAATTCTAACACCTAAAATAAATTTCTAACATACACCCAATAAATAATGTTCCAAGCTCCTATATATATATATATATGCATTCATACCTTAGGAGCAATGGAACCATGTTGATGACGTAGAAACGAGGCACAACACACACGGCATTAGATGAAGGTTTAATATCTTGGCCGCTACGTCTTCAACAAACACGTCATAGGCTTGAATGGATAAACTTGAACTCTATCCTATGACTCAAATGTTTTTTTCCGGAATTGAGCCAAAAACTACAAAGGACTCAATTGGAAATTTGTGTTCTTACAGCCATTTTGAATGGGTCCCTATAATTGCCCCTAAAAAATTTGGGCCTCGTGAACTTTGGGTCAATAATTTTAAAAAGGCTCATAAGTTGAAATCTTCGTGCTTTGATTTTGAAATGGCGTTCTTGTATATCTGAGAGAATTACAGGGGTATGCGCGTCCTGAACAAATCTTCATGGAATACTTGTAATTCATTTGAATGGGCTAGGGTACTGTTGTTCGGCCAGGCATCTGAGCCGCCAAAAATCGTTTTAGGAGATTGTGCTTATCATTGACATTTGTTTCAAATCGGAGATACAATCCCTCTCATCAGTTCAGTTCACTATCTTCCTTGCTTGCTAAGCTTTGTTAGGTTCCCCTTCTTCAGTGCCCTCTTTTCTTTCAAAACTCCATTAATCCTTATAAGTTTAGCTATCCTTTCTTAAGCTTTTCTTGGAACTTATTATGTAGCTGTAGCTAGGGTTTTCTCCTTATTTGTACAATAATGGCGATACTAGATAACAAAACAATAGATGAGTTTAGGCGTCATTATAATATTCTTGATTGGGTGATCATCGATTGTGCCCTTTTCCCCCCAAATGTTCATGACATTGAGGGGGGCACTGGATTCACACCCTCCTCATAACCAGGGACGTAGCCAGGAATTGATGTTCGTGGGGGCTAATTTAGCGGTGATGACCGGGGGTTCGGGGGCGGGAGCCTCCGAGCCAAATTTTTTGAGGTTGTTTTTGAGTATTTGACAAAAATAACGTAATTTATTTAATCTAATAAAAAGAGAAATAAATATTCAAGACAAAATTTCGCCCCAAATTTAACTGATTTGACCTAAATAAAAATAAATCTCTCTATAGGTTGACTAATTTGACAAAAAAATTAGGTTCATTAATATCCTAACAAAAATGAGTGATACTATGGGTACCAAACAAATCTCCCAAATCTCTCCCAAATAGCATTAATGAATTGTCCCCGACGGAACTCATACCACAAGGTATAACACTTAATATCCCCCCCAAAAAAATTGATGATATAAAATTAATACAAACACAAACCCCATTCAAATTAGTCTACATAAATTAAATAAATTAATTTCCAACTAAACTCTTTAAATAAACAAAACAATAGTACCAAACCAACTAAACTAAATACCAACTCTTTAAATTAACAAAACACAATGTAGACTAAATTAACAAAACATAAATTAATTCAATTGTTGGTTTCTGTTTTCTCACATATGAGAGAAGCAAACCCTTAAGTTATATCATCAAGTGTCAACCCCACAATGTAGACTAAGAAGTTAGTTGTGAAAATAAATATGAGAAGCAGCAAACCCCATTAACAGAACATGAACACAAATACCTGTTAGGCTCCTCCGCTGTTGTGAAAATGAAAACAAATGGATGGGGAAAGAAATGGGATGGCTGGTCCGAAAACGACTCACCTGCAGAAAATGGCTCTCTCTCTCTCGCGCCTGTCGGAAATGGAAATGGCTCCTCTCTCTCTCTCGCCAGCCGCTCTCCTCTGTTTCAGAGTTTGAAACATGAGATAAAATTTTTAGGTCTTTTAACATTTGGGTTGTTGTGATACTCTAATTATTTGTAAATATAAGTCCCAAAATTTTTCTATTTTAACTTTTACCCCAAATATTTTATATACCTACATTTCTAAAAAAAATAAAAAATCCTCCGTGGGGGCTCGAGCCCCCACTCGGCCCCATGTAGCTCCGTCCTCGCTCATAACCCAGAGGGTTTAACGTTCCCCCCTAACCACCTGTTCCTTAGGTTCTTCAAATATTTTGAAATTGTGCCTACCTAGTATGCCCCCAACGTTTGGAAGATAGTTAATGGAGTTTATAGGATAAACACCCTTTATGAGACAAAACTAGGCCTTGCTGAGATCTGCTATTGCTTTGTGTGGTCGCGAACCGGTGATGGCTTTATGTATTTAAAACCAATAAGGCTGAGAGGGTCCTGGTGGTGAACCTTTTGGACTCCTATAAGGATTACTGGAAATATTGTTTCATTGTTAAATTCTGGCAACACCCTCCTAATCGTGAAGACGAAAAGCATCTAGGCCCTGTAATTTCAGACTATGGAGAGAACCAAATAGGTCGCTTCCTTTTTCTTTCCCTGACTATACAGTTTTGGTTGTATAAATCTATCCTTTTAGCTAATGTTCTTATCCCTTTGCTTTGTAGTTCGTATAAAAAATTAGGAGGTGACATAAGTGAGATTGATCTCTATGAACTTCTGAAAGCCTATAATATCAAGGAAAGGCTATTTAACGGCAAACACCCAAGATCGACGGCCTATCTGTTGGAATACAAGAATACAACCACTAACTTTATCTCTCGTCCGGCCGATAAGGTCCCACACATAAAAGCTCTTTAGATTGGTCCTTCTGACCTAATCGTGATACTAGAGGAGGAAGAGGAATCAAAAGAGGAGAAAGAGGAATCAGAGGAGAAAGTTGGAGTGGAAGAAGAAAAAGATGACATGGACCCTCTGATAAAAAGAAAAAAGTTGAGGATTCCTGGACATAACGCTCAGACCATCCTGTTCGATCGGCTCAAGTCTTTAAAGACGTCTGAGGCTGAATCTCCTTGGGATAGTAGTTCTAGCCCATCAAATAAGGGGAAAAAGAATGAGAAAGAGAATAAGAGATAAGTGGAAAAGAGGATGAGGGAGAGGGAGAGAGAGAGAGAGAGAGAGAGGGGGAGAAGGAAGAGGAGAGGAAGGAGACCAAGAGAAAGTTGGTCCTAAAAGCCTTTGGAGTCCCATCTCTCACTACAGACGTTGAAGGGGCTAGTGTGGGTGATGTCCCTTCTCTTGACCCCAATCTACTGAAGAGGGAAGTGCTCGTTGCCAATCATGAGCGATCTTCGAGATTGGGATCATCCCGGATCGCCCTCATAACTTCTCAGGGGATGGTCATGGTAAGTCCTATCCAGTGTTTATTTTCTCTCACTTTTTTTATTTATGTACTGACTTGTTGCTCTTTTTCTTTCTGAGAGGTTATTATTTGATTTTATAACTCTCTTGGATGACCATGTCAACAAATACATAAATGAACAAGGGCTGAAAGACGCTTTGGAATCTGAGAGGAAGGCCTTTGTTGAAGCTTATCTGGTGTAGGAGCAAGAGAGAGAGAAGATAACCAAGGCTTACGATGAATTTGGGGCATCCCAGAAGGCGGTGGTCACCGAGAAGGCTAAACTAACCGAGGCAAATGAATCTTTATCCAGCAAAATGGTTAAGCTAGAGGGGGAACTTCCCTAAGAGAAATGTGTTACCTATCGTAAAGTATTTAACAAATCTTACAATGATGCCGAGAAGCAGATAGACTATAGATGTAAGGTGGCCTTCAAGAAGGATTGGGACCATGCCTTCAAGGCGGTTTGAATTCCCATCGAATTCGAGATCTTTAGCATCCATTCCCCTGGTCCTGACCCTTTTGAGGAAGATGAAGAGGGTGATGGTCAACCTACTGGTCGTACCGAGGTCATTCCTGCTGAGGTTGTTGTTGATGATGATGCTGGCAAGGAGAAGCTTATTATCGACAAGGGAAAAGTCATTGCCAAAGCTGATCATGTGAAAGATCAAGGCTCATAGATTAGGAATTTTTCTTTCTTCCCTATATAAAATATACTTTGAAAGCTTGCAAGCATCTCCACTGGACTTACTATATAGGCCCTTGTCCCCCTTTGTTTTGTATATTAATGAAGATGGAATCTTTTTTTTGCGTATGCATTTGCTTAATCTTCATATGGTAATATTTTGCTCGTGATTTGCTCTTTGTTATTTGTAGTCTATTGATTTAGACCAATAAATTCCTTCTAGCTATCACCTGGGGTAAATCCTTGGGCCAAATATCGATTTGAAGGCTCACATATCCTTCATAAAGATCTGCAACTCTCTAAGGGCAAGAAACGAGCAATATAAGAATTAATCTGAGCTAGTCGCTAAGTTAAAGGATAATCTTCAAGAGATGGAGGAGATAGGTCCCTCAGTTCAAGAAGAAGTAAACTCTTCAAGGTCCAGACTCTTAGAGACCACTAAAGTTAGACAAATGGGTGAAGTTCTTCGAAATAAAAATGATGCCCTGAGGAAGAAGGTAGTCGGACTGAAAGTTAAGGTTACTGGGCTCGAGGAACATGTTGAGAGACTGAGGAATGCATACAAAATAGTACCTCGAGAAGCCTGATCGGAGGGCTACAATGCAGGCTAGGAAGATGCCCTAAAAAATCTTAAAGAGGTTGAAGGCGTAACTTTTTCTCAATGGGGTTGAGCGCCCTTCGGGAGGTTAATACTCCCACGGAGTTCAGGCTATGGTATAAATACCAAGATGAGTGTTCCACCTACTGCCATAATCCTTACTCAAAGGATGATAAATGGATCCTAGCTAATGCCATTCCTTCCCATCTCTTGGAGCACGATCTTGACAATGATATAGAAGAGTTTGCTCCCAAGACAGATGATGGTCAAAGGGAAATTGTTTTTTAATATCTTGCTCGCCATCTCTTTTGTATACTTTGGTTTTTATGTAAGTGTAAATTCTCATTCTAGTTAATGAAAATGTGTTATTTATTAACTTTTGATGTTTTACGTCTGTGCTGACTAAACATGTGCTAATAATTGTTGATTCGTTGGTTACTTGAGATTTTCATTGGCCAATTGGTACCGAATGACCATTCGAGGCTTTTTAATAACTAAGTGGGCTAGTACTTATTTTTAATCACTTTGGGACTCTTCAGCTAACTAAATGATGTTGAAGTCAAGTGTTTGCCCTTTATTTCCCCACGTGTGAACATTCTCCGAGTCCAATATGCCTTGGAAATATCATTCCATCTACTTTATCTTTTAGGTCGTGTTGTCACACTTACTTAGGCATAAGCATGATGATGACAAAAATGCACCTGGTAACTGGGTTATCCATCCCATCAGGTTTTTTGCAACCAAAATTTATTGGCGATCAACCTGAGTTGACTTTTTTGCCTAAGGATTATATGTAGGGATTTTGTTTTTATTGGGGCAACTTATAAGGTCTTTTGTGTTTTTAACAAATACCCGAGGGTTATAATAATTGAAACGCTTCTATTGACTCATTATAACTACTACAAACCATGCTCGGCACGTGAGGTTCCTTGATTGAAACAAGTTGAAAAAATTATTGTAATCCCAGGAATTCAGTCATCCATGAAGGAGTAATTATTTAGAATATATGTGTATTAGTTAGATAAAAATTAAGTATCCAATGCATAATACAAAAGTGCGAGGGCTAGTTGGCCTTTATTCATTTAATATTGTCTGATGAGCAACATAAGTTTGAAACTGAAAATTTTCTTAAATTAGATATGTTAACAAAATATAATAGAGACTACAAGTATAACTTCTTGAGATCGGTTGCATTCCAGGCTCTTGGTATCTCCCTGCCCTCCAGTGTTTCCAATTGATATCTGGTGGTTTTACGGCACTGCCAAGGACTTTCTTTAGGACATAATCTCCTACCAAAAAATTTCTAGAATTGATTTTGTTATTGTACTGGGCCAATCGCTGTTGGTAGGAATCCAACTTAATCATGGTCAGCTCTCTCTACTCGCCTACCAACTCAAGCTCAGTGCGTAAGGCATCATCATTAAGGCCATGGTCGACCAAAATGGTTCTCATGGTGGGGAGACCTGCTTTCAGTGGGATAATATCTTCCATCCCGTACGTGAACGCGAATGGTGTTTCCCCCATTGGTCGCCTCGGGGTAGTACTGTAAGCCCACTGAATATGTGGGAACTCATCCACCCAGAAACCCTTGGCTCTTTTCAATCACTTTTTCAGTCCATCGAGCATGGTTTTATTAGAAGCCTCTGCCCAGTACTTTGGGGATACTCTATAGAAATATGGAATTCAGATTACACTATTTCACTTAACTCTTTGTGTATTCGATGATTACAAATGAATAGCTACATGAGACTATATAGTGTACATGAGAGTATTTACTAGATCAACAAGAATCAAATGAAATACCTATGTATATGTTATCTGATTTGAATCAGTTGAATGTTATCTTGATTAATATCTCCTTCCTTATTTTTAGGACTAAGTCGTTGCTCCTTTACTTGACTGAGTAAATGAGCACATGCTTTTACATTCCCCCTCAAGCGAAGTGTGGGAGAAGCTTGAACACTGAGCTTGTTGCATAGTGAGTGAAAAGATGAGGTGGGAAGAGGTTTAGTGAGTATATCATCAACTTGAGAGGAAGATAGGACAAAGTGAGTAATCTAACTTCCTTTGGCAACTTGTTCACGAATGAAATGGTAGTCAAGTTCCACATGATTGGTACATGCATGGAGAATAAGGTTAATGGTAAGATAGAGAGCACTGATATTATCACAGAATAGAGTGGGGGGGTTGGAAGTTTAAGTCCAATGTCATGAACGGGATAGGTGATCCACATAATTTTATCAGCAGAAGAAGAAGAAGAAGAAGAAGAAGAAGAAGAAGAAGAAGAAGAAGAAGAAGAAGAAGAAGAAGAAAGCACCCTGTATTCAGCCTTATAACTAAATTTAGCTACAGTAGGTTGACGTTTGGAAGCCTAGGAAATGACATTTGACCCAAGGTGGATACAATATCCAGTAGTAGACCTTCTGTATGTAGGGCAACCTTCCCAATCCGCATCAGAGAAGCCATAGAGATATTTAGAGGATTGAGCTTTGAGCTTTGAGGTGAAGGCCGTGAAAGATAGTACCACGAACATATCTGAGAACTCTTTTAAGAGCTTGAAATTTAGGAGGTTGAGGATCATGCATGTGTTGACAAAGAGAGTTTACAGCAAAGCTGAGATCATGTCTAGTAAGGGTGAGGTATTGTAAGGCACCAACAATAGATCTAAAATATGTGGGGGTGGAAGAGGGTGAGGTAATGAGACAAGGGTTGGACTTCGTCACTACTGGAGTAGGGGTAAGTTTACATGAGGTGAGTCCATCTTTAGCTAATATTTGAAGTGCATGTTGAGTTTGACTAAGAAATAAGCCAGCAGTAGAGGTGTCTACCTTGATCCCCAATAAGTAAGTGAGAGGCCCCAAGTCTTATAAAGCAAAGGAGGAGGATAGGTTGAGAATAAGTATTAAAATTAAAGAGGATTTGGGACCAGTTACCAAAATGTCATCCACATAAATGAGCACAAAGATGCTTCCATTTGAGGTATGTAGAATAAAGAGTGATGGATTAGCCCTACCGTAGAAGAACCCAAGTGTAAGAAGATGAGAGCCCAATCTATCAAACCATGCCCTGGGGCTTATTTCAATCCATAAATAGCCTTATGAAGAAGGCACACATGGTTGGGAAAATGAGGATTAATGAACCCATGGGGTTGTGCCTTGACTACTGCTTCATCAAGTATACCATGTAAAAATGTATTCATGACATCCAGTGTCTGATGGACCAATTATGAGTAACAACTAAGGAGAGTATAATCCTTATTGTGGCATATTTGATGACTGGACTGAATGTATCAAGATAATCAAGACCTTTAACTTGATTAAAGGCCTTTGCAACAAGTCTGGATTTGTACCTATCCAGACAGCCATCGGTAAGAGTTTTAGTACGAAAGACCCATTTGGATCCAATGACATGCATATTTGGAGTGCATGGAACTATGGTCCAAGTGTTATTGAGACTTAAGGACTGCAGCTCTTATTGCATTTCTCGTAACCAGTGGGGTTGAGAGAGATCATCTTGTAAGTTTGTAGGTTCAGAATAGGGAGAGTGGATGGTGAAGAAAAGGCTGGTGGTATGAGATTTATCTTTGGACCTTGTGATCAAAGTGTGCTAGGAGTGAGGAAGTGTAGGAATAGGTTATGGAGGAGAAAGAGGTAAGTCAATTGAAAGTGAGATGTCGGCTGGATTGGAAGGAAAAGGAAGTAAGGTTAAATGAGGAGATGAGATGATGGATCTGGAGGTGGAGCTATAATTTGAGGTAGTGGTGGGTGTGGGAGAAGACATAGGACTAAGTGGTGTAGATGGAGGTTGGTGAGGAATGGGGGAGAACTAAATGGGAGAAGGTGATGTATCGAGTGAAAATAGTGTTTGGTTGTTGGGAACAATAGCAATAATAGGTGAAATTGAGTTAGGTAGGCTAGGGAGTTAGGGTGATTGTCACAAGGTTTGGGAGGACTTGGCAACAAATGTTTTAAAGTTTGATAAGTATGTGGGATCAGCAATATTGTCTGGCAACGGAGTGGTCTTCACATAGGGAAGCAATTTCTCATCAAAGATAACATGTCTGCTGATAAAGACCTGTCTTGTGTAGGGGTTTAAGCATCTATATCCCTTGTTTAGTGAGCTATAACCAATGAATATGCATGGTACAGTTTTTGGTTGGAATTTATTGTAATTCCCCGTAATTTTATTATTTGTTATTTATTGGATTAATTAAATTAAATGAGAATTAACAGGAAATTAATCCGGATTTAAATACTAGCGAGACGTGAGTTGGAATTTTATTATGATGATAATATTAAATATTACTAAGTATATATGATAATATATGAGTATTGAAAGTATTAAAATTGTCGAGAGTCATAAATACGACAATTTGAAAAAATTAAGTTGGGACAAGCGTGTCAGTCGCGTCAGGAATCAATTTAATTATATTAAAAATTAAATTATATTTTTATCAACTGTATGGTCATTTTGAGTGCGCCAATGTGTCCGGAGGGGTCGAGATAGTCAGAAAACACTAGCCGGGGTTTAGTTTGGGTCCCGGGGCATTTTTAGGCTAAACCGGCAACCTGAAAGGGTATTTTCGTCAATTTAAAAATTAAGGAATTAAGACCCACGAAATTTAGTGTTTATTTATTTATTATTGGAAAGTCCATTAGGGCCATTATCATCCAAAATTAAAGAGTGGTGTATGTGAGTTAGAGGGGAAGTTGCAGGAGGTTTCCAAAACCTAGCCACCAACCACCACCACCAAATCTTGATGGAACTGTGACCGGAAAGAAGGAATGAACCATCCCCGGGACACCATCAACGATTATGAACATCAAAATTAAGGCAAGTGATTTGATTACATTAGTTTCAGCGAATATTTCCTCCATGATTAATGTAGAAATTAATATTTTCCTTGAAAGATGATGAAAACCCAATGAAATTAATGGAGAACTCTAAACCTTGGTTAGGAATTGCATGTAGATTTGTTCTGGACGAATTCAGTACCCAAAACATAACCTTTGATGAATTAAAAACGGATTAAAGAGGAGAATTATCATTGTTCTTGAAGAAAATAGAAAACTAGGTTTTTTATTAAAGTTTTGATCCATATAAGGCCAATTGTTGATGATTTAAAGGTTTTGGAACGTTAAAAATAATGAATTTTGGTTGTATAATGATCCTATGACCTTATATTAGAGTTTCATACCTTGTAATGGAGTTTTGGGACAAATCTGGGACTGAAAAACGAAGCAGTCTGTAGCCCATCTGGTGTGATCGATCGATCGATATTCATAGGTCGATCGATCGATCGACATTCAAGGTCAATCGATCGACCTTCCCAAAATCGGTTATATTTCTTCCTTTGTTGAATTTTAACAATTTCGACCCTAGATCATTATTGGTGGGGACTTTGTGAACACTCTTAGATTTAAAGAAGACCAGTAGGCATGTGTGTGAGACCCGAATTATGATTAGAATTCAATTTGGGAATTATATTAAACCTAATAAGGCTCGACGAGTGAGATACTATTAGAGACTAAAAGTAAATTATTAACTTCTATATAGTTTGATAATTTAAAGTTAGTGGCAGAAGTGAGGACCTTAAGCATAGTGGATTTAAATGTGGGGATAATAGGAGACTTAGTAAACTTTTGGGTTAAGTTTTAAGTACTTGAAACTACGGCGTGAGATGTGTCGGCAGTCTATATTATATATCATCCGGAGACTTAAAAATGTACAAATTGGAATCACGGTATAGGGATGTAGAATATACCTTTATTAAAATTATAAGATATCTAAGTTGTGTGAATGCTTAGAGTGTGGACTTATATATGTATAACATACCTACCATACTTGCTATCACGGGAGGTCGGCTTTTGAACTGGGCCATCTAATCTTTGTGTGCCTACGGGGGGATTTAGATTGATACCTTAAGGACATAGGGCTGTGAATGACTTATTTGTGAGTTAATAAGTCAGCTGACCATGGGAGCATAGGTATGTTCGTGACCCATGGGTATGTCAACTATGTTCGCCTCCATTATGTGTGATTTTTCTTATTGAGACGGTTCCTGAGAGATTCAAAACACGTGGTCGTTATGTACGTGATGTACCGGAATTTGATAGCAGAGTATGTGTGCAATGCAGATTGGCCTAGGGGTGCCCTAAATGTATATTTATGTTGGGATTAATGTACTGGTAATTTCCATAAACTCTTTATTAAAGTGTAAACGTGTGTTCTTGAGACATTTTTAGTGAGATAAAAATGAGAATTTCCTACAATAAATATTATAAGTAATGAATGAGAAATAAAAGGAAGACACACACAGATTATATTTGAATGTCTTGAATAGACCCTTATATTATAAAATGAAGTCAGGTTGTGATTTAGACTATTTAGTTAACAGCATTACTAGGATGGGTTACGGATACGTTAGGAGTGCACATTAGTTGAGAGGTGAGGAACTCATGTGAGTGCACGTAACTAACATGTAATTAATATTCACTGTTTAATGTTATTAAACACTTGCTATATTTTAAATTGTTTTCACATCGGGCTCTGACCCGTTTGCTTTCAAATCTATTTTTCTTCTAAAAGCCTTTTAGGTGCCCAACCACGGGGACGCCAAGCTTAGGAGTTCCATTCCAGTGACTTATTGTTGCTGCTGTGGAAGTTACAGGACCTCGGTAGTAGACGCCTCCACATTCTACATTGATTCTATTTATGATTCATTCTCCTGCTAAGGCATGTCGCCCGTTTTCTTTTAAAGACAGCTTTATCATACTCAGTTTAATTTTAGTTTTGGAGTTATTTTATTGTTTATTCAGACTTTGAATTTGGTTTTAATCAGTATTTGGATTATTCTGAGGAGTGTTACTCCAGACTCATTTTACTTCATTAGTATTCTATTGTGGTTGTGATGTGATTGTGTTATCATTAGTTAATAAATACTCGATGGATTGCATGTTAATTTAATTTAATAAAATTTGACAACTCACTTTTAAATATTAGATGGCTAGTAATTGTTTAAAAATGCTTTCGACGGTGATGCTATGAACTGAACCAACTGAACATTTTGTATTAATTTGAATAAAGGAGTAGCTACCCGAAATTTAATTAGTCGGGGTGTTACAGGTGGTATCAGAGCATTAGGTTCTAGTGTGCTTACGATCTGTACGGCTTATTATGTTTCCGCATAGCATCCTTTGATATAGAGCCCTATATTTTAGGATTGTTGTACTCTTTTGTTTATTTTACACTCTTCAGCTATTTTGAGATATTAACTGTGGACTTACAAGACTTATCTCTCATTTTATATGCCTCCACGACGTGCATAGAAAGTTCCCAGAGGTGCCCAGCCCAAGCCACAGCCTGCACCAGTTCAAGGTACTATGAACGTTGCAGAAGTTGCCGCCATTGTAGACCAAGCGGTAAATGCTTCTTTAGCAGTTGTGCAGCAGGCACCACCTCAGGCACCTGTGGTTGCCCCAGTTCAGTCTCATGCATTCCCGTCTGCTTGGGAATGGGTCCGAGATGCCTTTCAGAAGGCCCACCCTCCGGAGTTCGCAAGTAGCTCCGACGTCGTTGTATCCAGTCAGTGGAAGAAGGACATCCAAAGACACTTGAGGATGTACGAGTGTACGGATGTACAGAGGCAAATAATGGCTATTTTTAAGCTGGTAGGAGCAGCGTTACAGTGGTGGGAGTCTATTACCACCACGGAGGAGAGAGATGTTCTTATTATTCAGGAGTTCTGGGTGCGGTAACTGCAAGTATTTTCCCTCAGCAGTTCATACCGAGATGAGGAGGAAGTTGATGAGCATCAAATAGTAGGGGAAGACAATGGCTGAGTATGAGGCCGAGTTCACAAATCTTCTGAACATCGTTCACGATGAAATTTCGACTAAAGAGAATAAGATATAGAAGTTCATGGATGGGTTGACATGGAGGATTCGTCAGCACTTGCTAGGAAATCTCTCGTTGGCTACTTATTATGATGTGGTTAACGCGACATTACTCCACTTCCAGGACCATCGCTTCCACTTATCATAGGGTAAGCGAGCAGGAGAGTCCAGCCATCAGGGCAAGACAGGGGGAATGGTGCCAGCGGGGCACAATCAGCTCAGGGTCAGCACAGGCAAGGTGATCAGAGTTCCCAGCAGGGGGATTCTAAGAGGTTTAGATTTGGAGGTTTTAGAAATGGTCAGGGAGGTTTTCGACATGGCCATCAGGGCCAGTATAGCTAATAGCAGCAGTTTCACCAGGGCCATCAGGGTCAGGGTAGAAATGGTAACGGCCACCAGGGTCATGGGCAGCAGGGTCAGAGAGGGGGAAAATTCACAGGAAAATATTTATTTATGGCAAGATTGGCCATAAACGTCAGGAGTGTCCTGAAAGGGGCAGGGTGTGCTCGACATGAGCCCTAGAGACCTATGTTTTTCGTCGCCCTTCTAGCACCGCTGCAGATGCCAGCTTTACCACCCATCCTAGCAGTCCCAGTCCAGCAGGGACAACTTCAGTACGGGCAAGTGTATCAGCTCCAGCAGGTCGCAGGCCCATAGGATCCACCCGCTATTGAGGGTATGTTTTCTATTCAGGGGACTATGGAACGTATTTTTTTTACACGGGAGCCATACACTGTTTCATTACCACGAGATTTGCACGCACTATGGGATTGTTAGATACTTCGGAGAGCACTGTTACTTGAGTAAATTCACCGTTCAGTAGGGGTTCTGTGATTTCACTTATATGTAGAGGTGTGGGTGTAGAGATCGGGAGGCTTACCTTACCTGCCGATATGTTAGTGTTAGATATAACTGCGTACGATGTGATTATCGATATGGATTGGCTAGTTGCATATCGAGCCATGATTGATTGTTTCAGTTGGAGTATTATTTTTTCCATACCCGGGCAGGAGATGTTCCTAGTGGCGATGCCTCGTCTTGAGGGAGGATTGTTCACTCACTTGTACTATATAGAGAAGGAGACCTCTAAGGAAGTGGTAATACCACTCGATTCGATTCCAGTTGTTAGGGAGTTCGCTGATGTATTCCAGGATATTCCAGGATTACCTCTTAGTATAGAGATCGACTTTGTTATCGACTTGACATCGGGCACTCGGCCTATAGACCGCGCACCTTACCATATGACTCCAGCGAAAATGAGAGAGCTACGGGATCTTTATCCGTAGGATTACTTCGCCATGGGGTGCCCCTATGCTGTTCGTGAAGAAGAGGGATGGATCTTTGAGGTTGTGTGTAGATTACCGGGAGTTGAATAAAGTCACGATACAAATTAAGTATCCGTTGCCCTGAATCGATAACTTATTCGACCAGTTGAGAGGAGCGACTTTATTCTCCAAGATTGACTTACGATTAGGATACCATCAGTTGCGTATCAGGGAGCAGGCCATCTCGAAGACTGCCTTCTTGACGAGATATGGTTCCTACGAGTTCCGGGTTATGCCTTTTGGCCTAACCAATGCCCCGGCTGTGTTTATGGACTTGATGAACGGGGTATTCAGAGAGTTCCTAGACCAGTTTGTCATCGTCTTCACTGATGACATTCTAGTTTACTCCCAGATAGAGGAGGAACATGCAGAGCACTTGAGGCAGGTCTAGCAGACGCTGCGTCAGAATGAGTTATATGCAAAGTACGAGAAGTGTGGGTTTTGGCTGAAGGAGGTTCAGTTTTTAGGGCACATCATTTCATACTGGGGGATATCTGTTGATCCGGGGAAGATATCAGCGATGAGCGAGTGGGGACAGCCCACGACACCGACTGTGATACGTAGTTTCTTGGGCCTAGCAGGATACTATAGGAGGTTTATTCGGGAGTTCTCTAATATAGCAGGTCCTTTAACACATCTGACTCGTATGTGTTCCATTTATCTTGAGCGATGCCTGTCAGCTGGCATTCGACGATTTGAAGGATAAGTTGACCTCAGCACCAGTGTTAGCATTGCCTAGATCGGGAGTTGAGTGTCTAGTCTACACCGATGCGTCCTTACTAGGACTTGGGGGTGTACTGCAACAAGAGAGACAGGCTATATCTTATGCTTACCCTGAGCTTAAGACTCATGAGAAGAATTAACCCACCCACGACTTGGAGTTAGCAGCAGTCGTATTTGCTCTTCGAATTGGGAGACATTATCTCCTGGGGGAGAAATTTCGTTTATTTACGGACCACAAGTCCCTACAGTACCTCTTCACGCAGAAGGAACTAAATATGCATCAGTGTAGGTGGCTTGAGTTGGTGAAGGATTATTAGTTTGATATCCAATACCACCCAGGAAAGGCTAACATGGTAGCAGACGCGTTGAGCCGTAGGCCGGTGGGCGAGGTAGACAAAGTGTGGAAATCAAAATGGAGGGATTTTGGACACCAGGATGCAGTGGCCCGATCATTTATGTGTATGATGATAGTTACGCCCTAGATCATTACGAGATTATTACAGGCCCAGTCAAAAGTCTCTTTCTGTCAAGAGCAGATAGTCAGATTACTAGCAGAGGGAGTCGAGTCATATACCGTTAGTTCAGACAGGGACTTACGCTTCAATGGGAGACTGATCGTTCCCGAGGGAGAAGACTTATGACATAAGGTAATGGCAGAGTCGCACGGTTCGCGGTACATCCTGGTAGGGATAAGATGTACCAGAATATAAGGCGACAATACTGGTGGAGGGGGATGAAGAGGGATATTGTCGAGTTCATTTCTAAATGTGCCATTTGTTAGCTGGTAAAGGTGGACCATCAGAGACCGGCACGACTTCTAATGCCATTAGAGATCCCAATGTATAAATGGGAGAGCATTTCTATGGACTTCATCATGGGTTTACCCACATGCAGAGGGGTCACGATTCCATATGGGAAATTGTGGACAGGTTAACCAAAGTTGCACATTTTTTACTAGTTCGAACACACTACACTACAGGACAGTATGCCCAGATTTTCATAGCGTAGAAGGTGAAACTCCACGGGGTGCCTCTCAATATCGTGACTGATCAAGACAAGATATTTGTTTCGCGATTTTGGGAGAGTTTCCAGGAGGCCATGGGTACAGAGTTGCGGTTGAGTACAGCATATCACCCGCAAATAGATGGGCAGACCGAATGGAGAATTCATATGTTGGAAGACATGTTACGGATGTGCATCCTAGACTTTGGAGGTGGTTGGGAGCAGTACCTTCCACTAGTGGAGTTTGCCTATAATAACTCCTACCAGCTCACTATTAGCATGGCTCCATTCGAGGCGTTATATGGTAGACCTTGTCATTCCCCAGCATGTTAGCTGGAGGTGGGAGATAACAAACTACTTGGGTCGGAGGTGATTCAGGATACTTCGGCGAGGATAGAGATGATACGGAGCCGTATTCGGGTAGCTTAGGACCGACAGAAGAGTTATGCCGATGCCAAGAGATTCTTTAGAGAATTCAAGGTAGGGGACCAGGTGCTACTCAGAGTGTCTCCTATGAAGGGGATTATGCATTTCGGGAAGAAGGAGAAATTGGAACCTAGATACGTGGGAACATTTCCTATCATTGAGAGAATTGGGTCAGTCGCTTACCGACTTGCGTTACCATAACATCGGCATAGGATCCATAACGTGTTTCATATTTCCTCGCTAAGGAGATATCTTAGGGATAATTTGGACCACACCCACATTGCTTTAGAGGACATCAATATACATCTTGATAGTTCCTATGAGGAGGGGACGATGGCTATTCTGGACCACAGCGAGAGGAAACTGAGGTCGAAGATAGTACCATTAGTACGTGTTCAGTGGAGGCAACATAATGCCGAAGAGTCCACCTGTGAGCATGAGGATGAGATGCGCGAGCATTATCCAGAGCTATTTTTGCCAGGTATACTTTAGTTCCGAATTTCGGGACGAAATTATGTTATTAGGTGGAAAGTATGTAATACCCCATAATTTTATTATTTTTTATTTAATGGATTAATTAAATTAAATGAGAATTAATCCGAATTTAAATACTAGCGAGACGTGAGTTGGTATTTGATTATGATGATAATATTAAATATTACTGAGTATATATGATAATATATGAGTATTAAAAGTATTAAAATTGTCGAGAGTCATAAATACGACAATTTGAAAAAATTAAGTTGGGACGCGCATGTAAGTCGCGTCAGGAATCAATTTAATTATATTAAAAATTAAATTATATATTTATCAATCGAATAGTCATTTTGAGTGCGCCAACGTGTTCGGAGGGGTTGAGATAGTTAAAAAATACTAGTCGGGGGTTTAGTTTGGGTCCCGAGGCATTTTTAGGCCAAACCGGCAACCCGGAAGGGTATTTCGGTCAATTTAAAAATTAAGGAATTAAGACCCACGAAATTTAGTGTTTATTTATTTATTATTGGAAAGGCCATTAGGGCCACTATCAGCCAAAATCAAAGAGTGGGCTACGTGAGTTAGAGGGGAAGTTGCAGGAGGTTTCCAAAACCTAACCACCACCACCAAATCTTGACGAAATTGTGACCAAAAAGAAGGAAAGAACCAGCCCCTGGACACCATCAATGATTCTGAACATCAAACATAAGGCAAGTGATTTTATTACATTAGTTTCAGCGAATATTTCCTCCATGATTAGTGTATACATTAATATTTGCCTTGAAAGATGATGAAAACCCAATGAAATTGATGGAGAACTCTAAACCTTGGTTAGGAATAGCATGTAGATTTATTCTCGACGAATTCAGTACCCAAAACAAAACCTTTGATGAATTAAAAATGTATTAAAGAGTAAAATTATCATTGTCCTTGAAGAAAATAGAAAACTAGGGTTTTTATTGAAGTTTTGATCCATATAAGGCCAATTGTTGATGATTTAAAGGTTTTGGAATGTTAAAAATAATGTATTTTGGTTGTATAATGATCCTATAACCTGAGATTAGAGTTTCATACCTTGTAATGGAGTTTTGGGACAAATATGGGACTGAAAAACGAAGCAGTCTGTAGCCCATCTAGTGCGATCGATCGATTGATATTCATAGGTCTATCGATCGACCACCATCGATCGATCGACATTCAAGGTCGATCGATCGACCTTCCTAGAATCGGTTATTTTTCTTCCTTTGTTGAATTTTAACAATTTTGACCCTAGAGAATTATTGGTGGGGACTTTGTGAACGCTCTTAGATTTAAATAAGACCAGTAGGCATGTGTGTGAGACCCGGATTATGATTAGAATTCAATTTGGGAATTATATTAAACCTAATAAGGCTCGATGAGTGAGATACTATTAGAGACTGAAAGTATATGATTAACTTCTAGATAGTTGGATAATTTAAAGTTAGTGGCAGAAGTCAAGACCTTAAGAATAGTGGATTTAAATGTGGGGATAATAGGAGACTTAGTAACCTTTTGGGTTAGGTTTTAAGTACTTGAAAGTACGGCGTGAGATGTGTCGGCAACCTATATTATATATTATCTGGAGACTTAAAAATGTACAAATTGGAATCACGTTATAGGGATGTAGAATATACCTTTATTAATATTATAAGATATCTAAATTGTGTGAATGCTTAGTGTATGGACTTATATGTGTAAAACATACCTACCATACTTGCTATCACGGGAGGTCGACTTTCGAACTAGGCCATCTAATCTTTGTGTACCAACGGGGGGATTTAGATTGGTACCCTAAGGACATAGGGTTGTCAATGACTTATTTGTGAGTTAAAAAGTCAGCTGACCATGGGAGCGTAGGTATGTGCGTGACCCATGGGTATGTGAACTATGTTCGCCTCCATTATGCGTGATTTTGCTTATTGAGATGGTTCCTGAGAGATTCGGAACACGTGGTCCTTATGTACGTGATGTACTGGGATTTGACAGCAGAGTATGTGTGCAATGCAGATTGGCCTAGGGGTGCTCTAATTGTATATTTATGTTGGGATTAATATACTGGTAATTGCCATAAACTCTTTAATAAAGTGTAAACGTGTGTTCTTGAGACATTTTTAGTAGAGATGAAAATGAGAATTTCCTACAATAAATATTATAAGTAATGAATGAGAAATAAAAGGAAGACACACACAGATTATATTCGAATGTCTTGAATAGACCCTTATATTATAAAATGAAGTCAGGTTGTGATTTAGACTATTTAGTTAACAGCATTACTAGGATGGGTTATGGATACGTTAGGAGTGCACATTAGTTGAGAGGTGAGGAACTCATGTGAGTGCACGTAACTAACATGTAATTAATATTCACTGTTTAATGTTATTAAACACTTGCTATATTTTAAATTGTTTTCACATCGGGCTCTGACCCGTTTGCTTTCAAATCTATTTTTCTTCTAAAAGCCTTTTAGGTGCCCAACCACGGGGACGCCAAGCTTAGGAGTTCCATTCCAGTAACTTATTGTTGCTGTTGTGGAAGTTACAGGACCTCGGTAGTAGACGCCTCCACATTCTACATTGATTCTATTTATGATTCATTCTCCTGCTAAGGCATGTCGCCCGTTTTCTTTTAAAGACAGCTTTATCATACTCAGTTTAATTTTAGTTTTGGAGTTATTTTATTGTTTATTCAGACTTTGAATTTGGTTTTAATCAGTATTTGGATTATTCTGAGGAGTGTTACTCCAGACTCATTTTACTTCATTAGTATTCTATTGTGGTTGTGATGTGATTGTGTTATCATTAGTTAATAAATACTCGATGGATTATTAATTTAATTTAATAAAATTTGACAACTCACTTTTTAAATATTAGGTGTCTAGTAATTGTTTAAAAATATTTTCGACTGTGATTCTATGAACTGAACCAACTGAACATTTTGTATTAATTTGAATAAAGGATTAGCTAACCGGTATTTAATTAGTCGAGGTGTTACATTTATTTTTATTTCTTCCTCTCAAATAAGGATAGCATCTGCAACCAAACACTTTGAGTTACGCATGCAGTGTTCTAAAAATCCCGCCTAGGCTCTGCTTAGGCTTAAGGCTTGGGAGAAACGCCCCGCCTTAAGATTTTTACGCCTTATTCTTGGTAAAACCCTTAAGACACACTTTTTTCTAAAAACAACAATGCTTTAGTAAACGATAGTGCCTTCTAAAGATTTTTTTTACAAACCGGACCATTATCTCATCCAAAATAATCAAATAGTATTTTAATTTGCAAATATTTAGTCATATTTCTATGATATGTACAATTTTAGTATTTTAATAGCCTTGTTATGGTTAAAAAATATTAAAATATATTAAGAAGGCCTAAATAACTTTTCACGCTTTTTTACGCCTAAGGCTCGCCTAGGCTTCTAAGGATTAAGGCTTAGCCTTTACGCCTCGATCACTCCCCGTGTTTTTTAGAACCTTGGACGCATGTAATAACCCTTACTTTTGAGTAATTGATTTTATATAATTTTTCCATGTGAGGTAATTATATAAAATAATGAAAGTTAGAGTAAATATTATTTTAAGTGATTTAAGAGATAATATTTACTGACTTTTGCATATTTATTGTTAAGAGAAGGTAAATAGCATCATGTTATGTTTTATTGCGTCGTGGTACTTTAAGTGATGGTTATGGTATATATTTCAATTGGATCATTAGTAATGAATTAATATGACGTTGGAACATGAAATATTGTACGATATTCCGGATGCCAATTTTGAGGGTGCGGTTAGTCCTAAAATAGTCGAGTTAGTCAAAATAAGTGCCATATTGTATATTAGGGTTCCGGGCACTTTTGAGAGGTTATGACTCAATTATGTAGTTATGATTTATTTTAATGGTGTATTAACATTTAAAGATGGAAACAAATGTTAAATGAACGGTTAAGTATCCCAAACCCTCTTATTTTCCCAATTACATGTTTTACACTTAGAGAGAAGAGAGAGCTTGGGAGAAAATGGAGAGAAAGGAGAAAATTGGAGATTTGGAGATGGAAATCATTGCTACGGGAAGAGAATCCGAGACTACAAACTTGAGGCAAGTTTCTAACTTGCTAGTATGATTTAATGTGGATAATATGCATATATAGTTGTGTTTTTGGAGTTTTAACCATTAATGGGTTTTTGAAGATTTTAGTGTTTAAACCCTTAATCTTGGATTTAAATTGTATTTGAGTTGAAAATATTAGTTAGTTATTTTTTAGGAATGAATTGGGTAAGTTTTTAGTTGATGATGTTAAGATTGGATGGAAGAATTGAAATTAGGTAAAATTTTGGGTTCATAACCTGTAGCCCAAACTGGGCATTTCTGCTAGGCCGAATCGATTCACCTTTAAGGGAGGCTACAGGTCTGAGGAGTCGAATCGATTCGGGTTAAGGAAGAATCGATTCGGGCTGAGACATGAAGTTGGTTTTCTCATTCGAATCGATTCGCGTTTGGGCGAATCGATTCGCCACCAGGGGAGAATCGATTCGACCCTAGGCGAATCGATTCGAAACCTTGCTGTTTTATAGGGTTTTTCCAACTTGGTTTTTAGTCCTTTTATTTTAGGTTTAAGGCTTAGGAACCTTCTATTGGGAAGTAATAAAGAGTATTAGAGGTTTATATTAGGGAGATTAATACCCTAAATTAGTATGGGGGTAAAGTGGGCATAATCTGGGGGTTATTCAATATGTGTTACTGTCGTTTCATCTAGTGAGCTAGCTTAGGATTAAGGGAGAGTTGGGTGATGTGGCTTAGGACTTTTGGGAGACTAGTGTTGAGGAAAATTACTTGAGGTGACCTATGGTATTACTTTGAACTCTTGGAGACTAGTATGAGGATAATTGTAGTTCGTAGCCTATATCCTAATTAAAACATGACTTCGTGAATAAGAAATGCATATTTTAAATTGGCACATGGTTGCTAAGCATAAATGATTTTGAGAATGTAAAACATGGATGTTTTAATATGGGCATAACTTATAAATGATAATTTGCATATACACACCTCTCTAAATCGCTGGCATAAGGGAAGTTACGTGCATGATGTGAAGTCCCCTAGCTAGTGAATGCAAGGTGAATATAGTCCTTGGCCATAGGACCGGTTATTGTATTGTGTGATTATTGTTAGAAGTGAGGTAATTTCGGGTGTGGTTATGACTCACTATCGAAGGTATATGGCCGCTTCCCGACGTCACGCGATGTAGGATGCCCAGGTTATCTTGGTGATAGGCCCTAGAAGATGATAGCTATTTAGGGGCGCATCTAGTGGGTAAACTCGAAAGGATGGTCTTAGAATCGTTATATGATGTGATTATAACTATTCTCATTAAAGTGGAAATTTTATTGATAGTAAAGCATTTTGTGAAATTAATTGCTTTAATTATGTTTCCTAAAGAGAAAAAGGGAACTGTGAAGTTAAATGGTGTAAAACTGAATTGGTGAAGCATTTTGTGAAATAAATTTCTTTAAATATGTTTCTAAAGAGAATAAAGGAACTGTGCATTTAAGTTGTGTAAAACTGAAATGAAATCTCATTAAGTGAAACTTAGACATTTTCTCATGTGAAAACGAATATTGTTCATTGTTATTAATATTGTGCTAGGTTGTGCTTTTAGACGGAGGGGTAAGAAATCTTACCACAATTTGTGAGAGAAAGTTAAGATTATGATTGATGATAAAATATTCATAATTGTCATCATTTTATTCACATGGTGATCATATTAAACCGGCCCTGACCCGTCTATATCTCTTTGTTTTGCATGAATTCTTTATTCGGCTAGGTGCTCCACTGCAAGGACGCCTGTATTGATCTCTCCATCCCAGTTGTCCTGGAGCTATGAAATTTTGGGGATGTTGTAGGATATTTGCTGTAGACTCTTCTATCCTTTTGTACTCTAGCTATGATTAGTCTACATATTCGGCTGTGTTACCCAAGTTTTGTACATATTTAATATATTGTGATATTTAATTTTAATACTCGGTGTAACCTACTTGTAATGGTCTGTTAACCGACAACTTATTCGGTTATTACATTGTGCATTATTGTTATACTGTTACTCGTTTGTTTTTTTATATCCACCTTCTTTTCAAATTGGATTGTCTAAATGATTTTCTTTAAACTTCTAAATTAAAATTGACATCCGTTTTCTAAAATAATTGGTAGTTATCTCGTATTAATATTTTAACGATGGTGAGGCTAAGAATGGACCATCTATGATTCATGTATTTATTGGAGTATCGGGCTAGCCACCTATTATTTTAATAAGCGGGTTGTCACAACGCATAATTGAAAGAGTATGCGCTTGCGTTCAAATAAGAAATTTATATATTAAACACCTTTTAACTCAAACAAACCCTAAACATGCAACAATATGTGATTGAATAAGATAATGAACTAAGCAAGAACATTCAAACACATGCTTGTGAGGAAAAATCCCCCAAAGGGGCAAAACCATTTATTTTCATTATAATATTGTAACTGTACAATTTCGGATTACAATGAAAATACAAGTGACTAAGAATTACCCTCAGGTGTCGGATTCTGTAGTCGACGGCTGGAGATATACCTTTTCAGTTGGGCTGCAATGAAGAAGAAGAACGGTCTTCTCCACAATGGTATGAACAACAAAAGTGTGTTCCTGGGTTGCAAAGTGATTCACAAGTGTTTGGAAATTTGTGTGAATCAAAAAACCTAGAGTCTTGGTACTCAACAGGTGAAGACTTAGAGTTTTTTGTACTCTGAAAATTGTGTATAGAAGTCTTGGAAAACCACTTCCCGTAGTGGTTTTATAAAGGAAATGTTTAGCCTAGAAAATCTGACCACAATCTGCTGAAGATTATCCCAGGCGGACCGGTCTGGGTCTGAGGCGGATCGGTCTGGGGGGGCAGATCAATTCGTTTTTTATTTGGCATTTTTGCTTCTCTATCGATCCGGGGTATACTGCCTTTCAACAAGCGGACCGGTCCGAGTATGAGGCAGACCGGTTCGCAGGCAGATCGTTCTTTTATTCTGGGCGGACCGGTCCGGCCTGTCAGACTTTGATTCCTCTTCTTCTTTTGATATTGGGATCCGTTGATGAATGTATGAATCTTGAATTTCTTCAACGGTGTAATGGCGTACGACATAACAAATTGATAATGGACAAAAATGTCCTTACAAATCTCCCCCTATTTCTATGCCGGTACATACATAAAAACAAACATCCGAATTATCAACCAACTAAAAATGCTTATACAAATCTACCCTTCCATGAACCCAAAACTGGAAAGATACAATTGAATAAGACTTAAACGTTTGCTCTTCGAATCTTCAGGAATCTCAACACTTTTCTCATCAGGGTGTGAAATCCAATGATAATCCATGTAGTACCTACACACATGAGAAAAAGCAAAATACCAAGTGACGTATCGAGTTTGAAATGAGATATCAAATGAAGAAAGCATGCTGAATCAAATCTCAAAAACACAAAACTCCCCCAAAATAAATAGAAATATGATAATTCTTTCTCCCCCTTTTTATGATGTCCCCAAATAGACAAATAAAAAGAATAAATCAACCAAGCAAGAGCGGGGTGTCAATAGGACTAAATCACACCATGAATGAACACAAAACAACCAAGTCAATGATAGCGTAAATGAATGGGTGTGAACAAATTCGATAGGAAAATCAATGCAAACAAACATGACATATGCGCACGATGAATATCGGATACGCCTAACGAATGAACTCAAAGTCTTCCTTTGGTGTAAAAAAAATGGAAATATAAGACATTGACTCAATCAAATCAACAAATCAAAGCTCAAAGTGATTTCCACACCAATAACGTCCAAAACTATTTCATGCTTTTCCAGGACTTTCAAGGAAGTGCAAACCCATTTATATTCTCTAACCAGACTCCCTCAGATATATATTTTGAATAAAGGCTTTCTAAATTCTCAAACTTTGGAGAATTGATGGTGAAACCTAAATGTCCCATATTTGGCATGAATTGCTTTTTATTGCCTTTAATTTTTTTCGGGCTCTTTTAACCTCTTTGGACCCCGGATAATAAAATTCCTCCATTTTTAGGTCCTTTTGAACAGTGTCTTTTGCGCAAAGATGAGATAACCTTTCGCAGTCCCTCCCCATTCTTAAATAATCACTCAGTCTTACAAAAACGGTTTTTTCATGCATTCCAATCTTGTCAAGTTTTATCGCATATTGTAAGGTGTATAGACAGAATTGAAATGGAAACACTCAAGCCAACATGTGATAGACAAGTGCAATAATCAAATAAAACCGTGCATGTGTGCAATAAAGGAAATAAGAGTCAAACATGTAGGAAAATATCACTAATTACATCTCAAAGACTCCATACAATGGAAAGCACATGGATGAAATGATGTAGCGTCTCAAATCTCTATCAAACAGTCACATGGATAAATGGAATGAAGGTGTGACTTGGCTATCTTAAATGCTCATCCATAAAAGGTGCATAAAAAATAAAAGAACAAAAATCTTTTCAGATTTTTCAAAAATTGTATCAAAATAAAATCTTTTTGTGCTTTCTTAAAATTTTTCTTAAAGGAAAATCTTTTTGTATTTTTCAAAAGAAATATAAAAAGAAAAAAGAATAAATAAATAGCTGTACAACAAAGCAATGGTACATATAAAACAGACTAGCAATAGGAAGCATATGATATGAACATGAAGAAGCATCCTATTCTAGACATAGACCAACCCCTCAGTCAACTGTGCAAATCCCTAAAGACTTCCTAAGACTCTCAAATCTAAGGGCATCTAAAGGTTTCGTGAAAATATCGGCTAATTGACAGTCGGTGGGAACAAAACTCAAGGATACGACTTTCTCCTCAACTAACTGACGTATAAAGTGCTCACGTATCCTGATGTGTTTTGTGCACGAATGCTGGACTGGATTACGGGATATGTGTATCGCGCTCGTGTTATCATGGGAAATGGTCATGGTGTCTTGTGAAATCCCATAATCCTCTAGCATTTGCTTCATCCACAAGAGTTGTGTGCAACAACTCCCAACGGCTATGTATTCAGCCTCCGCTGTGGATAAAGAGATGGAATTTTATTTCTTGCTCAGCCAGGAGACAAGAGCAGAACCAAAATAGAAACACCCACTAGAAGTGCTCCTACAGCCATCTACATCCCCGGCCCAATCAGCATTTGAATAGGCGGATAAACGGTCATCAGTATCAAAGGAATACCAAATACCGTATGAGAGAGTCCCACTCACGTATTTAATAATACGTTTTAGAGAAAGTAAGTGTGACTCTTTCGGGGAAGCCTGATATAGCGCACAGACTCCAACACTAAAGGTGATGTCGGGATGACTGGCAGTCAAGTAGAGAAGACTACCTATCATACTCCGATATAAGGTTTGCTCTACGTCCTTGCCTGAAGTGTCCTTACTAAGCTTGGTAGTGGTACTCATAGGTGTACGAGCATGCTTAGCGGAGTCTAAACTAAATTTCTTCACTAGGTCTCTAGCATATTTGGATTGGGAGATGAACATCCCATCCTCTAGCTGACGAACCTGGATACCAAGGAAGAAAGTAAGCTCACCAACCATGCTCATCTCAAACTCACTTTTCATCTCCTCCTCAAAGTGATGATCATGTTGGGAGCACGTGGATCCAAAGACTATATCGTCCACATAGACTTAGGCAACCAAAATAGCACCGTCATCTCTCCTGATGAAAAACATCATATCAACTCTCCCTCTCTTGAAGCCACGGTCTAAGATATAGGAAGTAAGCCTCTCGTACCAAGCACGGGGTGCTTGCTTCAAACCATACAAGGCTTTTCTCAGATAGTAGACGTGCTCTGGGTGTTGAGGGTCTTCAAACCCTTTTGGTTGTTCCACGTAAACCTCCTCCTATAGAATGCCATTCAGAAATGCACTCTTGACATCCATCTAATATAACTTGAAGCGCAGATGACATGCGATGGCGAGTAGTACACGGACGGACTCAAGCCTCACAACAGGAGCAAATGTGTCCCCAAAGTCTACACCCTCTATCTGCGTGTAGCCTTGAGCGACCAACCTAGCCTTATTTCTGATTATGGTACCATTTTCATCCATTTTAGTCTTAAAAATCCACCGGGTACCTATCACATTAGTCTCACTAGGTCGAGGGACAAGTTCCCAGACATTATTCTTTTTAAACTGAAGCAACTCATCCTGCATAGCAGATATCCAGTGTTCATCCTTGAGTGCTTCTGTATAATTCTTCGGCTCGACTTTGGACGTGTAGCAAAAATGGCTGACAACTTTTTCTAGCTGAGCACGAGTCTTGACCCCTAGTGTGGGATCACCAACAATGGCAGAAGGATCATGACTCTTGCGAACCCAAGCAGGTGTGTCCCCTAGCACAAGAGTAGGGTCCACAGAGTGTGAGAGAGGAACAGGTAAATCACTATCAGAACCATCCTCATCCTCACACTGAAGGTTAGGATCAATAGGCGTCGGAGGTTCGTCATCTTGCACGGTGGCATTTATTGACTCCATAACCTTAGACCTCTTCAGGTTAAAAACCCGGTACGCTCTGCTATTCGATGAATATCCTAGAAATATTCCCTCGTCGCTCCGGGAGTCGAACTTTCCTAATTGCTCTCTATCCCGTAGGATGTAGCATTTACTTCTAAAAATACGAAAATATGCCAGGTTGGGCTTCTTGCCAGTCCACAACTCATAAGGTGTCTGAAGTGTGTGTGGATGCAGATAAACCCTATTCACCGTGTGGCATGCAGTAGACACTGCCTCTGCCCAAAATCTCCTAGAAACTTTACGACCTAGAAGCATAAATCTAGCCATTTCCTGGATCGTTCTATTCTTTCTCTCAATAATCCCATTTTGCTGAGGAGTCTTCACAGCAGAAAACTCATGTTTGATCCCAAGGCTATCACAATACAAATCTACCTTTGCTTCCTTGAATTCAGTGTCGTTGTCACTACTGTAACACCCCGCCCGCCCGGGGAGAGAGAACGGAGCGCTAATGCGATAAAATAAATCCAAATCCACAAGTGACAAGGTATAGAGCATCTAAATAAACCCACAATAATATAAATCCACTAATCTCAATTCTTCAAATACAACAAGTCTCTCGAATAAATACAATACCTAACTCGAAAAATAAAATACAAATCTCCAATACTCTATACAACAAAATAAATAATACAAATTGTAATACCCCGTATTTTTGTGATATTTATTTATGGGATTAATTATATTAAATGCGTATTAATTGGAAATTAATCCGGATTAAAATACTAGCGAGATGCGAGTTGGTATTTGAATATAATGTGCATATATGATTATATATGAATATGGAAGTATGAAATTTATCGTGAGATTGAAATACGGTAAGTTGGAAAATTTTATTGAGACGCGTGTGACAGTCGCGTCAGGGAAATATGTATTTTAATTAAAAAGTGAATTTTAGTTCTATTAACTGTATGGTCATTTTGAGTGCGCCAACGCGTCCGGAAAGGTCGAAATAGTCAGAAAATACTAGCCGGGGGTTAAATTTGGGTCTCGGGGCATTATTGGGCCATACCAGTAACTTATAAGGGCATTTTGGTAATTTCGGAAATTGGGTAATTAAAACCCACGAAAATTAGAGTTAAAAATCTGACTTAGTATTAACCCACTAAGCCATTTCCAACCCCAATTTAGGTAGTGGGCTACGGGAGAAGTTAGAAACTTTATAACTTGGCAAAAACTAACCCCACCTCCATTAACACCTTGAGAAGAACTTGTAGAGAGGGAGAGAAAGAGAAGGATTCTGCAGAGAGAGAGAGAAGGCAATTCAACCTTCAAGATTCAACCTCAAATTCAGAGATTCAAATAAGGCAAGTGATTTAATTCCAATTAATTTCAAAGAATGCTTCTTCCATGTGTAGGAATTGATAAAATCTTATTGTTCTTGGGAGTTAATGAAAAACCCATTTTAATTGGAAGTAAGAATTACATTTTGATGAGGAATCGCATGTAGACTTGTATTTAGATGATTATGCTGATGATACTATAATTTGGATGAACTGAAAACGGATTTAATTAGGCTCTTGGTTGATTTATAAATTTTAGGGTTCATGTTCATGTAATTTGGGGGATAAATGAAGGGATTTGATGATTTGATGATGTTTAAGATGTATTGGCACTATATAAACGTTTAGTTATGATCTATGAATGTTTAGTACGAATTAGGAACCATAAATTGATGTTGGAACGATTTTTATGAGGGATTAGGAGTGAAGAAAGTTGGAAAAACGAGATTAGGAATTTCTGGGCTCGAATCTGGCCACTCGTTAGAAGACCTGCCCAGGTCGTTCGAACGAGCTCGTTCGAACGAGCTTCTAACGAGTTGACAGTTTGGGTTCAAACGAGAGGGATGTTCGTTCGAAGACTTTCGTTTGAACGAGATCTCGTTAGAAGGCCCAGTTCGTTCGAATGAACTCTCATTCGAACAGCCTCGTTCGAACGAGACTTCGAACGAGTTGACAGTTTAGGCTTTTTAGCCTGTTTTGATCCCGAGTGTCCCGTAACCTTGTGTATATGTAGAGATAACCTTCCCTTGATGATTAATTGTTACATTTGGGATGTTTGGGATATAATGAGGAGTCAAACCTAGAAGTGTAGTTTGAACCTAAGGGAAAATATGAAGTAGGACGTGAGTGTCTATTACGTTGCGAGAACTATTGACGGCCTAATTTATTATACTAACGGGGAACATATAAATTGTGTAGTATTATATGTTGGTACGAGAATGAGAAGTGTACCTCCAATATATTATGGTAATTACTAAGAGGTGTGCATACTTAGTATATGTATTGATTTTATGTGTATGACATACCTACCATACTTGCTATCACGGGAGGTTTACGTTCGCTTAGGGCCTTCTAATCCTTGTGTTGCCCGGATTTAGATTGGTTACCTCGATGAACATAGGTCAGATAAGGGCTTATTGGGATATTAATAAGTCTGCTGATCGTGGGAGCGCAGGTATGTGCGTGACCCATGTGATGTGACTGTGTTCGCCTCCATTATTTGTGATGTTGTTATCTGAGAACGATTCCTGAGAGATTCGGAATACGTGATCCTTATGTACGTGATGTACCGGGATGGATAGCAGAGTATGTGTGCACCGCAGCTAGTCTCGGGGTGCTTGTATTGTATACTTATGACGTGAATAATATACACTTAATTAATGGGAACTTCATGTTAATATTGTGAATAATATTATGGTAATGATTTGAGAAAACAAAACGGGTTAACTGATAGTGAATGGTATTTCTAATTGAGAATCCGAGTGTATGTAAAGCCCTCTATTTAATTGATAACGTTAGAATGTAATATGGGAATCGTGTAGTAAGGGGTAGAACTTATTACGGTTTGGTTAGATATGGATGTCTTATAGATGGGTACGGTACGTTAGGAGTGCACATGTAGTTGAGAGGTGAGAATTTCATGTGAGTGCACGTCCTAACATGTATTTTGCATTTAATGTTTTAATGTTATTAAAACACTTGTTGTTTTTAAAATGATTTCCACTTTCGGGCTCTGACCCATTTGCTTTCAAATCTATTTTTGTATAAACCATTTTAGGTGCCCAGCCACAAGGACACCATGCTTAGGATTCTCATTCAGGTGACGAGCTGTAGCTGTTTGTGGAAGTTACAGGACTTTGCTTGTAGACGCTTCATCTATCTTGACTCGATATTCTTCAGTTATCAGTTGTAGGGCATGTCGCCCATTTCTTTTAGAGACATTTCATTTATTTCAGTTATTCAGACTTCTAGCATGTAATTATGCAGGATTCAGACTTGTCATATTATTTTTTTAGTTGTGGGATTGTTGTGAGGAGTTTTCCTCCGGATTTATATTTATGTTGTTGGTTATTCATTACTTCATTATAGTGAATGGTTGTTATTCTTTCATTATTTTTACTGCATGTTAATCAGACTTAACTTAAAATTTGGCACTTACTTTTTAAATACTAGGTGGTTAGTAATTATTAAAATGTTTTCGACAGTGATGCTATTAACTGAACCAACTTGGCATTTTGAATTAATTTAATAAAGGAGTAGCTACCCGGTATTTAATTAGTCGGGGTGTCACGGGTGGTATCAGAGCATCAGGTTCTAGTGTCCATTAGGATCTGTACGGCTTATTATGTTTCCGCTGATCTTTCTTTGATGTAGAGCCCTATATTTTAGGACTGTTGTATTCTTTTGTATATGCTACGTTCTTCAGATATTTTAAGTTTATAACTGCGAACTTATAAACCTCATTCTTATTTCAGATGCCTCCACGACGTGCACAACGGGTTCCCAGGGATGCAACGCCAGAACCACAGCCCGCACCAGTTCAGGGCACGATGAATGCCGCCGAGGTTGCAGCCATTGTGGCCCAGGCGATAAATGCCTCACTAGCAGTAGTTCAGCAGGCACCACCTCAGGCGCCGATAGTCACGCCAGTTCAGGCACATGTATTCCCGTCTGCTTGGGAACGTGTACGTGATGCTTTTCAGAAAGCACACCCTCCGGAGTTCGCAGGTAGCTCCGATGTGGTAGTTTCAAGTCAGTGGAGGAAGGACATCCAGCGACACCTGAGGATGTATGAGTGCACAGATGTCCAGAAGTAGATACTTGCTACCTTTAAGCTAGTGGGGTCTACACTGCAGTGGTGGGAGTCTATTACCACAGTGGAGGAGAGAGATACTCTCACTATTCAGGAGTTTTGGGTGCGGTTTGACCGCAAGTACTTTCCGTCGGCTGTTCACACAGAGATGAGGAGGAAGTTGATGAGCCTCAAGCAGGAGGGTAAGACTGTGGTCGATTATGAGGCCAAATTCACTGATCTTCTGAACATTGTTCCGGATGAGATACCGACGGAGGAGAAGAAGATACAAAAATTTACGGACGAGTTGACATGGAGGATTCGTCAGCACTTGTTAGGGAACCTCTCGTTAGCCACTTATTCTGATATGGTTAACGCTGCATTGCTCCATTGCCAGGATCACCGCTTTCACATGACTGAGGGCAAGAGATCGGGAGAGTCTAGCCATCAGGGCAGGACTGGAGGAAATGGTTCCAGTGGGGCACAATCTGTTCAGGGGCAGAGGCAGGGTGATCAGGGTACCCAACAGGGGGATCACAAGAGATTCAGGTCAGGAAATTTCAGGCACAGACAGGGAGGTTTCCGGCAGGGCCATCAGGGTCCGAACAGCCATCAACACCAGCAGGGTCAGAATGGTCAACAGCAGTTTCAGCAGGGCCAGTGGAGGAACGGTAACGGCCACCAGGGCCGGGGGCAGCAGGGACAGAGAGGGGGGAACTTTCTGGGGAAGTGTTTCCTTTGTGGTAAGACTGGCCATAAACGCCAGGACTGTCCTGATAGGGGCAGGGCCCCGCAGCAGCAGCAGGGTGCTCGACATGAGCCACATAGGCCACTTTTTCCACCAGCCCTCCCAGCTCCAGCCCAGGTGCCAGCTCTTCCAGCCATTCCAGCAGTTCCTGTGCAGCAGGGACAGTTACAGTATGGACGTGTCTATAACGTCCACCAGGCAGCAGCTCCACAGGCACCACCCGCTATTGAGGGTATGTTTCCTATCCATGGTACTATGGGTCGGGTTTTGTTTGATACGGGGGCAACACATTGCTTTATAGCTACACATTTTGCGAAAGCCTTAGGGTTGTTAGCCACAGCAGAGAGTACAGTGGCGTGTGTAGACTCACCATTGAGGAGTGGGTCACTTATTTTCTTTATATGCCGGGGAGTAGGGGTAGAGATTGGTAGTCTGGTATTACCTACAGATATGTTGGTATTAGATATGCATGTTCACGATGTGATTATCGGTATGGATTGGCTCGCTGATTATAGAGCCATGATTGATTGCTTCGGTGGGAGCATTATTTTTACCATTTCGGGGCAAGAGATGTTTGTAGTGGCGATGCCTCGCCCAGAGGGAGGTTTGACCGCTCATTTGTATTATTTAGAGGAGGAGACCTCTAAAGAGGTGGTGATACCACTTGATTCGATTCCGGTTGTTAGAGAGTTTGCCGATGTATTTCAGGATATACCTGGATTACCCCCAGTCGAGAGATATACTTTGTCATAGACTTATTACCAGATACGAGACCTATAGCACGCGCACCGTACCGTTTGGCTCCAGCTGAGATGAGGGAGTTACAGGATCAGATAGAGCAGTTGTTGGGTCAGGAGTTTATACGGAGGAGTACTTCGCCGTGGGGTGCCCCTGTGTTGTTTGTGAAGAAGAGAGATGGTTCACTGAGATTGTGTGTGGACTACCGAGAGTTGAATAAGGTCACGATACGGAATAAGTATCCGTTGCCTCGAATCGATGACTTATTCGACCAGTTGAGAGGAGCTTCTTTCTTCTCAAAGATTGATTTGAGATCGGGATACCATCAGTTGCGTATCAGGGAAGAGGATGTCTCAAAGACTGCGTTCTTATCGATATATGGATCTTACGAGTTTCGGGTTATGCCTTTTGGTTTGACCAATGCTCCAGCCGTGTTTATGGACTTGATGAACAAAGTGTTCAGAGATTTCCTAGATCAGTTTGTCATTATCTTCATCGATGATATTCTGGTTTACCCTCAGACAGAGGAGGAGCACGCCGAGCATTTGAGGTAAGTTTTGCAGACACTACGTCAGAACGAGCTGTATGCAAAGTATGAGAAATGCGGGTTCTGGCTGAAGGAGGTCCAGTTTTTGGGACATATTATTTCCGACCGGGGAATATCTGTTGATCCGAGGAAGGTATCCGCGGTGAGGGAGTGGGGACAGCCCACGTCACCGACAGAGATTCGTAGTTTCTTTGGCCTAGCAGGATACTACAGGAGGTTCATTCGGGGATTCTCGAAGATAGCAGGTCCTTTGACACATTTGACTCGTAAGGGTGTGCCATTCATCTGGAGTGATGCCTGTCAGTTGGCATTCGATGAATTGAAGGATAAGTTGACCTCAGCACCTTTGTTAGCATTACCGAGACCGGGAGTTGAGTATTTAGTTTACACCGATGCGTCCTTGCAAGGACTTGGAGGTGTATTACAGCAGGAGAGTCAGGCCATTGCTTATGCATCCCATAAGCTAAAGCCTCACGAGAAGAATTACCCCACTCATGACCTGGAGTTGGCGGCAGTTATATTTGCCCTTCGTATTTGGAGACATTACCTTTTGGGGGAGAAGTTTCGATTGTTCATGGACCACAAGTCCCTACAGTACCTATTCACGCAGAAGGAGTTGAATATGAGGCAACGGAGGTGGCTTGAGTTCGTGAAAGACTATCAGTTCGATATCCAATATCACCCGGGGAAGGCTAACGTGGTAGCAGACGCGTTGAGCCGCAGACCTGTTGATGAGGTGGCAGGGGTGTGGAAGGAAAAGTGGAAAGAATTGGGACACCAGGATGCAGTGGCCCGATCATTCATGTCGGTAATGACTGTTACACCGCAGATTGTCACGAGAGTGGTAAAGGCACAAGCAGATGACTCGTTCTGTCAGGAGCTGATAGTTCGATTACTAGCAGAGGGAGCTGAATCCTATACCGTTAGCTCAGAGGGGGGATTATGCTTCAATGGGAGATTGGTAGTTCCGGAAGGGGAGGAATTGCGGCACGAGGTGATGGCCGAGTCGCACGGCTCACGGTTAGCAGTACATCCCAGTGTGGATAAAATGTACCAAGACATGAGACGTCAGTATTGGTGGAGCGGGATGAAGAGAGCTATTGTCGAGTTTGTTTCTAAATGCACCACTTGTCAGTTAGTAAAAATGGATCATCAGAGACCGGCAGGACTGCTACAGCCGTTGGAGGTCCCGATGTGGATGTGGGAGAGCATATCCATGGACTTTATCACGGGGTTGCCTACGTCACAGAGAGGTCACGGCTCCATTTGGGTAATTGTGGACAGGTTGACCAAAGTCGCTCATTTTCTACCCGTAAGGACAGACTACACTACGGGACAGTATGCCCAGCTCTTTATTTCAGAGATAGTGAGACTTCACGGTGTGCCCCTAAATATTGTGTCTGACCGAGACAAGATATTTATTTCACAGTTTTGGGAGAGTTTTCAGGAGGCCATGGGCACGGAATTGCGGTTGAGTACGGCATATCACCCGCATACCGATGGGCAGATCGAGCGTACGAACCAGATGTTGGAGGACATGCTACGTATGTGCATCATTGATTTCGGGGGTGGATGGGAGCAGTATCTTCCACTGGTAGAGTTTGCTTACAACAACTCCTACCAGTTCACCATTGGCATGGCTCCATTTGAGGCGTTGTACGGTAGACCTTGTCGTTCCCCAGCATGTTGGTTGGAGGTGGGGGACAACAAACTACTTGGGCCGGAGGTGATTCAGGATACTTCGGCAAGGATAGAACTGATACGGAGTCGCATTCGGGTAGCTCAGGACAGGCAGAAGAGTTATGCTGATGCGAAGAGGTTCTTCAGAGAGTTCCAAGTGGGGGACCAGGTTTTGCTCAGAGTATCTCCTATGAAGGGGATTATGTGTTTCGGGAAGAAAGGGAAGTTGGCACCGAGATATGTGGGACCATTTCCTATTATTGAGCGGATTGGACCGGTTGCGTATAGACTTGGATTACCGGAGCATATGCATCGGATTCACGATGTATTTCATATTTTCTCGCTAAGGAAATATCTTAGAGACGATTTGGATCATTATCACATTGCTTTGGAGGACCTCGATCTCCAGCCTGATAGCTCCTACGAGGAGGGGCTGATTGCTATTTTGGACCGAAGTGAGCGGAAACTGCGATCAAAGATAGTCCCGTTAGTGCGTGTTCAGTGGCGACATCATAATGTTGAGGAGTCCACATGGGAGCGCGAGGATGAGATGCGCGAACGTTATCCAGAGTTGTTCTTACCAGGTACTTTCTAGTTCCGAATTTCGGGACGAAATTCAGTTATTAGGGGGGAAGTATGTAATACCCCGTATTTTTGTGATATTTATTTATGGGATTAATTATATTAAATGCGTATTAATTGGAAATTAATCCGGATTAAAATACTAGCGAGATGCGAGTTGGTATTTGAATATAATGCTCATATATGATTATATATGAATATGGAACTATGAAATTTTTCGTGAGATTGAAATACGGCAAGTTGGAAAATTTTATTGAGACGCGTGTGACAGTCGCGTCAGAGAAATATTTATTTTAATTAAAAAGTGAATTTTAGTTCTATTAACTATATGGTCGTTTTGAGTGCGCCAACGCGTCCGTAAGGGTTGAAATAGTCAGAAAACACTAGCCGGGGGTTAAATTTGGGTCCCGGGGCATTATTGGGCCATACCGATAACTTATAAGGGCATTTTGGTAATTTCGGAAATTGGGTAATTAAAACCCACGAAAATTAGAGTTAAAAATCTGACTTAGTATTAACCCACTATGCCATTTCCAACCCCAATTTAGGTAGTGGGCTACGGGAGAAGTTAGAAACTTTATAACTTGGCAAAAACCAACCCCACCTCCATTAACACCTTGAGAAGAACTTGTAGAGAGGGAGAGAAAGAGAAGGATTCTGCAGAGAGAGAGAGAAGGCAATTCAACCTTCAAGATTCAACCTCAAATTCAGAGATTCAATTAAGGCAAGTGGTTTAATTCCAATTAAGTTCAGAGAATGCTTCTTCCATGTGTAGGAAGTGATAAAATCTTATTGTTCTTGGGAGTTAATGAAAAACCCATTTTAATTGGAAGTAAAAATTACATTTTGATGAGGAATCGCATGTAGACATGTATTTAGATGATTATGCTGATGATACTATAATTTGGATGAACTGAAAACGGATTTAATTAGGCTCTTGGTTGATTTATAAATTTTAGGGTTCATGTTCATGTAATTTGGGGGATAAATGAAGGGATTTGATGATTTGATGATGTTTAAGATGTATTGGCACTATATAAACGTTTAGTTATAATCTATGAATGTTTAGTACGAATTAGGAACCATAAATTGATGTTGGAACGATTTTTATGAAGGATTAGGAGTGAAGAAAGTTGGAAAAACGAGATTAAGAATTTCTGGGCTCGAATCTGGCCACTCGTTAGAAGACCTGCCCAGGTCGTTCGAACGAGCTCGTTCGAACGAGCTTCTAACGAGTTGACAGTTTGGGTTCTAACGAGAGGGATGTTCGTTCGAAGACTTTCGTTCGAATGAGATCTCGTTAGAAGGCCCAGTTCGTTCGAACGAACTCTCGTTCGAACAGCCTCGTTCGAACGAGACTTCGAACGAGTTGACAGTTTAGGCTTTTTAGCCTGTTTTGATCCCGAGTGTCCCGTAACCTTGTGTATATGTAGAGATAACCTTCCCTTGATGATTAATTGTTACATTTGGGATGTTTGGGATATAATGAGGAGTCAAACCTAGAAGTGTAGTTTGAACCTAAGGGAAAATATGCAGTAGGACGTGAGTGTCTATTACGTTGCGAGAACTATTGACGGCCTAATTTATTATATTAATCGGGAACATATAAATTGTGTAGTATTATATGTCGGTACGAGAATGAGAAGTGTACCTCCAATATATTATGGTAATTACTAAGAGGTGTGCATACTTAGTATATGTATTGATTTTATGTGTATGACATACCTACCATACTTGCTATCACGGGAGGTTTACGTTCGCTTAGGGCCTTCTAATCCTTGTGTTGCCCGGATTTAGATTGGTTACCTCGATGAACATAGGTCAGAGAAGGGCTTATTGGGATATTAATAAGTCTGCTGATCGTGGGAGCGCAGGTATGTGCGTGACCCATGTGATGTGACTGTGTTCGCCTCCATTATTTGTGATGTTGTTATCTGAGAATGATTCCTGAGAGATTCGGAATACGTGATCCTTATGTACGTGATGTACCGGGATGGATAGCAGAGTATGTGTGCACCGCAGCTAGTCTCGGGGTGCTTATATTGTATATTTATGACGTGAATAATATACACTTAATTAATGGGAACTTTCATGTTAATATTGTGAATAATATTATGGTAATGATTTGAGAAAACAAAACGGGTTAACTGATAGTGAATGGTATTTCTAATTGAGAATCCGAGTGTATGTAAAGCCCTCTATTTAATTGATAACGTTAGAATGTAATATGGGAATCGAGTAGTAAGGGGTAGAACTTATTACGGTTTGGTTAGATATGGATGTCTTATAGATGGGTACGGTACGTTAGGAGTGCACATGTAGTTGAGAGGTGAGAATTTCATGTGAGTGAACGTCCTAACATGTATTTTGCATTTAATGTTTTAATGTTATTAAAACACTTGTTGTTTTTAAAATGATTTCCACTTTCGGGCTCTGACCCATTTGCTTTCAAATCTATTTTTGTATAAACCATTTTAGGTGCCCAGCCACAAGGACACCATGCTTAGGATTCTCATTCAGGTGATGAGCTGTAGCTGTTTGTGGAAGTTACAGGACTTTGCTTGTAGACGCTTCATCTATCTTGACTCGATATTCTTCAGTTATCAGTTGTAGGGCATGTCACCCATTTCTTTTAGAGACATTTCATTTATTTCAGTTATTCAGACTTCTAGCATGTAATTATTCAGGATTCAGACTTGTCATATTATTTTTTTTGTTGTGGGATTGTTGTGAGGAGTTTTCCTCCGGATTTATATTTATGTTGTTGGTTATTCATTACTTCATTATAGTGAATGGTTGTTATTCTTTCATTATTTTTACTGCATATTAATCAGACTTAACTTAAAATTTGGCACTTACTTTTTAAATACTAGGTGGTTAGTAATTATTAAAATGTTTTCGACAGTGATGCTATTAACTGAACCAACTTGGCATTTTGAATTAATTTAATAAAGGAGTAGCTACCCGGTATTTAATTAGTCGGGGTGTCACACAAATCTTTTCCAAACAATCATCGCTAAAATATATCTCCATAGCGCCCCAAAATCCGCGCTAACCTGCCACTAAAAGAAAATATGGGGAAGTACACAATACGACAGGAAAGATGCTCAACAAATATATATTAGCGATGAATAAAGCGTAACAACACGAGTACGAATATTCAAATCAAAATGCAAATCTCAAAGCATTTATCAATATAATTTCTCAACAACACATTAATGGGTCACCAGGCCTCACCCCATCCGCATATGCTTTATCAAGCCATAGCCCGGGAATAGGTATCTTGGCGGGTACTCAACATTCGTGCCATATTAAAATATCTCATGACAATGTGCTCATCAACAATATAATGATACCACATGAATCAAAATAATTTTAACAATTATTTTCCAGATTTCAATGAATTTATCAATTCAAATATGAGTTCAATTAACAAGAATTCAAAGAGAATGACACTCGCGAGATTTAAGGAGCATATTGTGTAAAACACCATACCTCAAACCATGATGAGAAACCAATGATCACATCCTCAAGATCAACACAAAAGATTTACAAAAGCTCCTCCAAGAACAACCAACAAAATAGCCCCACGAACACCTCTAATCTAAGGTTGGAACTCACAAATCTCAAGGGCAATGTGTATATAAAAAGAAGAGTAATATAAAATATATTTGCTGCCAAAATTTATGCCAAAAGTATGTTAAAAGGGTTCCCACGACTTCCTTTTATAATGCAAAGAAATTAATGTTGGAATCCAAAAGACTCCTTTAAATAAGGCAAAGAAATGAAGAGGTGGAAGTCAAAACAACTCTAAGAGTTAAAAATATTTAAAAATTATTTTAAAATCCGTTTTAACTCCGTTTTTGAAACCGTTTGAAATTCTCGCCTTTAAAAATAATAACCAACATATTTGAGCAATAAAAATAATTTTATCAAAAACTTTATTTTCCTCCATTTTCAAAAATTAATTAAAATAACCCAAAATTACGCGGGTTGTTACAACTACATAACCTGTTAATAGTGACTCCGTGTTGATTTTGCAGGACACGATACTTGGTCGTTAAAAACTCTACAGCATCGGATTTCTCACTCAGAAAACCTACAATGGAGTACCTGGAGAAATCATCCACCATCACAAGGATATACCTCTTACCACCTAAGCTCTCAGTACGAGTAGGACCCATAAGATCCATGTGAATCAACTCAAGAACACGAGAAGTGGTAATGGAATGCAACTTCCTATGAGGGCTACGTATTTGTTTTCCCAACTGACAGGGTCCACAAATCATCTAAGTTGACTTTCCAAGAGATGGTAAGCCACGTACTAGGTCCTTTTTAGCTAAGCGGGTGAGATCCCTAATATTTACGTGACCTAGACGTTGGTGCCACAAATCCATAGGAGTGATTGTGGCGATGTTGCAGACAAGTGAGAAACTGGGCACAGTCCCATAACAATTATCCTCGGTCCTCACCCCTTGCATTAAGAGTTTATCGGCTTGATTGTAGACATTACATGCGTCCCGGTCAAACTTTACTGCAAAGTCAGTGTCGCACAGCTGGATAATGCTAAGAAGGTTTACTTTTAAACCTTTGACGTACAACACATTCTCTAGCTTAGGAAGTCCTGGTAACTCTACAGTACCTCGTCCTACAATGCTAGACTTGCTCCCATCTCCAAAGGTGACTCGACCATCCTTATAAGCCTCAAGGTGGGTAAAAAATGAGACATCACATGTCATGTGTCTGGAGCATCCACTATCAAAATACCACTGTGAGGTATTATGTGCTTTGAGAGCAACATGAACAACAAGGGCTTTCTTATCTTTCTTAGGGACCCATGAAGTGGTAACCTTTTGTTTACCCTTGTTATTGTTGGTTTTTGCCGGAATGTGAGAAGCATTTATAGACGGTAATGACATCCGTCGTAATTCCTCCACAAACTCTGTGATGTGGCGGCTAAAAGCTGAACACACTCTCTCAGACTGGAAAACTCACCAGTATGATGTGGTGGATCAATAGTACGTCGTGTCCGACCCATTCTATAGAAAAACTCCCTAAGGTGGCCTTTTCTTTTGCAATAAGTACAAAAGAACACAGTCAAAGGCGGACCTTGGTTTGCCTTTCTTGGTCGAACTCTCCTTCGAGGTTTTTGACGATGGCCATAAGGATTCGTAGTAAACTCAGGAACTGGTCCAGGTGCAATTTGGGAGGTGGAGGCACCATCATAACCAATTCCCTGCCGATCACTAAAACCTAAAGCGGGGCCGAGGAGCATCTTTCCCATCTTCCTAGATATGTCCTCGATTTATACCTTGACTTCTCGTGCTTTCTCAAGATCATGAGTCAGCTGGGCAACAAGGGCTTCAAGTTTCTTTCGAGTCTCCACAGCGGAATGGAGCTGACTCGTAAGACTAGCCACTTGTTTAGTCAAGTCCCCTCTCTCTTTCTCAAAAGTGCTCTCTCTCTCTCTAAACAAACTTTCTTTCTCAACACAGGCAAATTCTCTCTCTCTCAGGGCGGTGCAGGTGGAGGACTCTCTCTCTCTCTCGCTTTTCTTAATTCTTCCTCTAAGCCGGTGATCTTAAGGACTAACGCTTTGTTACTCTTTTTAGTTTTAAATGACTCAGAATACAACTCAGCGTAGGCGCGTTGAATATCACTCTCGCTCTCACTTGTGTCATCCTCCCCCTCACTCACATCGATCTCACTGTCGAGGTGTCCCTGTGAAGCATCATCCTCATCGTCGTGAGGAGAACTAGGAGTGCTCACATGACTGGCCATGAATGCGGTGAAGTTACACTCATGCGGTGACTCATCTCCTGAATCCACCGTCTCAACCTCACTGTCGTCGCTAAGAGTAGCATTAAGGATAACTTTCCCTTTCTCTCTATTCAGACGAGTGGCACACTCAAAGTCTCTGCGACCCCTACCGTCGCACTCAAAGCATCTCTCACTTTCTTTCTTAGGAGGATCTTTAAAAACTTTTTCATTTTTCTTTTCAAACTTATTTTTATCAAATTTCTTTTTATCTTTAAAATTGCCATTTTTTTTAAATTTGAGAATCCTTTTGAAATTTTTTGCAAAAAGAGCCAAATCATCTAAGTCAAAATCATGATCAGAATCAGACGTGTCAGTCTCTCTTTTTCTTGATGACTCTACTCTCTTTCTGGACGACCCCTCACTCTTTCTCTCTTGGGCATTAAGTGCAATTCCCTTATCTTTAGACTTAGCAGTTTGAGGGAACATATCAATTTCATATGTTTGCAAATTTCCTACAAGTTCTTCCAATTTTAGCGTATTTAAATTACCCATAGAACTTAACACAGTGACTTTTGGGATAAAACGCTTAGGCAAAGAACGAAGAATCTTTTTAACAACTCTAGAATTAGGAATATGTTAACCAAGATTAAAGCTAGTATTCACAATGTTAGAAAGCCTAGCATAGAAATCATCAAAACATTATGTCTCATGCATGGTGATTGTTTCAAATTGAGTTGTCAAATTTTTGCAATTTAGACTCTTTCACAGCATCAGTTCCTTCATGGGTGAGTTGTAAAACATCCCATGCTTCTTTTGACGTGGTGCACGTCATGATACGTCGGAACTCATCGGAAGTGATGGAACCGGAAATAACACTCAAACCTTTAGAGTTAAAAGAAGACCATCTAAATTCATCTTCAGTCCAAGAGGTGACAAGTTTTAAATTAGTAACGTTTTCCACAGTGACGGAGGGAGGTGTCCACCCTCTTTCAACTAAAATCCAAACCCTTTCATCTATGGCTTTTAAAGCCGACCTCATGCGGGCTTTCCAATAAGCATAATTTGTCCCGTCAAAAACAGGTAATTTATTATACGATTTCTCCATTTGAACACACACTTTTCAAAAATGAATTTTTTAGAAAAATGATATCTTAGAAAAGATTTAGCGGAAAATAGGAATACGCGATAGATTAGCGTAACCTGCTCTGATACCAATTTGAAAGAGTATGCGCTTGCGTTCAAATAAGAAAATTATATGTTAAACACCCTTTAACTCAAACAAACCCTAAACATGCAACAATATGTGATTGAATAAGATAATGAACTAAGCAAGAACATCCAAACACATGCTTGTGAGGAAAAATCCCCCAAAGGGGCAAAACCATTTATTTTCATTATAAGATTGTAACTGTACAATTTCGGATTACAATGAAAATACAAGTGACTAAGAATTACCCTCAGGTGTCGGATTCTGTAGTCGGCGGCTGGAGATATCCCTTTCCAGTAGGGATGCAATGAAGAAGAAGAACGGTCTTCTCCACAATGGTATGAACAGCAAAAGTGCGTTCCTGGGTTACAAAGTGATTCACAAGTGTTTGGAAATTTGAGTGAATCAAAAAACCTAGAGTCTTGGTACTCAACAGGTGAAGACTTAGAGTTTTTTGTACTCTGAAAATCGTGTATAGAAGTCTTGGAAAACCACTTCCTGTAGTGGATTTATAAAGGAAACGTTTAGCCTAGAAAATCTGACCACGATCTGCTGAAGATTATCCCAGACAGACCGGTCCGGGTCTGAGGCGGATCGGTCCGAGGGGGGCGAATCGGTTCGTTTTTTATTTGGCATTTTTGGTTCTCTATCGATCCGGGGTATACTGGCTTTCAAAAAGCGGACCGGTCCGGGTATGAGGCGGATCGATTCTTTTATTCCGGGCGGACCGGTCCGGCCTGTCAGACTTTGATTCCTCTTCTTATTTTAATATTCGGATCCGTTGATGACTGTATGAATCTTGAATTTCTTCAACGGTGTAACGGCGTACGACATAACAAATTGATAATGGACAAAAATGTCCTTACAATATTCAGGATGATGCTTGTAGAGTTTGAAAAATGGTGAATCCATCCCCAGCACTTTTGTTGGTAGTCTATTGATGAGAAACGTGGCAGTGACAAAAGCTTCAACCCAAAGACATAATGGAAAATTAGCATGAAATCACATGGTTAAACCAGTCTCCATCACATGTCTCTGCTTTCTTTCAGCAACTCCATTTTTCTCTAGTGTATGAGGACAAGGAATGTGTCTCAGTGTGTCTTTGTGAGCCAAATGGTTGGTGGATTCAGTTTTCTCAAACTCTCCTCCTCAATCACATTGAAAGACTTTGATGTTAGAGGAGAACTGAGTTAGAATCATGCTTTTAAATTTTAAATATGTCTCAAAGAAATTTGATTTAAGTTTTAGAGGAAAGATCAAAGTGAATCTTATACAATCATCCACAATGAGAACATAATATTTCATGTGTTGAAAAGATAAAACTGGAGCAGGCCCCCATAAGTCACAGTGAATTTTCTCAAAAGGGAGTTCACTTTTGGCATTACAAACTTAAAAAGGCAACTTGAAATTTTTCCCTAACTGACAATTAGCACAAGGACTAAAAGTCTTATTCCAAAAATTAACATTCAAACAGTTATTTTTATCTAAAACTTTCAAGGTCTTTGAGTTAGGATGCCCCGGTCTTTGGTGCCACGCATCATCTGGTGCTTTGCCATCTTGAATGGAAGATAGAGCTTGAAATCCCTCATCAAAGCCATATAGTCCTTCTTTCTCCCTTTAGCAGGGACCTGTTGTGTTGTCTTGTCCTTTATAACAAAAGATTAATTAGTAAATTCAATTGTGCAAGAATGATCTTTGGTGAGTTTACTCAGTGATATCAAGTTCTTGGTAATTTTTAGGAGCACAAGAATATCTGTCAAGTTTAAAAAGGGCTTGATATGCTTATGTTCAGTGTGTGTGATTTCAAGTTTTGATCTATTCCCTACCATAATTGTATCATCACCATAATAGGGTTTGAATTAGATAAAGTACATATGGTTTTGGTCATGTGTGCATTAGCTCTTGAGTCAAGGTAGAACTGAGTGTCATTGTGCCCTTCATTAGTGGTGGTAGTGTGTGCTTGAGGCTGGATACCTATATCATCTCCATTATAGGTGAAATCCCATTAATAGACGCAGGTGAATGGTTTAGTTTTCCACATATTTGACACGAGGTTCCTCCATTTTTGTCTTGCATACAAGTGGGTTGTGAGTTATGTTGCACACTTGGTGCTCCCCATTGTTATTGTCCAGGTTAATTAAGCCTTTGACCATATTTAGAATAACTTGGTCTAAATACTCTTCCCCTAGAGTTGAATTTATTTGAGCCTCCATTATGTTGATATCCTCCATATCCACCATGGTATCATCCATTATAGTTGTCTCTTCCTCTGTGGAAATTAACCTGGCTCCAGTTGCCTCTGCCCCTTGAATTTATTCCTCTTCCATTTCCATTATAGGGTGGTTTAAAGGTTGTGAACCATTGTTTGATCTGGCTCAGGTGCTTGATTTTCTCCTTCTCCTTTTGAACTTTCTTCTCTAATGCAGAAACTTCTTAGGGAATTGATGACTTGATTCAATGTGGGATAGGGAGGTTTCCCTTGCATCACAGTTCTAAACATTTTGTACTTCTCTCCTAAACCTCTTACAAAGAATACTACCTTTGTATCTTCATACACATCTTTGTTAATGGTATCTAATCCATCACAGATCCCTTTAAACTCTTTTAGGTACTCATCCAAAGACTTGTTGCCATTGGATATCTCATCTAAACTATTTTTTAGTTGGAATTCTCTGTCTTTTGTTGCTTGAAGTAATTATCTTCTAAGTAATCCCACGTTTCTTTGGATGTTTGACACCCAAAAATCAAAAATATAATTTCTTCAGTGACTGTGCACCTATCCAACTTCTTACTATCACATATGCTTTTTCCCAAGCTTTAGGTTCTTTTGAGTCTTTTTCCTTATCTCCAGTAGCTTTTGGTGGTTCACTTTGTATCAATGGTAGAGCCTTAACTGATCTCATTAGTTGGAGCATTTGTGTTCTTCATACTAAGTAGTTGTCCGGCTTGAGTTTGATCGTGCTAATGGAGATGAGTTGACAGAGTGAGTTTACATATAGTGTCAGCTTGTTGGTTGATGAAGCCATTAAACCAAACAACTCTGATACCATGTAGAAATATGGAATTCAGAGTACACTATTGCACTCAACTCTTTGTGTATTCGATGATCACAAATGAATAGTTACATGTGATTATATAGTGTACATGAGAGTATCTACTGGATCAACAAGAATTAAATGAAATCCCTACATATATTCTATCTGATTTGAATCAGTTGAATGCTATCTTGATTGATATATCATTCCTGCTTTGTAAGACTAAGTCGTTGCTCCTTTACTTATTTAACAACCCGGATATAATTATGATATATCATGTTTAAATAATTCTTATCTTATGGGATGGGGATAATGTGTTATTGGTGTATATAACATTAAGTTATTATGTTTAGTCTAATTTTACTTTCATAACTCATGAGATATCAAATTAGTTACAAACATAAATGTTTGAAATTTTCGGTAGGAATGTTCAAGTTGGAGACTAGTTTTGACCATTATAATATAATAATTGACTTGAGGTGAAAACTACATAGTTCTAGATATATAAGTTAAGTTTGTAACACAATAAACGGTGTATAAAATAGAGACCCGGGTGAGGAGTTATGATGAAATTACGAAACATAGGAAAATTTGTCCATCTGTTTAAATGGTATTTTATCTTTTATGTACAACAAATGTCTTAAAGTGATTGGTTGAAAGGTGGGTGCAAGCATGGCCAACTTAAACACTTTTAAATGACCTCCTCCTTCAGACAAATGCATCCATTAATGAGTTTGGCCTGAAGAGAGAGAACCGGAAGGCTTAGGAAGGGAAGGACGAGGAGAAGTTGGAGAAAAATCCTTAGAAAATTATGTAAACGTCCCTTAGGGAAGAAGCACAGGTTGAACAAGTTCCAGACAAAGGCAGGGGAAAAACACAGGAAGTGGCCAAGAGATGAGTGTACTCACTGTAAACATATGTGTTATACATAGTTATGGATATGATCTTAATATCACTCAGTGGTAAGATGTATTATACATGGTTATGGATATGATCTGGATATTACTTATTGGTAAGATGTATTATACATGGTTATGGATATGATCAGAATAATATTGAATATGAATTTGTTCATTCGATTTACCGAAATGGGAGGTTACTCCCCGACCCAGAATGGGGGAGATTTGTATATTAGAGACAAGGGGTTACTCCTCGACCAGGAATGGGGGAGAATTGTCTATTGCATACAGGATATGTGAATCATGATTCGGATAAGTTGGTCATTCTTTATGAATGAGCCGGATAAGTATATAATTGTTCATTCTTTATGAATGAGCCGGATAAGTATATAATTGGTAATTCTTTATGAATGAGCCGGATAAGTATGCATATATCATCACGGGGATATGATTTATTGCATTTAATTTTATGCAATAGTGTAGTAGTGATGCATTTGCTGAGCTATTTTGCTCATGGTTCCTATGTTTAAGTTTTTTAGGTATTGTGATATCACTGTCAAATCTAGGAGATCGATGGGGTTAGAAAGGGATGCATAAAAATAAGATTTGGTCAAACGTAAATGGGGTAATTTAAGCCTACTTATCTTTTCAGTAAGTTTGAATAAGCATAATTACCTTAAAATTGTGAAAGGCTTTTAGTTTTATTAATTCATGTTAATAACTAAAAAAATGACACTAGTGTTTATGGTTTGGATAAGGTAATTATGATTTAACTCACTTTGACTTTCAAACTTAATTATAAGTAACTAGGTTAGGGTGTGTCAACTTGACTGAGTAAATGAGCACATGCTTTTACATACACCACATAATTGAAGTGGTGGCTAATGCCATGTTCATCACAAAAATCTTGAAAGAAACTACTTTTAAATTGCGTGTCGTTGTCAGTGATTATAGCCCTTAGCACCCCAAAGCGTGTTATGATGTTTCTCCATATTAACCTGGTTATATATGTGTTGCAAATGTTCGCCAGTGGTTCTGCCTCTACCCATTTGGTGAATTAATCTGTGCCAAATAAAAAATAACTTTGATTCCTAAATACGGTAGGTAGTGGTCCCATAATGTCTAGTCCCTATTATGCGAACGACCATTGCCTTGTCAATGATTTCAGGTCATTGGTGGGCTAGTGGATCATAGGATAGTGCTTCTGAAATTTTTCACACTTACAAACATAAATGCCTCCTTTTGCATATGAGGCCACCAGTAACCCTCCTTAATTTCTTGGAAGGCCAAAGATCTCCCTCCTGCGTGACACCCACAAATTCCCTTATGGAGTTCGTTAAGTACTTGCTTGGTGTCATGTGGGTGGACGCATTGGAAATAAGGACCTGTGAATGACTTCTTGTAGAGCTTCCCTTTTGGGGAGAGGTAAAAGTGGGAAGCTTTGACCCTTACTTATTGGGACGACCTCTTATAAACAGGAAATATGTCTCTCCGTGGATAATTGACGATGGGATCCATCCAAATGCGAGTCATTTCTGTGAGGTGGACTTGCTCGGCTACAACTATCTGGTCAATACTTGGTTGTGTGAGGAACTTTATCTAAAATAATTCTCCTTAGATCAAAGTCAATTATTGAGTTCAGGGATGCTAAGGCATCGGCGTGACTGTTTAACCCCCCGAGAAATCATTGAATGTCTACTTTCTCAAATACTGCCATATATCCTCTTACCACATCGAGGTAGGCTACCATTATATCATCTTTGGTGTTGAAGTCCCCACTCACTTGATTGGAGACCAGTATGAAGTCTCCAAATTCGTGAAGGTGCTTTGCCCCTAGCAGTTGGGCCTTCGCAAGCCCGCGATCAGTGCTTTATTATTGGAGGCCTAAAATCCCAATATGATTCCTTGCTCGATCACAACATCTTCTAGAGTGATCTGCCCCCTTGGAATTGGAGGCTCCATCAATGTATAGGGTTCATTCCTTAAACTATACTTCCTCATTTATTGATTGCTCCACTTTCAGTTGGATGATTAGATGATCTCTTATAAATTCAATAATGAAGTCTGTTAAGACTTTTCCTTTAATCATCCCAGAAGTGGATATCGTATCTCCCAATCTCGATAGACCATTTTAAAAGTCATTCGTAGAGGTCGAATTTTTGCAAAACATCTTTGAGGGGGTATGAAGTGATTATAATTATTGAATGGGCTTCAAAGTAATGCTTCAACTTCCTCGAGGTGACCACCAGTGCATGTGCTAGTTTTTCCAGAGGCAGATGCGATTGCTCTACGTCCAGAAGTGTCTTGTTGGCATAATAAACTGGGTATTGACCTCCTTCCTTTTCACATACCAAGGAGGATCTCACAACATGGTCTGATACTATAAAGTAAAGGTATAGTGGGTCTCCATCTTTTAGAATCACTAGAAGTGGTGGCTTGCTAAGGTAGGATTTGATCTCTTCCAAAGCTCTTAAATAATCATCATTCCATATGAGGCATTTGTCCTTCTTTTGGAGTTGAAAGAACGGTCGCCAGCATTCCGAAGACTTAAAGATGAAGCCATTGAGTGTCACGAGCATACCAGTGAGATTTTGAACATCTCGCAATGTCTGAGGAGGATAAATTCTAGTGATAGCATCAATATGATCTGGATTAGCCTGAATTACTATTTTATTAATTTGGTAGCACAAGAACTTTCTTGACTCGACACTGAATGAACACTTACTCGCATTAACCTTTATTCGATACTTCCTGAGGATCTCAAAAGTTTTGGCTAAGTTTGTAAAGTGGACACCCTTGTTCTTTATTTTGACTAGCATATCTTCGATTTAGACCTCCATCGTGTCACCCATCGGTCTCTTGAAAATCTTAGTGACCAATCTCTAATAAGTTTCCCCTTCATTCTTTAAATCAAACATTATAACCTTGTAGCAATATAACTCAATTGGGGTTATAAGGATGTTTTATCCTGATCAGGTCCGAACAAAGGAATCTGATGGTAGCCAGAGTAGGCGTCTAGGAAAATCATCCTTTTGTGCATCATATGTGGCGTCAACCAACTAATGTATTTTAGGAGGCGGGAATATGTCTTTGGGACATGCTCTGTAGAGATCTGTGAAATCAATACGGACCCTCCAACTGTCGTTGCTCTTTCTCACCACCACTAGGCTGGATAACTATTTAGGTAACTGAACTTCCATATTGGATCTTGCATCCAGTAGCTTGCCTACTTCTTTCTCCATCTCTTTATCCTTCTCGGGGGCTATTAGACGAGCCTTTTGAGTAGATCAATGTGCAGGCGATAGCAGGATACGTTGGGATCAATCACTGGCAAGTCATATGGTTCCCCAGCAAAAATATTTAGATTACGTCTAAGAAAAGAATCCAGTTATTTCTTCTCTTGATTGGCAAGGTTGGCTTTTTTAGAAAAATTAATCTCTTGAAAGGTGTCATCGGCCCCAACTTCTTCCAAGCTTTTAATGACCCTATCAGCGAGGTAGACCCTGGTCTCCTCCACCCCTGGTTGGCTATACCGTAGCTGCTATTTAAAGGGTACAACCCCCTCCTGGGCTTCTTCCTGAGCATCCTTTATCTTTTTCTTCCTTGCCTTCTTATGGAGAATGGCCACAATAAAGCATGGTTTGGTCGCCACGACGCCCTGATTAGAAACACATTTAAACTTTTGGTGGTAGGTGGTAGGTGGTAGGTGGTAGGTGGATGGTACGACCTTCGTGGCATGCATCGAACCTCTGCCTAAGATGGCATGATATGGGGACTCAATGTCCGCCACTAATAAATCAGTTAGCTTCGAGATATTGCCTGCCCTAACTGGTAGGACTATATTTCCCAGTGGCATCGTGATCCTTCCTGCAAAGCCGACCAATGAAATTGTAGCTTCCTTGAGGTCGGAGATGTTTAGCTTCATCTTGTGGAACAACATCAGGTACATCATTTCTGGCAAGCTCCTTTGGTCAACAAGCAGTTTGTCAACGTCCCAATTAAAAATTCTAAGGGAAATTACCAATGCACCATGATGTGGGGTTCTGACCCCAATTAAATATTCCTCGATAAAAATAATATGCTTGGTATAGTCGATGTCCTGTGGTTGTCGACGTTTACCAGTCTGGATTTTGGCAGGTCGATTTAAGACACCTCCATGACAACAGTAACCTTCTTCAGCTCCATCCGAACAATATTTTCTTAGATTTGATTAAGATCTGATTCCCCTTGGATTACCACAAACCCATGTCATGTGTCATCGTCAAGGCTTCTAATTTCCATTGGCTATGACCTTCTATGTCTTCTTATTTATATAATCATTGAGGTGACCATCTTGGGATAGATCCTCCAAGTGTGACTTCAGAGCCTTATAATTTGCAGCCTTGTGGTCACCCTCCCTCTGGAATGCGTATCCCAGCGCATTGTTTCCTTTTGTTGGGTCGCCACCCATCTTTTTAGTCCACTTGATGAATGGTTGGTCTTTGATCTTGCTCAGGATGTTATAAATGGGTTCCCTAAAGACAGTGTTAAGAGCCTGAAACTCCTTGGAGGGATCAGTCTTGTTCATATTCTTGGATCCATTCTTTACCCCATTCTTGTTTCCCTTTTTTGAAGTATCACTCTTCTTTATTCCCTTGTTTGCCTTTGCTTGATGATTCGTCCTGAATCATAGCACTTAATACCCTCTATACTTATGCATTTTAGCCCCCTCGGGTACTTTAATGTCTATAATTATGCGCATTAACCAGACAACCTCCATTTTATATGCCAACATGTTATTTAAGGTATTATTGAGTTTTTATAGGTGTTACGATGCTTAGTGTGAAGTTTTGGTGCATTCTGGTAAAGTTTCGTCAATTATTGCACATTTAGTGGCATTATCGTCATTTTACCCTTCGGGATTTTTGCCTAAAGTATTCAAGAAATTTGGAGCTCTCAAAATATACTTTGTGTGGTCGTAAACAGTGCGTTAATCCGAACCCTAACGAAGAAGTTACGGACCTTTGATCAGAGAGGAAGGATAAGGGAATTAAATAAATACAACACAAACATTAAATAAAATGCCAATTGTGTCCTTCTATCACTTTTGCCCAAAATTACAGGTATTTCCCCAAAAGACAAATTACAGCGGGTTTCTTTGGCTTAGGGTCTTAGCTCGGGTCGGGTCTTGATTAACATCGAACTGGTGGTGGTTTTTGGCCATTAACGTATTGCTCGGGTCTTAGTTAATAACAAATGATTATGTAGAAGGTCTTGGTTTTTTATTGGAAGAAGAAGGAGTAGTAGGTTTCGTCTTAAGGGAAGAAGGGCAGATCTGCTAAGACCGGTGGACCAGCCCTGCCCCAAAAGTTGACCGGTGAAACCTTTTTTGTCGCGGGTTGTTTATAGTGGGCTTTCCTCCTTAGATCGGTCAACCGGTTCCCCACGCGGTCTACTGAGTATATCAGATATTGAGCACCTCTTTCCTTTTTTTTCATCTCTCTTTTTATTTTATTATTTAATTATAACTTACTATAAAAGCAAGATTTGTTTATTTTTTAAGGATATAACTTATTTTTCTCTCACTTTTAGTTAGTTCTTCGGGTTAGAACAATTTGGGGATTTTGTGGAGACAACCCCTCTCCTCCATTTTCTTATTTGGTTTTCACCCATTGATGTAAGTGTGTACTATTCATCTTCTTCCCTCTTATATTTTAGCTTTGTTATTTCCTTTTCTTTTTTTGATTAATTTAGGTTTACTTGCTTTCTTTATTACTTCCATTTATTTCTTGCAATTAATACATGTTATTTACCATGCTTTCTAGCTAGTTTAAATTAGGTTGTGTTGGATTGAACTCCTCTAGGGTTGATTTGGTTTCTTTGCTATAGTGATAGGTTTTCATGAGTTTGTTTCGAGTGGGTTGTCCTAGTTATTATGCCTAGGAGATTTCACGTGGTATATTACGTATGCTCCGTATTTACGACCTTGCGTGTATAATTTTTGGGGTATTTGTTGATGCAAAATCATAGTAGGCTTTTTTGCGAATTTAGGGGTGTGACTACTCTTGATTTAATTATTTGTTGAAATGAGATTCAATTTTAATAACTTGTGAACCCAGGTAACCATTTATACCAATTAACTCGAGTTGAGGGATATCTGTCGCAACCTATAGTTTTTATTCCTTTTATTAATTTAGTTTAAATACACCCGCCTAGTTATTTTTTCCTTTTTGTTAAAATCACCTTTTACACTTTTATTTTAGAAGTATTAAACCGATTAAATTCTAGCAATTAGTCTCTATGGATTTTTTATACCCGGACTGGCCGTTATACTGTCTTAAAAGAGTGTTGTCAATAATTTAGGTTTTTGTAATGAGGAGGTGAAATGAATAATGACAAGCATTTTGACGCGACGGTACTTTTTGCCCTCGATCACTCGACCGTTGTCCCCTGCATTAAAGTGAACCACATCTTCCAAATTGGCGTATTTCTCAATGCGAGCCATGAGGTCGTCAATGGTGATGGCTTCTTTCTTAGTTAGGGACTGATGTAACAAATAGGTGGTCCTAATTTTGAAGGAGGCTATGGAAACTTGCTCCGAGTAGTCCTCAACCTCTTTGAAGACTTCCCAATACCTTTTGGCATAATTTAGCAGGATCTCTTCTGGCTTCTTCTTCATCATAAGCAGTGCATCCATCCACTTAGGGTGGAAGCTGCTAATTTTGAAGCGAGCAGTGAAGGCCTCCACTAGAGCCTTGATGTTTCTAATCGACCTATGAGGAAGTTTCTCAAACAACTTTTATGCTACATCATGTAGGCTATAAGGTAAACTTCTGCACATTAGTGCATTATTATGGCTCCATAAGGTCATTGCTTGTCTGTATTACTGAACGTGGTCTATGGGATTTATCTTTTCTTCATAAATCTTAAACCTGGTAATGGTAAACTTATTTAAAGGCTCCTCTTCTTCGATCACCCTTAAGAAAGGGGATTTCATACGAGTATTGAGAGCCCTTATGGTTAGCTCTCTAATGGATCTGGTTCCACAGTGGACTGGATGTTGATCCATCTCTCTACGGACCAGAATCCTAATATCTTCGTTATGTCGATCGTTTCCCTTGTGGCGTCTCTCCGGCTGGCCACGCTCTAATCGACCATGCTTTAATCTTCTACATTCAGTTATATCCTGGTTACGCCAGGAGTTCCTCCCTTGGCTACAAGTATTACTCACCTGAGGACTAGGACTCCTATCATGGCATTTCCTGCTGTTCATTTGAAGATATCTCTATATTATTTTAAGTCGCCTATGGAGGCGAGCATTCTCTTCCACCTGGAGGCATGTAGCCTCCTCTTATTCATGAAGCTTGGCTTCGTAAGCATCAACCAACATAGAGATCTACGTAGATTTGGGTGGTCCTTGGCATTCTTCGAAAGATTGCCTTTCCTGGCGAACCCTGGAGTTTGTATGCTGGAGAATCTTCGACCTGACCGTAGAAGGAGTTGGGTCTTCCTGCACATCGCTAAATTAAGGAATGTTTTCACTATGGTGAGACATCACGGGCATTCTGTTTGTGAAGATTTTTGCAGGAATAGAAATCGCTTCGTACAGACGGCGCCAATATAAGAAATATAACAATAAAGAGATCCGCGAGAACAATCACAAATAATATAAAGTAGAGATCACACACAATAATAATATTTATGATTCAATAACTTGCCTACATCCACGGAGAGGTTAGTGTTTTACTATAGTGTCTCTCAATGTTATTTGTTGCATCCCCTTGCCCCGGGTCAGGGTGCACAATTTCTAGGTGCATCAAAGTAAATATTGAGTTGTATAAGGAACTTAATTAACACGTGAATATATCAAGGAGTACCTGAATACCTCTTCTGAGATTATTGATAACTGATTTGACTATATCCGTAAGTGTTGTAGTGTATTTGAAATACTTATGTGTAAATTAAATCATATTTTGGGATGGACAGCACTTTGATCAATCAGGATTGGTCGGCTACTCTTATGGGCCATTTTAAATGGGCCCCCATAATACCCATCTCTGAATACAAGTAGACATGTACAATCACTGACTCAAGATAGATTAAAATAAATATAATGGCCCGCTGAAATTAAAATAAATAAAAGAAGTGAATGATCTACAATGCTCGACTTCTACACCCTAGGAATGATGAACATAACACCGCTAGAGATACTCCTCCAACAAATCAACCCAAGTCTACGACAACAACAAAGGCGTAAAACCTATAAAAATAGATTCAACAAGTTTACAAAGAATAAAAATTTAACTAAAGTTGGGCCACAATAATAATAATAATAATGCATCTTCCTCCCATATTAAGTGGATTTTAAGTTATTTAAGTTACCCAACCCAAACAATCAAAAATGAACATGTGGTTCTACTCCTAAAACTCAATGAGTCCCGTATGATATAAATATATCTCTAAATTGAGTTGTCTTAAGTTCATCTCTTGATTTAAAAAGTATTTATTCTATTGGAATATGTTTTATTTAAAGTATATCAATTACTAATTGTAGTATCAAAATAATCTCTAGTTATGCTTTCTAAAAAGGTGTCTCAAGTCTCACAATCTCCAACAGTCACAGGCCACTATCTTAGGATATACATCTCTAGTACACTTCGTACATTGTTTTATACTTATAAGTTTAGTTATACATCTCTAGTATAAATCATATATTGTTTGGGTATTATGCACTTGGATTGTTAAATAATTAGGATTGAAAACATGGCAGACAATATTTGTGGTCATGCCAACCAAAGACTTTAGTCTAGTGACAATATCAGGTGATTATGTTGTGTTTGATGCCTCAATTAATATGACTTATTCTTATCTTAGGGAAGACTTTGGTGTAAGTGGCTACATTATTTTAATGTATTAAGACAAAAGAAACTGTAAATTGTGGGAATTGGAATACAAGTAAAGCTTTGGAAACTAAAGAAAGAAAAGTGTGATGAAGTAAAACATACACTAAGAAAAGTAATGCAAGTAAGCAACAAAGTAAACAACAGTCAAAGTAAAGGTTAAGAAATTTACAATAAAATTGAAGAAACGTTATAATCTACTTTGAATTTGAAGAAATGTAGTAAATAACGAAAAGAGAAGGAAATGAAAGAGAAAAGAAAGGATAAAAGTAAGTAAATGCGGTTTTTTGGTGAGTTTGTGGGATCGTTGCTTATTTATAGTGTTTCTTTTCATGTAGTGTAACTTCTTTAGTAACTACTAGGTGCACTACAAGAAAAAGGAGATTTTACGACCAAATATTTTGTGACGAATAATTTTTCATCGCTAACAATATATTTTTTACGACTAATTATTATTTTCATCGCAAATTAAAGACACTTCTGTAAAAAAATTGCGAGTATTTTAATTTTATCTCAAAATCCTTGAATTTGCGAGACATATACGAAAAACTTGAATATACTTGAGCGCGAAATTCCTTCCCGCCTTATTTTACCGCATGAGCAAAAAATATATAATTAATTTACGATGAATGTTGATTTCCTCGCAAATAACGTTACATTTTTTAAGTAAGGCAATAGCTTCATTGTAATAAGTAGCTGGAGGGAAAAAATGCGGGTTTTCAACATTCACGTAGAGAGGCGTGGGTTAAGAAAGAGCCGTGGTTTTTTCCAACTCTACCCATAGAGTCCACAATCAGGTTATCTCTCTTTCTCGTCTTTATATATACATATATTTCTTATCTCCGATTTCATTCCTTATTTATATGATTTGTTTTTCAATCAAAATAAAGGAATCCTTTTGTCAAAATCAAGCCACTTTGTTGGAGTAGGTTCTGCAATAACATTTTCTCAAGTAATCAAGTGAAGGTATGCTTTTATATATTGCATGATTTATAATTGTAGGGATATGTTGTATCTTAAATTTTAATGGTTTGTTTTTATATATTTTATATATTATGCGATGTAGAGGATATATATTGTGTGATTTGAGATTTTAGGGGTTTGGTGTATCTTAAATTTGAATGGTTTAGATTCAAACTTTTGGGCCAAAAAACTAACAACATCTTACTGATTTTGATCTCACTTTTGGTGTTTCTGTATTAAAAAATGATGAAAATTTTGATTTATTCACAGGTGTAGGTATGTTTTTCACAATTATTACTCTCATTTATGCAACTTGAAGAGTAGTCTCTCTTTTAGTGGTTTAGATCTTATTAATTTATAGCAAAATGTGGTATTTTTTGACTTAGGACTTCTTTTTCATTGTAATTAGCTCATTGAGATGTCTGTTTTCTAATGACTTGTGTCCTTGATAATAACACAATATGATTGTTGATGATTCTTCTTTACAACTGGTCAATAGTTTAATGATTTGTTACTAAACCATGGTTTCTAGATTTCTATTTCATTTATTTATTGGTTTTAATTTTTATAGTGTTCTTAGGTGTTGTTCGGTTGAAATTATATTTCACATAAATTGGGTATTAAATGGAACAAAGTTCTATCTAGTATTAGGGACTACGGTTCTCCTTCTAATGAATTTGTTTTTCTTTTCTATACAACATATAAATGGGACACCCAAGCACTAGGGGAGTTTAAAAATATATGTGATCATTAAAAGGGAAACAAAATAACAGTTGTAGTAAAAAAAATATAGTGATATTATTTAAAAAAATTGTAAGTATAAAGGGTTCATATGTTTAATTTTCACACGAGGCCTGTTAAATTTCAGGACCGGTCATGGCTGCGACATACTATTATGATTGTTTACGACTGATTTGAGAAACAAATTGTTTTTAACATTTTAGAAGTTTTAAGGTAGATTTGTAAAGTCTTAATAGTTTGAGGTTGAACTTCTATAAATGGCTTTCATAAATAAACAATTCCAACAGTTTTTCATTACCCATTGATTAGTTGTTGGTAAGTTTAGGTCTTGATTTATTTTTATATGGTTGATTTTGGTTTTTGTTTTGGTGTTTTGTTTAGTTAGAATTTTTTTTTTGTTGATAGTTTGATTTAATTATTGTTTATGGTTTTACAACTTCTAGCAATATGTTTTTAATTAAGGATTGTGGATTAATATTTTGATTGCTTTTACTCCTTCCGTCCCAAGATCAACTCTTATTCATTATTGTAAAATTTGATCCGTTAATTATATCCAAAAGTGAAAGAGGACTCATAATTTAGTACATCCCAAGATAGAATAGTGGACTTTTAATTTGGGATGGGGGGGATATTAAGGTATTTTGTTTAAATCTCGCAATTATATTTCAATTTGAAGTATGAATGTTTAATTGCCTAAATTGTTCAATATGCCTAAGTTTTATCAAAGTAATGTCTTAAATTTGAAAATAATAACTACCAAGACATTATAGCTTAATTTTTGTAAGAATTTTGCTAATTATATCTTAAGTGTGAATTTGCAGACAGAAAACAAAGTATCGTTTTGTAATAACTAATGGTCTCTCGTTAGGGACACAACAATCTTGTCACAAAACATGGAACTTAAGTTTTATGAGCAAGTAATATGTGAAATCCAAGATTTGTATAATTAGTCCTTCCAATCCCAATAAAAAGTTACAACAAAGAATATATAAGTGTTTTGTATTGCAAATTTTATTGCCAAAGGATGCTCCTGATAAAGAGTTGAGCCTATAATATTCAATAATGTAATTTGTTGTTGGTCTCGTTAAGTTTAGTAATTTCGTTTTACCTTCTGTTGAAAGGATATGCATGGAAAATTTTAGCTCCATAAATGTTTCAACATTGTGTTATTAGTTTTGTCATCCAACAGTTTTCAAGTATTTTTAGGCCGATTTGGTTGGAAAAAAATTAAAAATACAATTAGGATATTGTTCCTCAAAGTATTGTTGCACATGTATAGCGACAACAGGTACTTGAATTCTTTATTCTTATATGATCATAATGCATTCATTAAAAGTAAGTTTTTTCCTACTTAGCTTGAAAACTTTTATTAATTTCTATTGGTTTGTATCATCACAAACACATAAAATTTAACTTGTTAATAAAGGTCACGTATATTAAGGGAAATAGGTCACACAATAGTAAAATTATTTTCCAATTGTCTTGCTAAATTACTATATGTGGGGTGATTAAATAAGTTGTAATCGACATAAATTATATGTAAAAATTTGGTTGTATATAGACTATGGCCTTGATATTTTGATACTTCATTACCTAGAAAATGTATTACTCCATAAATGTTTCAACATTTTCCATTAGTTGTGTCATCCAATAGTTTTCAAGTATTTGGCTGCAAAAAATAAGGAACATATGATCAGGATATTATTCCTCAAAGTACTGTTGCACATGTATAGTGAGAGTAGGTACTTGCATTCTTTATTCGTATATAATCATTATGCATTCACTAAATGTAATTTTTTTTCTACTTAGCTTGAAAACTTTTTATTATTTTATATTGGGTTGTATCATCACAGACATATAACAATTTAACTCGTTAATCAAGGTTGTGCATACTGGGGAAATAGATCACACGTTAGTAAATTTATTTTCCAGTTGTCTTGCTAAATTACTTTATGTGGGGTGATTAAATAAGTCCTAATAGATATAATTTATATGTAAAAAATTGGTTGTATATAGATTATGGCCTTGATATTTTGATACTTCATTACCTAGTTAATTAAAATGTAAATTTGTATTATCAGGAAATCAAGTATGGATAATAGTTGAATGTTCTTCCTAATAAGTTATCTAAAGAGTACAGGGATGGTGTTAAGTCATTTATTGGCGATAATCAAATTAATCTAAATGGAAATAAAAAATTGAGATGTCATTGTTGAGATTGCGTGGAAATATATTTCCATGAGTTACCTACCATTGAAACACATTTGTAGGTACGCGGGGTCTCCTCCAGTTTTGATGTACATCATAATTTGAATGCACAACTGTGAGAATGTTATGAAAATGAAGACAAAGATGAGGATATGATAGTAATGTTAAATGATGCATTTGGCCCAATAGTTTCCAAGATGAGAGTGATTCATAAAACAGAGATTTAGAAATGCATTATGCCAAATCCAGTGAGCTTTTTGGTGATTTAGAAAGAACTCTCTCCAGGTCATAAGAATTTCACTTCATTCCAATTCCTTGTGAAGTTGATCCATGCGAAAGTTCTTATTGGTTGGAGTAACAAATCATTTGATATGTTACTCCAACTGTTAAGAGATGCATTTATTAAGGTAAAAATTCATGTGTCACGTTATGAATGTAAGAAAAGGTTGCGGGATTTGGGATTGCGCTACGAAAAATTCATGCTTTCAAATATGATTGTGCATTATTCTGGAAAGAGCATCAAAATACTAACAAATGCCCAATCTGTGATGAGCCAAGGTACAAGTATAATGACAAGAAGGGAAAAAACATATCGCATAAGATATTGCATCACTTTCCAATGAAACCAAGCTTGAAAAGATTGTTTTTGTCAAGACATACATAGATTGATATTCAGTGTCATAAGGAACGAACATATCGATATGAAAGGAGTCTTAAGGCATCCCGCCAACTTATTGGAATAAAAAGATTTTGATCAATAATATCCTTGGTTTGCAAAGGATCCTCAGAATGTTAGGTTAGGTCTTGCCTCTGACAGTTTTAATCCGGTTGGAAACATGAGCAACTCATTTAACATGTGACCTATAGTATTAGTGATTTATAATATGCAATTGTGGAAGTGTATGAAATAACCTTTTTATAATGACAATCTTGACTCCTGAATCTAAAAGGCCTGAAAAAGACATGGATGTCTAATTAAGACCATTAATTAAATATTAAAAGAGTTATGGGATATCGGTGCTCAGATATGGGATGCTTACAAGAATGAATGTTTTTGTTTGCATACATTTATTTTGTGGACTATAAATGACTTTTTTACATACGGGAGCTTGTTAGGTTGGAGCACAAAAGGATATAAATCATGTCCAGTATGTAATAAAGATATGTATTCAAATCCATTAAGTAATATAATATATTGGGCCATCATCGATACTTGCCTAAAAACCCATCTTTAGCGAAGAAGTAAACTTCACAATGGGAAGCTTGAATTGGGAGATGCACAAAGGGAGTTTTTCGGAGATGACATATTACAACAGTTGGGTAGGGTAAATATATTAAAACCTGGAAAGAACCCTAACAATAAGGATCAAAAGAGAACACGTAGCTTAGAGGAATTGAATTTGACAAAGAAAAGTATTTTCTTTGAGTTGGAGTATTGGTCAAATCTAAAGCTAAGACACAAACTTGATGTCATGTATATTCAAAAAAAATTATTTATATATATATGATAGCATTCTTGGAACACTCTTGAGTATTGAAGGGAAAAACAGAGATACGGGCAAAGCTCGATTAGATTTGGTCAACATGAATATAATAAAGAAGTTTCATCTGAAAAAGTATGGGAACAAATGTTTGAAGCCTCATGCATCGTATACACTAATACAAGATGAGAGAAAGAGATTTTATACATTTTTAAAATTAGCTAAATTTCTTGATGGGTATGCATCTCACATATCACGAAATGTAAATATAAATTATGGTAAGATATTCGGATTAAAAATTCATAATTGTCATGTTATCTTACAACGACTTCTCCCTATTGGGTTACGTCCATTCTTGACTAAAGATGTTTGTACAGCATCGATTGAGTTATCCAACTTTTTTCAACAATTATGTGCCAAAATGTTGCTTGTGAAGGACCTTGAGAAATTAGAAGAAGGGATTATTCGTATACTATATAAGCTTGAAATAATACTTTTGCCACATTTTTTGATGTTAAATCCACTTGGTCGTGCATTTACCACATGAGGCTATTATTACCGAACCAGTAAACTCTCGATAAATGTTTATAATTAATAGGTACTCCATAATAAATTTCAATTTATATTTTGTTAAATGCATCTTACATATTGTTATATTTTGTCAATAGGAATCTAGAGACATTAAAGGGAAGTGTCAAAAATAAGGCTCACCCTGAAGGTTCAATAGCAGAGACATATGGTGTTAAAGAAAAGTTAACTTTTTGTTAAATGTACCTTCACGAGATTGAAACCAAATTTAATCGAGTTGATCGAAATGATAATGATCGCCCATTGCAGAAACAAGGTTCACTATCAATTTTTTCTCAAGTTATCCGCCCTTTTATGGAAGACAATTCTTAATGTTATAAGAAGGTGATATCGACAAGATCCATTGGTACATCTTGAATAATTGTGATGAGATAAGACCACATAGAGAGTAAGTATTATGCTAATATCTCATTAATTAAATATAGTTATAATTATTGTTATATAATTAAATGTGCTTCACTATGCATATGTAGTGAACATATGACACTACTATAGATGGAATCTCCAAAAAACTTGAATCCAAGGCAGCAAAAAACATTTACAAATTGGTTTAAAAATCGAGTGAGTTGATGTGGACGTATAGTTACTATGTTAGTGAAATTAATATTTGACAAGTATTATTGACAATTGACACGATACTTAACTATTTATCTATTTTAGATGAGGAATTTGCGTGAAGAAGGGTCCCACTTGCCACAGATGAAATTTATTCATTATCTTACGGTCCCGATGTTCGTGGGGTTGCATACACCGCGTGTGTTATTAATGGAGTTGGATTTTATACTAAAGACCATGGTGATCGCCTCACAAGTCAAAATAGTTGGGTAATTGTACCAGGGGAGCACGATGATGAATTTATTAATTTTAACGTTCGGTTATGTAATGTTATCGAACTGAAAACATAATAGGCTGCCACATTATTGTATTCCAATGTGAATGGTATGACACTAACCCGAAAAATAAGATAATACAAAGGGATTATCACCTCATTTCTATTCATGTTAGTAATATACGGTATGAGGATGATACATTTGTACTTGCAACATAAGTGTCGCGAGTAGTTTACTTAGATGATTATAAATTTGGACCTAATTAGAAAGTGGTGCAAATAGTGCAACGATGTCCCAGAGGGAGATAGAATGGGAGATATATTTATGGTATAACTAATGATTCATACTAAGAAGATGGACTCTTGTGATATATAATGTGTTATCTAAGAGTGAATTCTAGACTCAGTATAATTGGTCAGACCCAACAATAGTGATGATGAGATTACTTTGCCACCTATTTCGCATGACAATGATGATAGTGCACACAATGATGACATTGAAGGGTATGATGACACATTAGAAGAATATTATAGTGACAGTCGAGAAAGTCAACTTGACACTAATGATGAAAGCGATTGAGAGTAGATTTGTATTTTTGTAAAAGTTATTACACATTAAAATTTCAAAAACTTGGCAGGTGGTTACCAAACTTGTATAGTTAAAAGTTACTAAACATGGTTTTGGATGAATCAACTTGCCTTGGTTTTACACGAACTTCATATAGAAGTGTTTGTATTACATTATCTTCATTTAACTCGTAAATATATTTTAGCATTGAACTTCAAATCTTTGTGAAGTTAATTTTCTAATTAGATAAAAGAAATATGAAAAGGTATACATGATGTGTATTCTTTTAGAATTGTTTTTGTGGAGATTTTCCTATTTTGTGGTGTATTCTGAAAAGGTACATTAGAGCTTCTACTTCTTGGATTCAATGTATGTTGCTTGTATTTATGTTATGTTATATACAGATTATTTATGTTTGTTTGAGATTATATTAATATTGAATAAAATAAATTTTTTGTGTATAACCTTTACTTTATGTGGTCATATTTATACACACACCAAATCATGTTCATATATACACGCATTTTGGTCAGTTGTGCTTGAACAAAAACACACACATCTATTGTGCTTCTTTTTCGGTTGCTCTGCTTCATTTCGCAGCTATATTGGTGTGTAATTTGGTCTTATTGGTTTTTAAAATATATTTCTTAAATATTATAAAAAAACTATGTGGGTTTATGATTTGGTGTTGGGGTACAGATTGTTTGGCATATATGTAGTGTAACTGAATCCAACTTGTATACGGCCTTGGTTTGCCAGGCTTATCCATATATATGCATATATGTATATGTAAAGGCAACTAATAGTTATAGAATTGCGTTTGTGAAGATTTGCTTATTTGTGGTGTATTCTGAAAAGGTATATTAGAGTGACTACTTCTTAGATTCAATGTATTTTATCTCTATATGTGTTATGTTATATAGAAATTATGTATATTTGTTTAAGTTTATATTAATGGTGATTCAAATAAAGTTTGTAACTGTATAACCTTTATTTTAGGGTCATATTTACATTACACCAAAAATATCAATCTGGCACGGTTTAAAATTGTGCCAGATCTGGCACGGTTTTGAACGGTGCCAGAATCAAATGTTCCAAAATGGCCATTTTTTTGGCATGGTTTAAAAGTGTGCCAAATTTGGCCAAACAAAAACAGTTCTGGCACATTTTAAAACTGTGCCAGAATTTAATATTTCAAGCACATTTTTGGCACACTTTATAACTGTGTCAGATTTAGTACATTTTGATACACTTTTGGCATAGTTCAAAACCGTGCCAAAATTTGATACACATTTGGCATGATTTTGAATTGTGCCAAATTTTTGGATCAAAGAAAAAAAATTAATTATTTGAAAACAAGAAAATTCACAAATTGTGAATCTCGCACGTTGTTGATAATCTAATGTACATACAAACTTCAAAATATTACAAGTCTTAATATTCACAGACCAAAAAAAATTGGACAGAGTTTCCTCTATTTTCTTGGCATTCTAAAACTTTCTAATATAAAACTTGCGTAATGTAGAGCTCGCATGGACATAAAATATAACAATAAAATTATCAAAGTCCTCACGGCCATAAAAGTTAATAATAAAACTACAAAAGCTTGCACGACCATAACACAAAAAAAGAGAATCCCGAATATTAGCGGCATTAAATAAATATTCCCATTGTTGTAAACCATTGACTTCATCTTGTATTCCACGTGGATAAAGGCTAACAATAAAATGTTATCCTGTTAAAAAATAGGATATAAAAAACAGATGATATTAGTAACCAAGTAATTTTACAAAAAAATCATATTCATGCTGAAAAATTACATATACGAGTTACAATTATTATTTTTATTCTCAAACCGAAAGTCTTGTGACTATGTGGTCAGCTCCTACGAGTTACATTAGTCCCATGCGAGGTGTTAGTGCCTCTTACCCAACTGTTTAAGGATTGGTTTGAGTTTTTACCCTTAAACGGCTTATTTTTAAGAATAATCTGCATATTTTCAAATTATCATCATATTCTCAAACCGGGAGACCTGTGACTACGCGGACAGTTCTTACAAATTATATTGGTCCCGTGTGAGGTGTTCATGCCTCTTACGAGAGTGTTTGGAGCTGGCTTGGTTTTTCACCCTTTAACGGCTTATTTTTAAGCCTAATCTAGATATTTTCAAATTATCATCATATTCTCAAACCGAGAGACCCGTGACTACGTGATCAATTTCTATTAATTACATTGGTCCTGTGCGAGACGTTAGTGCCTCTTACGGGGCCGTTTGAGGGTTGGCATGAGTTTTCACCCTTTTAGCTAAAAGTTTTTCATTTATCAAACAGTTTCATTAGAACAGTGATGTGAAATCCAAGGCCCTGTATATTAAGTTAACACTAACATGCCAACACATTCCTCATCTCTCAAACCACCGAATAAAATATGTAAATTTTTCCATTATGCATTTCGAGATCATGCAAATAGAGTCTAAATGAAAGAATTAGTAAATTCAACTCAGATTTGTGTAGGTGAAATTGATATATCCAACTTATCTAAGTACATGCAACTAAGTGGTAACTAACAAGTTGAATACCGAGTTCATTTTTCAATACATACCATTTATCATTTTTCAATATTGAAACTGCATATCAAAATGAATACACATCAGGTATCTAACAGGTTGAATACCGAATTGAAAAACAAAACATCGAAAGTTCAAAGTTACCTACTTGAAACTTGAAGGATGATGTTGTTACCCTGTCTGTGCGATGTGAATCGCTGGTTTGGGGTGAGTAGGGTGGGTGGATGCAGCGAAGGGAGTAGCTAGCGCAGAGCTAGTTTGGGGCGAGCAGGGGAGGGGAGGGAAGGAGAAGGAGGGGAGAGGTGAGAGGTGCCGGCATGTAGACTTGAGTCAAAATGATAAATGTAAAAGCTAAATTTTAAATTTAAGCCCAACCCCAAATTAGAAAATTATACCAATCAAGTCTTCATTCATAATTGGCTTTGTAAGAGAACTCACAACTTGAATCAATCCAAAATTAATAGCTTAAAACAAAAGTTTAGAGAGATAAGAGGTACCCAAATAAATCCAAACAATTCGTCAAAGTATTGTCCATGGTTAGATCTTCGAAATCAACTTTCTTTTCCTCTTCGTCAGATACTTCAGATAGAGTAGCTTCAATAAAATCTGCCATTTTATTTTGACTGTCCGATAAATCATCTTCTAGCTCGTGTTTAGGGGACTGTTCTTCCACACGTTTCGCTCCAGATTTGGTAACACTTTGAATTTGTTCTTTTCGTGGGACTTCCTCAAAATTTTTTTGCCATGGTGTTTGGTCATCATCTTGGATGGGGTTGAGAGCAACTGAGCAGGTCTTTGTGGGAGCATCGGAGAGGATGTTTTTGGAAATTGAAATTCTTTTAACTCTTTTGCGTTCATCTGCTTCTGGATTAGCTGATGTCTTCCCGTCATTCTTCCCACCTCTTGCCATTATCTCTCTCTCCTTCTCGGTTTTTTGTAAGATTTGACAAATAATAAACATGATTAATTGTTTAAAATTAATCAATCAACTATACATTTTAATAATAAAACTATACATTTTCAATAAACATGATTAATCAACTATACATTTTCGGAACCGATTATTTTTCAAGTACATACGACTAAAACTGCACAACTTTTTAGTTGTTATGACAATTGAAAAATAAACAATTGCACAACTTACTATGGTTATTTAACTAGAAAAAAACAAATAAAAAAACAATACGCAGGCTTTTGTACTTTTATGTGTCGGGCTTTACAGAGTCATCGGGCATATGTGGGGAAACCTGAGCAGATGAGTAACATGCATAAGCACTAAGCACAAACTATCCTTAAATATCACTAAGTATCTATTCAGTGCTCTGCCCGGACAGGCCTTTCCCAATCTGTCCTTTTCGCATCCAGAAAATCCCACCTATTGAGCTGTGTGGTGTGGCGGTTGAGCTACTTTGCAACACGACACCAGACGGGTTTAAGCGAACAAATAATTGTATAATAAATTTTCACATAAATAAAAATACAACAAAACATAAAAGTACCTTAGTAAACATTTCAGATCATTCTAAATGCACAAAATATCATAGCAATAACTTCAGTATACATCAATCCATGTTGTTGATATCAATTTGTATATATTGATGTGCAGAAGCATGAAAGCAATACATTAAAATCAAAATCACGAAGGCATGGAAATTCAGTGTATATAACTTTTATATAAACTGTTATGTAACAGTTATATAAACTTTATATAACGGTTTATATAATTGTTATATAAACTGTCATATAAAGTTTATATACTAACTCTTGGTATAACAACAGTAGCAACAGCAACAACTGGTAGGAAGCGGGAAGCGGTTGTTATCGCTGCTTTAACAACATTATAGCCACTAAATAGTTGTTGTAGTACTATTATAGTAGTTATATATATATACAGACACTTAATTTACACCCTTTCTAAAAGTGCTTATGTCGGATCACGAATGGAACACTTCTCATACAAATTGGTCAGTGCCTAGGAACTTTACCCGACCTCTAACTTAAGAAAGTGTGCAACATAAGAAATGATTCAACAGTATGCATCTTTAAAAGTCCTATAACAAAGTGTGGCAGCTAACTTAAATTTAAGTTTTAGCACCACACAAAAATTAGCAAAACTACAACCAATATAATCTAGTAGTTTCCCTTAACTACAAAAAATATCATATGGGCGTGGGAAATGCCATTGCACATGGGAAACCGCTAGGTGTAAACACAATAAAAAAATTACATCTCAAAACTATTGATGAACTTTATTATAAACAAATTTGACCCGCATAAGCTAAAAGAGATTATCAAAAATTCATGGAGGTGTCAAATGAGATTACCATGATCCATCAATGAGGTAATCACTCGGGATTTTCTTTAGACTCCAGATCAACTTGCAAATTATATAGAACGAAAAACAATATAATGGGTTATAAACACAAGATAAATAAAGAACCAATCAAGTAAAAATGGTTAAACTTGAAATTCAACTGCACAGGAACCAAATGTGACCTTATACGAATGTTTTATAATATGTCTATCGAGTCAATGTTATTTTTAGCATGACCAACTAATGAAATTTTTAGTAATGACCAATAGTTAAAAATTCTGAGCCTTGAAAAAATAATAGTGCACAATATGAGTACGCATATATTATTAAAAGTGGCCTAATCTTCTAATCTTACTCATAGTGCAACTATCCCCAAAACAGAGAAGAAGGCACAACTATGGAGTTATCATCAATGAATGGAGATGAAAGGCTCACAAAGAGGCCTTACTAACACCCACAACCCTAAAACAAAAAAATAAAATAAGAGTGACCACAAAACTTAATGATTAGTGGGGAAAAATCATGAGTCGGACCAAATCATCAGAAGGTATTTAAATCAATATACTTACATGCCACATATCTTAAAAGACCATATATAAATTGATAAACCACAACCAGCAGTTATATTAACTATTTACAATCCGACTTCAATAAGCTTAAACGGATTGACACTACAAAGTTCATGTACACGGACAAAAAAAAGTACTTGAATAGAACAAATATAATTTTCTCTACAAAATGTGTATAAGAAAAATGGTGTTGATATTTTTTTCTTCTCGTCGTTATTCACTAATTCAATGTGCTGAAACTTAAACCTTCAATACCTCTTCACTAAGGTTGCAAATATTGGAGATGCCACAAGGATTCCAACAATGAAAACTGAAGAAGTAATATCTTTAATATTGTTCAAACTAAAATATCCCCTCCCCTGCATCATGAAGAAGTTGAAAAGACGAGTAAAACAAAGATATATAAAATCTCCCCTCCCCAACTAGAATGAGTTCCAACCTATAAAAACATGTTTGGCTGGGATTCTGAAGAAATTGCTCCTCCATGTAATTATTGACTTCATTAGATTTTCTGGAGATTAGAGGTCCTTCCTTTAAGCACTTTAATTTATCTCTAATTATCTTACAAATTCCTTCAAGCACTTTAAGACATGGTATTTAGATAAGAACTTGCCAAAGGTTGACATGTTTAATTCTTATTGGACGTTTACATGTGTATTTTTCCTATGATTAAACAAAACTGAATAACATAGAAGTTCAGTTCATGCTTACGAAATAACACTCAAAAGTTTGAAGAGACTTTTTCCCAAAGAGTCCGTATAAGAATAATGACAACATGGAGATAAATACCACTAATTCCTTACCACATAAACAGACTGGTGATTCCCAGGATGATAGACCCCCTATTACTGAACTTCACTTCCAGAACCAAAATTGGTGCAAAATTTTCCTACAAAAATATTAAAATTACTATTTTTATGAAAACTAACAATACAATATAAACCCTCTAAGGTTACGCAAAAGTAAGCAAAGACATTGAGGTACGGTACCTTAACCAATATTCACATCAGTTTCGTCTAAGCACTTGGAACCAAAGCATCATGTATTAAAATTAAAATACACACCAGCAGGTAAAGTTAAATTACTAAATGAAGGATTGTTAATTATACCACATACGCTAGAGATCTCATATTTTTTGGCATGTGAAAATCTACCAATGCGAGAAAAGTAGCACAACCATCAGTGGTATTGATATTTACACTGAATGCACAGAATATTAATGATTAATAACATAACGTAGTTTTAAGTAACAAAAACATTTAGGCGTGCACTTATTAATCAACCTCTGCCGTTTTTCTTTTAAATAGAGCCTAATATACATGTTTGTCCAGTTTAGAAGCAAAAAAACTCCTTAAAATGCTCACTTTGATCCTAACAGGAGGAAGTTAAAGATATTATCATTCAAGTGCTTACAGGTTTACGCAATCTCATAATCACTGTATAAATGTATTAACAAGGAAATATTTTCTTTCAACAAATCATTGTGTAGATGGAGGCACATGGATATTCCCAACAAGACCTACTTTGGAAAGAGACAAAGCTACTTTAGCAATATCATTGACCAAATTAATTAGTATATTGACTGTCTAGAACTATACATAAAATTAGTAGCTCATGTAAATGTAGTATGGGACATGGTAAGAAATAAAAAGTTCCATTCGAGTTAACAGTTGATCAAACACTCTTTGCTAGAATCAAAGCCGCAGTATAGAATCTTAGATCTGGATATTTTATTATAATTCGGATGTGGTGATGCATGTCGCAGGGTTGATCAATATTCATAAAAATGAATCGTAATGTAATAAGAGAACCAAATTTTGGGGGTAACACTGTGCCAATGTTAAAAGAAGTTATTCTTTTGCCTCTGCCACTATTTATTCGTGCTTACCTAGTTTAGTTAATGGGGAAAATGTTATATAACTGTTTATATAACTATTATGTAAACTGTTACATAATGACAAAAAAACAAAATGAGATGAAATATAATACATATAGTTGTATTACCTTAAGGCATATATGTAAAGCAATAAAGCATAAGGCATGTGTGTAAAGAAATAAAGCATAGCACCCTGAAATTACTTTTTTGAATCCCAAACCCCACCAGCACCAAGACGAATCTCAAACCCTATGCTCCATTAATCCCTTCAATTAATGGATCATATGGAACTTGCCTTAACAATGCATATAATGGTTTCACTACAACATAGAATTTTTCTACTCCTTAACTAAGCCTTGACACCTACCTACACTCTATGCTCATATTGTGCAAATCACATGAAAGCCAAAACCTCAAACTGGCCATGACGAGTGCAGTTTCTTTCATCAAAAGTCACTTGAAGTCTTTGTTTCAAAACATCAAGAGCGTCAAACTGGTGTACTCATGCTAATTTTCAACTGACGGGTCACAGTAATCTTACTTCTCAGTAATTGTCTATGTCCTCCAATTACTATTATTATTGTTAATGGATCTGCAATGCATATTCTCTTAATTGGTTCCATTTCTGTCATTCTCCATTATGTTTTCTATTTATACCTAATTTGTTCTTTTGTTTCGAACATGCCTCTAAGTATGCCTTCAATTAATCAACCTCTTCATTTAGGCATTAATATTGTGTTTTCTTCTTATTGTTGTGCTGTTTAGGATCAGAACTCCAATAAGCAGATTGAACATTAGAGCACGGTGTGGAGGTCTATAAATCTTTGAGAGGTTGTTTATTCAGTGGAACATAATTGTTTACATTTTTTCATCTTTTGACTAGATAATTCTTCTAATGTATTTATAGCTAAGTTAAACCATGTATATAAGATATTAGTGATGTTTTAGGTAAAATATTTTTTAGGGATAAATTACACTTACAGTGAATTTAAACTTGAAAAAGTGTGAGGTTATCTATTAATAAAAGTAAATACCGGTTTTGGTTCTATGTGTTAATGTCGTTTATTGATAATTAAAGTTTTTAATGTTAAGTATATTAGTTATTCCACTGATTAGCTAATGCTCATACGAGGACAAACCATAGTGGTAAGTTGCGTGCCTAGCTATACTTAGGCGGCACTAAACCAAAGCTAAAAGACGAAAACAAACCAAAAGAACATTCTAGGTACTTACAATAGGCCTTACATCACGACTCAATTAAAGGTAAAAATAAATCTAAATAACAAATGGCAAAATAAAGGAATAACTAAAAAAGGCAGACAGATATATTTAGACTAATTCAAATATTTTCAAACACCCTAGTATCTCGCATCTCTCAGTTATCAGTTATCACCCTTGTAAAACACATTTACTCGTCTATATATTAACATGATTATCAATCGTAAAAACTCAGTGAAAAACTTTCCACTGAGATTTCAAACCAGACTTTTTGTTTCATTCTCCATAATAGTTGACAAGAGACCTTGCAATACCACACTAAAAAAAAGATATTTCACTCCAAAGATTGCTAAAAATACACTGATAATCTACTCAACCTTCAAACACCAATGTAAGGATGAGAGAAAAGTCATTACCTATGAAATTCGGTAACTCGCCCACATCAGCTATTTACAGTCAAACTAGCAGCAATCAATACTAGACAGAAATAAAACAGAGAAGTGGAAGTGATAAAAAATACAACGATAAGTAAATTGAACATGATGTAGCATAAGTTGACTTTGTGTACCTAAACGTTCCTGGGGAAACCATTAGAGAGGATATTCTACAATGGTGACCAAAGTTTCTTCAATCGAGCTAAATCTTATTCCGGATATTAAGGTTCCAATAATAAATCGTGTGTTGGCCATGTCAGTCCCACTACCGTATAGAAATTTTAACATATCTATTCAACATCCATAGGAGTCTTACTCAGGGAGTCCATTAGAAATATCAAGCTCAAACATTAACATATCTATTTAACATATTATGTAGTTTGTCAGGTTTTAGGTGGAGGTGGTAAAAGAATGATAAAGTTGTTTGTTCCTTAAGTTTTTCACAACTAAAGCCAAAAAAAGAATAGAAGTAAATGTAAATACTTATAGTGGAACACATGTTTTTCAAGTGTATCATTAGGCATATACTAAGCAACAAGCAACCTCTCATCACCGTCACAATAATACCCAATCAAATTGGCAACTCTTTTATGTGTCAACATTCCGACTCCCAATGTTTCATCCTTCAAACAAATAAGGAAGAAACTCTAGCAGTTGGTCCCTAACACTTGAAAAGGCTAGCATGTGATCAAGACATTTTTGTCCCACTCAATTGAATATAACAATTATGGATACTACTACATACAATTACATCATCACGCAATTTGTTGAATATAAGACCCATACTCACAGTCGTATTATCACACATCAATGATTATATAATAAGACAACAAACTAAACCAATCATACAAGAACCATTTGTAACCTATTATTCCTTCGACTTAGGATCAATGTGAACATGTCATTAATATTGACCCCATAAATCTGATGAAGCATACGGATACATCAATTACATTGCATCATTTATGATAGCTTCGTAATAATTTCACGTTATGAAACGTAGTGAGCTAAGCAAACATATTATTAATAGTGAGCTAAGACAACAAAAGTAGAATTAATAAAATTGTATGTCGAGGCATCAAATAATGATCTCCAAATAGTTCATATGAGTAGATTAGTATAAATTGGGAATATTTCAAAGGGGTAAAGGCTCAATGCGGTGCGAATCTTTTATGAGCGAGATAAGAAAAAAGCAATGAACGTCTTTATTTTGGAATTCCATCGAACACGTAGAGAACACAACAAAAATTTGGCAATTGTTGTAATATATTGTTGGGAATGATGACCCCCAATTTTTTGATTTTACAAAAAGTAATTTCCTTTTACATGCGGAATAAAGATGGCTCAACAAATTTTACATAAACCAAATTTTATTTTCTTTCAAATTAAAATAAAACTAAACTAAAAGAGAAATTAAATTAATCAAAAAATACATTTTTCACTTAAACATATTAACTCAACCCAAGTCCTGGAAATTTGCCTAACAAAATAATTAATCCATTTTTGCAAATTTAGTCCAAACCAAATTTTATCAAATTAAAGTAAATGACTTGAACCAAATTAATTAAACATTACCCAAATTAATTTTAGCACCAACTTAAGCATGACTAGTGATTTAAACCAATTTTATCTTTTTACCTAAGCACGCATCTAATGTGAATTTTGCAAAAGATAAAATAAACAAATAACCACTACGCCACGATGTACGAGGAAAAAACAAATAACCGTCCTATCCCCGACGCTCCTTCTTGTACACACCTCTACCTAGTGAATAACCACGGAGGTCCATTGCGATCTCGGAATCCACCGATCGGACTTTTTTGGTCACCGCCACCGAACAAGGAGCCTTTCTCCAAGTGGGTATGTCAAAGCAAACAACCTTCTTCTTTGTGGGATGTAGAAGTAAACCCAAACACTCTTCCAATGGTAGAGATAAAACCGGTGCCAAAACTCTAAGCAAAGTATATATATTAAGGAACTCGGATAAACTAAACAAATGGGTATAAACAAAAGTGTTTCAGGATTTTTCATAAAAGACAAACACTCAAACATGAAGTTTTTCATTTGGAATTGAAAATCTCTAAAAATCTATCTAGGAGATGGAGGAATGTGAAAAAGTTACCTTCAAAAGTTTGGTTCCCGCACTTAGAAATTCGGTCAAAAAGTAGTGGGGAAAAGGTAGTGGGAACAGGGTGAAAACTGCCAAAAACGCCAAAAAAATTATTCCCGCCAAACTCGTTCGAAGGAATTTTTCGTTCAAACGACTTTATTAACGATGTTCCAGTGCGAAAAAAGAAATTTCGTTAGAAGTCTCGTTCGAACGACGTGTCAGAAAATAAAGTACTCTTTGTAAGACCAAAACTTTTTATGAAAAGTTCTAAAAAATATTTCCTGAGTAAAACAAAGTCGTTAAAATTATTTATAAAAAATTATAAATTACACCCAATAAATTTCCAAGGCTCCTATATATATATAAAATACATTCATACCTTAGGAGAGTTGGAACCAATGTTGTTGGCGTAGAAATGAGGCACACTAAACCCGACATATGATGAAGCTTTATAATCTTAGCAACTACGTCTTCAACTAACACGTCATAGGCTTGGATGGATATACTTGAACACTATCCTATGACTTTAATTTTTTTGTCCGAAATTGAGCCAACACTACATTAATACTCAATCGGAGACTTGTGTCCTTACAAATCTCCCCCTTTGGCTATTTCGGGACAAAAACCAAATAAAAATCCTAAAGGGCCGTCAAGCTCTACTAGACTTAAAAAAATCCCACCCAAAATAAAAATTACATAGCTTGACTAAAAAACTCAAGAATCAATATCTTTTCCAATGAAAGTTGCCATTTAGAAGAATTCATGCACGCTTAAGCGAACTATCAAATGCATAGGGAATATCAACATATTAAGTGCAATTAAGATAAATACTCTCCCTAAATTAATTATCCCCTTTATCAACCAAATGACCTACTTAGAAAGACGTCTCCCTCTAAGATAAATCTCCCAAACTAAGATGCGATTACAATGGGAATATATACCATTTCTCCCCCTATCATTCTCCCCCTTTTTGTTCAGGAATAGACAAAGGATAAAAATAATTTAAACATGAAGCTTAGAGTGATAAGAACATGAAAGCATATGGGCAACAAAATCATAACTAATCCATACAAATAATATTGGATACCAACGAAGATGCAAACAAAAATGATACCAATGTGATACATAATATACTAAGCATGTGATATCAACAAAATATGCACCAAGATAGATACCAATTGTGAATGAGAAGCAGAGATAGACTAGAAAGCGAGGCAAAGAAAAATAAAAAAATAAAATAACATATATATGAAGACATAATGAATGTCACTAACGCACACGCACATATATATATGTATAGGTATAGACACCACGCATGACAAAAAATACTATAAGTTTTTCACACTCGTATGGCAAAATTTTATCATGTGGAAATGGAAGTGTAAGGGTGTGACCTAGTAACAATTAAATTTAGACTCAATCACTTAAAATATGTAAACGGAGTTCTCATTTGATTGCAAACTTCATCACATTTAAATATAACCTCATGTGACAATATAAATTGAACTCAATGAACAAACATACACATTGCATACAAGCCTAGACTTTTGATGATTCTACAAACCAATAGAATCACGACATTGAAAGAACAACTAGGATAAACGAACAGTTTGCAAACCGTTGATATACCATCTAAAATCCCTTAATTTAAGCATATAGAGTTTAATCTTTTGAATGAATAAATCAACTAAACAAATTAGGCCTTGGCAAATATTTTCTTTTAATACCATTATTCTTTTAGGCCTTTGGCCCACGTATTTCTTTTAGGTCCAAGCAAACGGTGGCTTACTCGCAAAGGATGAAATTTCCTTTCGGAGCCCTTCCTTGTGCACATATATATATATAATATTTTATCACTCAATTCTCGCATGCGATGAAATGCACTATTACTCCTAGGTTACATAACATGTAAATGACAAGATTGGTAGGAGAAAACCACACAAAGCTCAAATATACAAGTGAAGTCATAATTTCAATAGAGCCCGTGCATGTGTGAATTGAGGCATATAAAAATAGAATCCATTATATCAACACAAAATCCAACTACTCCATGTAAGCATGGTAAAGAACATTTTAAGTATTGGCAATCTAAACCAAAAGTTCTAACCACATGGAAGCGAAAAAGAAGGGATTCAAACACAAGTATATTCCACATAGAGTGTGTCAAACTAAAATACACAAAAGACAAAAATCTTTTTGAGTTTTTCAAATTTTTTAAACCAAACAAACAAAAATATTTACTCTAAAAGAAAAATAAAAATCATTTGAATTTTTCATTAAGCCTAAATTACTTAAAATGTAAAACACAAATGATAAACAAAAATCTTTTTGTATTTTTTTTATTTAATGCAAACTAAAATGAAAGAACTATAATACAAAAGCTAAACAACAATAATAATTCTAGCATGTGATAAAGCATGAAATATAGACTAGAACAATGATTAAACATGCATACACCTAGCAATGATGTATAATATGAAGCACAAAAAGCTAGAGTCTGCAAACAAAACTAACACATTCAACATTTAAATTTAGCAAGGGAGGTTTCATGTGAAAGCAAATGAGAATCAACAAATCTAATATCTAGTGTGTCTAAAAATGATTTCCTAACCCATATCGATGTATATTTAAAATGATGGGATTTGAAAACTAATGAAAAGCTAGACATAGACTTCCTAGAACTTCTTTTAAGATAAAAACAAAATGACCTAAGGTGTCCTTTCCTACCACAATACAAGCATGTGAAAACACGAGGAATGATACCTAAGGTGTGACCTTTTCTAATGTCCTTGGATAAAGTTGACCCTCTAAAACAAACAATGGTCTTAGCTTTAGCAATGGATATATTTGAACAAGATGAGCTAGAACCATTACAAATTTTACTCGAATCTTATAAATCATTTTTTATTTTTAAAATTTTTGACTCAAGTAACAAATTAGACTCCTCAATTTTACAGGGACTCCTGCTTTAAATTTTCTATAATGCCTAGAAGGTTATCACGCTCCCCCTCAATGTGAGCAAATTTGTCCCTATGAGTCTTTTCTCGACTATCACTCTCTTTCTTGGACATATTTAAAATATTTAAATTGTAATTTATGTCCATGAGCTTTTCACGAAAAATATCTTTTTGAGATAGCGAGGTTTGCAAAAATTCAATTCTAGATTTAAAACAAAAAAATTTCATTTTCAAGAAACTTAATTCTTTTTGCAAATCTCACACTTAATTCTCTTAAATTTTCATTACACTTATTAAGCCCATTAAATTCCTATCGAATAGCAAAAACTTCATTATCATTAGAAATGGACAATTATCTTTAAGACGTCCCATCGAGAGATACAAAACAAGAATGAGAGTGAGTAAAAAGTAATCCACCTATAAATACAAGGAGCACAAAAATTATAAAAGCTGAAAAACGGATATTTGACGTGATAAATTAGCTCTCCGACTCTGATACCACTTGTTGGGAATGATTACCCCCAATTTTTTTATTTTACAAAAAGAAATTTCCTTTTACATGCGGAATAAAGATGGCTCAACAAATTTTACATAAACCAAATTTTAATTTCTTTCAAATTAAAATAAAACTAAACTCAAATGAAATTAAATTAATCAACAAATACATTTTTCTCTTAAACATATTAACTCTACCCAATTCCTAGAAATTTGCCTAACAAATTAATTAATCCATTTTTGCAAATGTAAGCCAAACCAAATTTTATCAAATTAAAGTAAATGACTTGAACTAAATTAATTAAGCATTATTCAAATTAATTTTAGCACCAACTTAAGCATGAGTAGTGATTCAAATCAATTTTATCTTTTTACCTAAGCATGCATCTAATGTGAATTTTACAAAAGATAAAATAAACAAATAACCACTACGCCGCGATGTACGAGGAAAAACCCACAACGAGAAAAAAACTCGGACGGCCCTAGCCTCAAATTCACTAAGTACAGTTTCACAAGTACAAGACAGTATGACTTACATCACTCGAATTGACTCCGTTCAAGCCCCGACGCTCCTTCTTGTACACACCTCTGCCTAGCGAATAACCACGAAGGTCCACTGCGGTCTCAGAATCCATCGATTGGACTTTTTCGGTCACCGCCGTCCGAACAAGGAGCCTTTCTCCAAGTGGGTATGTCAAAGTAAACAACATTCTTCTTTATGGGATGTAGAAGTAAACCCAAACACTCTTCCAATGGTAGAGATAAAACCGGTGCCAAAACTCCAAGTAAAGTATATATATTAAGGAACTTGGATAAACTAAATAATAGGGTGTAAACAAAAGTGTTTAAGGATTTTTGTTAAAAGACAAACACTCAAACATGAACTTTTCCATTTTGAATTGAAACTCTCTAAAACTCTCTCTAGTAGATGGAGGAATGTGAAAAAGTTACCTTCGAAAGGTTGGTTACTATACTTAGAAATTCGGTCAAAAAGTAGTGGGGAAAAGGTAGTGGAAACATGGTGAAAACTATCAAAAACGCCAAAAAAATTGTTCCCGCCAAACTCGTTCGAAAGAATTTTTCGTTCGAACGACTTTACTAACGATGTTCCAGTGCGAAAAAAGAAATCTCGTTAAAAGTCTCGTTCGAACGACGTGTCAGAAAATAAAGTACTCTTTGTAAGCCCAAAACTTTTTATGAAAAGTTCTAAAAAATATTTCCCGAGTAAAACAAAGTCGTTAAAATTATTTATAAAAAATTATAAATTACGCCCAATAAATTTTCAAGGCTCCTACATATATATAAAATACATTCATACCTTAGGAGAGTTGGAACCAATGTTGTTGGCGTAGAAATGAGGCACACTAAACCCGACATATGATGAAGCTTTATAATCTTGGTCACCACGTCTTCAACTAACACGTCATAGGCTTGGATGGATACACTTGAACACTATCCTATGACTTTAATTTTTTTGTCCGAAATTGAGCCAACACTACATTAATACTCAATCGAAGACTTGTGTCCTTACAAATCTCCCCCTTTGTCTATTTCGGGACAAAGACCAAATAAAAATCCTAAAGGGCCGTCAAGCTCTACTAGACTTAAAAAAATCCCACCCAAAATAAAAATTACATAGCTTGACTAAAAAACTCAAGAATCAATATCTTTGCCAATGAAAGTTGCCATTTAGAAGAATTCATGCACGCTTAAGCGAACTATCAAACGCATAGGGAATATCAACATATTGAGTGCAATTAAGATAAATATTCTCCCTAAATTAATTCTCCCCTTTATCAACCAAATGACCTACTTAGAAAGACGTCTCCCTCTAAGATAAATCTCCCAAACTAAGATGCGATTACAATAGGAATATATACCATTTCTCCCCCTATCATTCTCCCCCTTTTTGTTCAGGAATAGACAAAGGATAAAAATAATTTAAACATGAAGCTTAGAGTGATAAGAACATGAAAGCATATGGGAAACAAAATCATAACTAATCCATTCAAATAATATTGGATAACAACGAAGATGCAAACAAAAATGATACCAATGTGATACATAATATACCAAGCATGTGATATCAACAAAATATGCACCAAGATAGATACCAATTGTGAATGAGAATAACATATATATGAAGCGAGGCAAAGAAAAATAAAAAAATAAAATAACATATATATGAAGACATAATGACTGTCACTAACGCACACGCACATATATATATGTATAGGTATAGACACCACGCATGACATAAAATACTATAAGTTGTTCACACTCGTATGGCAAAAATGTATCATGTGGAAATGGAAGTGTAGGGGTGTGACCTAGTAACAATTAAATTTAGACCCAATCACTTAAAATATGTTAACGGAGTTCTCATTTGATTTCAAACTTCATCACATTTAAATATAACCTCATGTGACAATATAAATTGAACTCAATGAACAAACATACACAATGCATACAAGCCTAGACTTTTGATGATTCTGTAAACCAACAGAGTCATGACATTGAAAGAACAACTAGGATAAACGGACATTGTGCAAACCGTTGATATGCCATCCAAACTCCCTCAATTTAAGCATACAGAGTTTAATCTTTTGAATGAATAAATCAACTAAACAAATCAGGCCTTGGCAAATATTTTCTTTTAATGCCATTATTCTTTTAGGTCTTTGGACCACGTATTTCTTTTAGGTCCAAGCAAACAGTTGCTTACTACAAAGAATGATATTTCCTTTCGGAGCCCTTCCCCGTGCACACACACACACACACACACACACACACACACACACACACATATATATATATATATATATATATATATATATATATATATATATATATATATATATAATATTTTATCACTCAATTCTAGCGACCAACGGATTTTAACAAGCACTAGTCCTCCTCGGTTACATAACATGTAAATGACAAGATTGGTAGGCGAACACCTCACAAAGCTCAAATATACAAATGAAGTAATAATTTCAATAGAGCTCGTGCATGTGTGAATTGAGACATATAAAAATAGAATTCATTATATCAACACAAAATCCAACTACTCCATGTAAGCATCGTAAAGAACATTTTAAGGATTGACAATCTAAACCGAAAATTCTAGCCACATGGAAGCGAAAAAGAAGGAATTAAAACACAATATGCCACATAAAGTGTGTCAAACTAAAATACAGACAAGACAAAAATCTTTTTGAGTTTTTGAAATTTTTTAAACCAAACAAACAAAAATATTTACTCCAAAAGACAAACAAAAATCATTTCAATTTTTCATTAAGACTAAATTACTAAAAATGTAAAACACAAATGATAAACAAAAATCTTTTTTTATTTTTTTTATTTAATGCAAACTAAAATGAAAGAACTATAATACAAAAGCTAAACAACAATCATAATTATAGCATGTGATAAAGCATGAAGTATAGACTAGAACAAGGATTAAACATGCATACACCTAGCAATCATATATAATATGAAGCACAAAAGGCTAGAATTTGCAAACAAAATTAACACATTCAACCTTTAAATTTAGTAAGGGAGGTTTCATGTGAAAGAAAATGAGAACCAACAAATCTAATATCTAGTGCATCTAAAAATGATTTTCTAACCCATATAGATGTATATTTAAAATGATGGGATTTGGGAACTAATGAAATGCTAGACATAGACTTCCTAGAACGTCTTTTATGATTAAAACAAAATTACCTAAGGTGATCTTTTCTACCACAATACAATCATGTGAAAACACGAGGAATGATACCTAAGGTGTGATCTTTTCTAAAGTCCTTGGATAAAGTTGACCCTCTAAAACAAACAATGGTCTTAGGTTTAGCAATGGAAATATTTGAACAAGATGAGCTAGAACCATTACAACTTTTACTCGAGTCTTGTAAATCATTTTTCATTTTTAAAATTTTGGACTCAAGTAACAAATTAGAGTTCACAATTTTACGGGACTCCTGCTTTAAATTTTCTATAACGCCTAAAAGGTTATCACGCTCCCCCTCAATGTGAGCAAATTTGTCCCTAAGAGTCTTTTCTCGACTATCACTCTCTTTCTTGGACATATTTAAAATATTTAAATTGTAATTTATGTCCATGAGTTTTTAATGAAAAATATCTTTTTGAGATAGCGAGGTTTGCAAAAATTCAATTCTAGATTTAAAACATAAATTTTCATTTTCAAGAAACTTAATTCTTTTTGCAAATCTCACATTTAATTCTCTTAAATTTTCATTACACTTATTAAGCTCATTAAATTAAATTCATTATCATTAGAAATGGACAATATATCATTAAGACGTCCCATCGAGAGATACAAAGCAAGAATGAGAGTGAGTAAAAAATGAACCACATAAAAATACAAGGAGCACAAAAATTATAAAAGTCGAAAAACGGATCTTTGACGTAATAAATTAGCGCCCCGACTCTGATACCACTTGTTGGGAATGACGACCTCCAATTTTTTGATTTTACAAAAAGTAATTTTCTTTCACATGCGGAATAAAGATAACTCTGATAAGCACCCAAAACTGTACAATTTATACCCCGAATAAATGTATTTTAGTTGCTAATTCTCGATAATATGGGTCTTATGTGCTTAATTATTTATTTTGTAGGCCTAATGCACGTTACGGTGTTCAAATGCGTATAAAAAGGCAATTGTGCATTTTATAGAGCTAATTACCAATCCCATAACCTCACCCAAGCCTTAACCTAGCCTAAACCTACCCTAAACCGTGTGTGTGTTGAGTTTGTGCCCTTTTATCAATTTTTAGATTTTTAATTTGAGTCATTTTTATTTTTAGAATTTATTTTAGATTTATTAAGAATTTCTAGAATTTATTTTAGGATGATTCTAGAATTTTCGGGTTTATTTTCTATTTTTACATTTTATTTTATTTTATTTTATTTTATTTTTCATTTTTATTCTATTATTTTTTAGTTTTAGTTTTATTTTATTTTATTAGGATTTCATTTATTTATTAGTTTTTACATTTTCTTTTTAGGATTTTAATTTTAAGTTTTATTAGATTTTATTTTATTTTTATTTTATTTCTTTTAAGTTTTATTTTTTTAATTGAATATTTATTTTATTTTTAGAGTAGGAATTTATTTATTTTTATATTTTCAATTTTTTAATTTTAATAGTTTTATTTTTAGTTAGTTAGTGTCATTTTTAGGTGTCCAAATTAAACTCACACACCCTAAAACCTACACACTACCAAACACACCCTCTAACCCCACATCCTCACCATACACCCTACACCTCACACACACCATAACCTACACCACATCATCTTCTCGAACTCACCCACCTTCTCTCTCCTCTAAACCCATATCCTCCATTAAACCAAAACTCAACCCCATAAACCCCCCTACTCTGTCTCCTCAAACCCCCTTAAGCCACGATGCCAGAGCACCAAGTCGGCAACCACCTACCTCATCCCTCAACCCGCGACCACCTCGGACCTACAACCACCCCCGCCTCATGCGCCCAGCTCCAGTCGAAACTACTGCCAATTCCGTCGGCCAGCTCCAGCCGAACCTCCACCTCACCACCTCTCCAGCTCCCATTCCGACCTGCCCCTCTTACCCCCGCGACCTCACCCCCTCTCTCCAACGGACCTCTCCACACCAAATCCCTACTTCCGCCTGCCACCTCTGGCCGGAACCCCCTACTGTGTCTCAACCCGCCGGGGATACCCAATACTCACCCTTCACTGGCGCCCAAGCCCTCTGCCGACCACCTGCTCCGACCTCTCTACCTCCGTCGAACCGTTGACCCGCTACTCCGGCCCTACATCCTACCCGAGTGGACCCCCTGTTCTTCCAACTCAAATCAAGTCTAAAACCCATTAAAGACCCATCTCAAGCTATTACCCACTTCCTAACCCCAAATCTGTATTCAACCCAAGAACCTCAAATTCCAATCCAATACCCATTTACCCAAAACCCATTTTTACCCATTTCCATGCTTCTCCCAAACAAAAATCCTGACCTGCAAATCAAAGCCAAAAATGCCACTTAATTCCCCATGTGCCAATAAAACCCAAGTTACCATCTTTTACCCCTTTTACCAAAATACCCCCTAACTAACCACTCAAAACTAATTTTCAAAATACCCTCACCCAAATCAGATTTTTGTGACCTCACACCTCTCAACCCACATGCTCCTCACACCATATCCACATGTGCACTTCCATTACCCAATTTACCCCCATGTGCACACCCCTTTTGCTCCATGCATCTACTATATATTCAAGATGAAGACCTTAAATAAAGAAGGAGAGTTTTGAGATAGGAATTTGTAGAGAGAAAATACCATTTTAGTGTAGTTTTATATTAGAATTTTTATTTTATTATTTTTAGATAGTGAGGAGAAAATAAATTGTTGTGAGGATTAAATTGAGTGAGATTCTTGATGTAATTGTGTTTTAATCATTCAAATTAATGGATGTGAATTTCAACTCAAGGAATAGAAGTTCAATTTCACTTCAAGAGATTGGGGTTTGATTGTTTTCTTCTCTTCTCATTTATTTTATGCCTTTGATTATTAATTTGTCATATTTCATATCATGTTAGGCTAAAACCCCTTTCAAGGTGTGGGGTGAAACCCTTATTTGATGTTATTTTATTTTAATTAGTTTAATTACTTAAAAAATCCCTTTAAATGTTAATTTTGATCCCTCACCCTTAAATTTACGCCTCGAGAGAGGGTAAATGATTTTCGAGAGAAAATCGAAATTCTAAATATAATACCCATTTAGATTCGAACTAGAGATAGGGGTTTCTTAAGTGGGGTATTATAATTTGAATTTCAACTCTAAATTTAACTTCTAAGATTGACATAAATTTTAATTAATTGATACTAGTGGGTGATTAATTAAAAGGAGTGTAGATTTATTTTTCTAGAGTTGTGAGGTGTTAAACTTAATATTCTAAAATGTTATTATTAAAATTACACTTGCAACAAGAGTTGGTTTGTAGTTTTGATATTAATTTGGGAGAATTCAAATAATTAACTTAATTAATTAGAATAACTAGAATTTGTGGTGTAACCCCACTCCTTGATTGTTCTCACAATTATTTACCTCACTTATCTTTTATTTTAGTGTTAGACTTTATTATTCATTTTAGTAAATTTCTAGTTAGTTATTTTCATGTCACACTTTAATTTAGTTTAGACCTCACCTCACCCTATTGTTTTAATATTGAAAAAGCTAAAAAAAATATAGAAAAGTAAAAAAGCACAAAAAGAAAATAAAAAGTGAATTACATGTGAACTTGTCTCTAGCTTACTCCATAAAAAGTGGATTGATACCCTTACTTACCTCTATACTTGAGTTATTATATTTTGTAGGTAACATAAGGTTTTTGATTAGAAGGACTTTTCAAGCAACGACAAAATTATACACGCAAAAGTCTTTTCTATCAAATGGCGCCGTTGTCATTCTTGGTATTGTGAAGCTCAAAGCGAATTCCATTTTGTGATTCACTTGTATTGTACTTTTTTTCATTTTAGTACCATTTTTGCATTCTTTTAGAAGGCTTGTATTAGGACTTTTTTTATTCGTTGGCTTGTATTGCAGTGCATAGGACACCATTTATTTTCCATTTAAAATTGTAATAATCAAAGACAAGCGTGATAGGGAAACTTGACAAGGTAGAGAGAGGGCGTCCATTGGCGAGGATTTAGAAGCCTCTCTACCATGGATCGGTAGGACTCCCGAGGCCGACTGAGATAGTCGTGATCTCCCCCCGGTCGACTCAAAATTTTCGGCACCCCACGGCGTAAAAACCGTGGGAGGTATATTTCTTACACCCTCGCGCCTCTCCTGTTAGCGAGTCAATTCTCTATTGTGCTATTGTGTGATTTTATCCTCGAATTTATTTTTTTGAATGGTGCGATGAATTAAATTATTAAGACCTACACCCGGTCACTCACGAGAAGGGATTTCATGACCCGACTCACTCGCTACCCATTGTGTGTTACCCTAGCCATCACTAAATTTAAAATCAATCAACTAGGTAGCCCACTAGGAGAATATTTTTGCAAAGGCGATCACTCATATATTTTCTTAATTTTTATCGCTCCGGACTTAATTAAAATTTGACTACCCTTTCACTAAATCTAAAGATAAAAATTGGCTATGTGCTAGTTAGGAATTTTTCTTGACTTGTGTGTGTGTCCAATTCATTTTTCGGTAGTCGAGTTTTAGTTAGTCCTTCCAAATCAAAGAGTCCATATCTTTCCCTACCCTTTTCTTCCAAAAAAAAATCAAAAAATATTTTTCTTCCATTATTTTTAGAAAAATCCAAAAATATTTTCTTTCTTTATTCTTACAAAAAAAATCCAAAAATATTTTCTTTTTCTCATTTTTAGAAAAATCCAAAAATATTTTCTTTCCTTTTGAAAAAAATTAAAAACTCCAAAAAAAATATTTCCATCCAAATGGCCGAAGAACGTCCTTCAGGGGACTACTTTGGTCATTATCCATTGACACGTGACACGTGTGAGAGTGATCCCGAGCGGTCTCTTTATGATATTCTTCAGGATTTCACCTCTCTCACGAGTACCGTTGCTACTCTTGACCCATCCATGCATGCACCTCCTATTACATCACCCTCGGTGTCAAGTGTCGATGTGCCTCCTCCCTTGTTGTGCACCCACTGTTCTTATGCCGATCACATGTCCCGTGAGTCCCCTTACATTCCATATCCATCTGAATCCACCATGGAACATGTGTATCCATATGACACTGTTCCGGAACCCACCTCGGCCTATTCTCCCTATATACCTACTCCCGAGTTGTGTGAGTCCCCTAGTTATTCGTGGAGGCCTGATCACCCTTCCACGCAATACATATCCCAACCTGATGTTGTATATCCTCACACGTTCCAACAGTCGTCATGGCAACCTTATGCACCTGTTCACGATCAGTCCCCTCACTACGCACCCACTGAATTTCAACCGATTATCCATCACGAAAGCGATCCTTTCGTGTATGATGCACTTGGCCCCACTCCACACACTTCCTTTGAGTATTCTCCGTATAATCATGATAGCAGCCAGTTGTGTCCACCTCACCCACCGCCACCACCCGTCACTCTACCACCACCATCATCCACTTCCACTCTCGAAAGCCTCTTGCAAAAGTTCATACTTGAGAAAGAGCAAGCCACTCAAATTCAAACTCAAGCTCTACAAAGGTTTGAACAAAGGTTAAATGAATTGGAGTGTGAGCGAGAGTCGGATATTCCCATGGCCCCACCCATCGTTTCCACCGAGTGTGACGATGATGTGTCCTCTTGTGACACGAATTTTGAGTATGACCAACCCTACCACCCCGAGAATCTCGAAGTTGAGACCATCCCTTGGTTCGGGTCCCAAGTCGACAATTGTGATGACTTACCTTTCATTGGTGAGACTGATCCACTCCCACCCTGTCCTTATGAACCCATCATTGGGGTTCACTCTCCCGTAATATCCAAAACAATTCCCGAGTCTACACCTATCGAGCTTCACCCTTGTTTTCCTGAGGAACCAATTTATCCTAGGTTAGCTCCGGCTACGAGTTCTCGCCTATTTCTCGAGATAGAATCCGTGATAGTTCCTAACTATCCGGATATGGATGATATCCCACCATGCATGGCTCCCTTTGAGCCCGATATTTCTAGTGATTCCTCTATCTCCGATCTTGTTGCCTCGTCTTACCCACCCACCACATTCACCGATGCTACTATTATGGAGAAGTTGACAACTCCATCTTTGGATACCACACTTCCTCCTGCAAGTTCCCTTGTGGATCACTCCGCACCTCATGAGGAGTGTGTGTCTCCCACGCTTGAGTTGGATCATCTTCCTCCACCATTTATCCCACCCGACCCACCCATTATCCTTTCCACCCCACCACATGGTTTGGATCTTGATTTTGAATATTTTAAGTTTCCACCTACATTTTTTTATCATCACCTGAAGCCATCCACCATCGACGAGAGTATATGTGGTTATACTCTCCACTTCCGTGACATCGAGCTTGTTCCTCCATGCACACCACTTCCTTGCGGTATTGATTTCTCTTCTCAACAGCTCCCTGGCGTGTCACGGTGCGACCATTACCATCGCCCATTCATAGAACGGTCGTGTGATTTTTATGAGCCCCACCCCATTCCTATTACCAAACCCTTTTTCCTTCCCATCCAACTAGAGCACCATGCTTATAGGGCCCTTGTTGCCCTCACCTTTATCTCAATAAGGCTCGAGACTGATGCCTCTTCACCCTTACCTTAATCCCCACCCACCCTTGGTCCACCGATGCTTTGCATCGTGTGATGCATTTTGACATACAAGTGCATTGACCCATTTAGCCTGTTTTCAACAAGACTGGCGCTTCAGTCTTTTTGGGGGGTGATTCTCATCACCCCAATTTTTTCTGCCACCCAGCGCTTTCATAGATCTTATCTTTAAGGTGAGAATGGTTCGGTCTGGCTGAAGACATTAAACTTAGCGCTACCGGAAGGCTGCCCACGTTTCTTGTACTAGTCTCATCCTGTTTGGGGGTGGTGTTTCTCATCACCCTATGCTTTATCATGCTTATAGACTTGTACACATTTTTTTTTCTCGTATCATTTATTCAGGTTTATTCTTGGCTTCACATGTCCACTTCATTAGCGGTTCATTATGGTAATCTCTCCTACCTTATGCTCTCAATTTTAAAAATCATTTTACCTAACATCGAGGACGATGTTCCTTTTTGTTTGGGAGTGGGGAATTTTATCAAAATCGTGCCTCTTTTGAAAAATTTTGAGTTTTAAACCTGATTTTTAAAATTTCGTGCCGTTTCTTTCATCTCAATCATTGATGTGAATTTTCAATCATCTATCTTTCTAAGTCTAGGAATCAAGCTAGAGAATATTATTTTTCTAAATAGCTTATGTAATAAATATCAAGGAATTTTGCACTATGAATTCCTAGACTCAACAAAATTTGCGCACTTATCATGTCACTACGGTTTGGAGTTGAAGAGTACTACAATTCTAAAGAGAACCTTAAGGATCACTAGTGGAGACTTTAGCCCGTGAGATTTGTGCCTTTCACCCTTTCAGAGTGTTTTACGCAATCTCCAAGTCACAAGTTGATTCAACTTCTTTTGGGTCCGCATTAAATTGTTGTATGATCTCATTATTCTTCACTAAATTTTTGGATTGATCACTGAGAATGACATCTCTTTCGAGTTGTAAGAAACGCGTGTCTTGAAATTTGTCCCGAATACTAGATTTCCATCCATACACTTACCACTTTTCCATATCATATTTCCATTCACTCACTCATTACATTCTCATATTATTCCATATTCACATCTATTTCCCTCACCATCCATATACATTCCCCACTCCATTCATATACTCATCATCTTTCATATTCAAATAAAAGAGTGTGATTTCAAAATGTAAATGTCTTCATTATTGGTTTGAAAAATGAGAGAAAAACAAAGAATTTTTTTTAGAGAAAATATAAAATATAGAAAAAGAAACAAAATAGCAAAAATAGCAAAAAGAAAAGAAAAATCGAAAAAAAGAGAGAAAAGAAAAAAAAGAGTTTGTAGTTAATTTTTATGTAATAAAGACATTTTGTTCTTCAAGTGTATACACTCTTCTTTCGCATCCATTATCCATCCATCTTTTATGCATCATTCATCCTTCATCCTTCATATCGCTATCACCACCCCATCTTATCCTTCATAACATATCCCATTTCATTTCCCCCTCACCCATATACATACATGTTCCCCTAGGTGTTCGGACAAATAAAAGTCAACGTGGTGAATAACTCGACGTTCTCACTATAGTGGTTAGCATTATTTCATGAAATCATTTTTCTTTCTTATTGTTCGTTCTTTCATATATGTGTGTGAGAAGTTTGAACTTGCTTACATTTACTCACCTCCTCACACACAAGAGCGGCACACTAACCCATATCTCGTGAGTTCGTTTAAGAGAGATGTATCCGTGAGATTTGAAGTTGAAGCGTTGATTCCGAAAAGGCAATCTAGGAATTACTCTTGTGATACTCGACCCATTTTGACTGATTCACACCACACACGTTGAGTTTTAGGAAGGATGTGCCTTGAGTATTTACTTAGCTTAAACTTTTTACACATTCTAGCTTGTATTTCTGATTTCATTTTTCTTGTGATGGATTGTGCGATTATTCTACATCTAATAAGAGATTGATTGCCCTTCAATAAATTTTTGCAAAATAAGAATTTTGTGGGTATATTCCCTGCAAACCCTCACGAGACACAACTCGTCCTGTAGGGCAACCTATAGGTTTAAAGGCTTGTAGCACATGCCAAGTGCAATTGCAAGTGCCCGCGAAAGTGGTACACTTTTGGTTACTTATCTTTCTCTTTCTCTCTATCTTATTGCTTGAGGACTAGCAACGCTCTGTTTGGGGGTGGTGTGATAAGCACCCAAAACTGTACAATTTATACTCCAAATAGATGTATTTTAGTTGCTAATTCTCGACAATATGGCTCTTATGTGCTTAATTGTTTATTTTGTAGGCCTAATGCACGTTGCGGTGTTCAAATGCGTATAACAAGGCAATTGTGCATTTTATGGAGCTAATTACCAATCCCGTAACCTGACCCGAGCCTAAACCTACCCTAAACCGTGTGTGTGTTGAGTTTGTGCCCTTTTATCAATTTTTAAATTTTTAGTTTGAATCATTTTTATTTATAGAATTTATTTTAGATTTATTAAGAATTTCTAGAATTTATTTTTGGATTATTTTAGAATTTTTGGGTTTATTTTCTATTTTTATATTTTATTTTATTTTATTTTTTATTTTTATTCTATTAGTTTTTAGTTTTAGTTTTATTTTATTTTATTAGGATTTCATTTATTTATTAGTTTTTACATTTTCTTTTTAGGATTTTAATTTTAAGTTTTATTAGATTTTATTTTATTTCTTTTTAGTTTCATTTTTTTAATTGAATCTTTATTTTATTTCTAGAGTAGGAATTCATTTATTTTTAGATTTTTAATTTTTTAATTTTAATAGTTTTATTTAAAGTTAGTTAGTGTCATTTTTAGGAGTCCAAATTAAACTCACACACCCTAAAACCTACACACTACCAAACACACCCTCTAACCCCACATCCTCACCATACACCCTACACCTCACACACACCATAACCTACAACACATTATCTTCTCCAACTCACCCACCTTCTCTCTCCTCTAAACCCATATCCTCCATTAAACCAAAACTCAACCCCATAAACCCACCTACTCTCTCTCCTCAAACCCCCTTAAGCCACGATGCCAGAGTAGCAAGTCGGCAACCACCTGCCTCATCCCTCAACCCACGACCACCTCAGACCTACAACCACCCCCGCCTCCTGCGCCCAGCTCCGGTTGGAGCTACTACCAATTCCGTCGGCCACCTCCAGCCGAACCTCCACCTCACCACCTCTCCAGCTCCAATTCCGACCAGCCCCTCTTACCCCCGCGACCTCACCCCCTCTCTCCAGCGGATCTCTCCACACCAAATCCCGACTTCCACCTGCCACCTCCAGCCGGAACCCCCTACTGCGTCTCAACCCGTCGAAGATACCCAATACTCACCCTTCGCCGGCGCCCAAGCCCTCTGCCGACCACCTGCTCCGACCTCTCTACCTCCGTCGAACCGTTGACCTGCTACTCCGGCCCTACATCCTACCCGAGTGGACCACCTGTTCTTCCAACTCAAATCAAGTCTAAAACCCATTAAAGACCCATTTCAAGCTATTACCCACTTCCTAACCCCAAATCTGCATTCAACCCAAGAACCTCAAATTCCAATCCAAGACACATTTACCCAAAACCCATTTTTACCCATTTCCATGTTTCTCCCAAACCAAAATCGTGACCTGCAAATCAAAGCTAAAAATGCCACTTAATTCCCCATGTGCCAATAAAACCCAAGTTACCACCTTTTACCCCTTTTACCAAAATACCCCCAACTAACCACTCAAACCCAATTTTCAAAATACCCTCACCCAAATCAGATTTTTGTGACCTCATACCTCTCAACCCACATGCTCCTCACACCATATCCACATGTGCACTTCCATTACCCAATTTACCCCCATGTGCACACCCCTTTTGCTCCATGCATCTACTATATATTCAAGATGAAGACCTTAAATAAAGAAGGAGAGTTTTGAGATAGGAATTTGTAGAGAGAAAATACCATTTTAGTGTAGTTTTATATTAGAATTTTTATTTTATTATTTTTAGATAGTGAGGAGAAAATAAATTGTTGTGAGGATTAAATTGAGTGAGATTCTTGATGTAATTGTGTTTGAATCATTCAAATTAATGGATGTGAATTTCAACTCAAGGAATAGAAGTTCAATTTCACTTCAAGAGATTGGGGTTTGATTGTTTTCTTCTCTTCTCATTTATTTTATGCCTTTGATTATTAATTTGTCATATTTCATATCATGTTAGGCTAAAACCCCTTTCAAGGTGTGGGGTGAAACCCTTATTTGATGTTATTTTATTTTAATTAGTTTAATTACTTAAAAAATCGTTTTAAATGTTAATTTTGATCCCTCACCCTTAAATTTACGCCTCGAGAGAGGGTAAATGATTTTCGAGAGAAAATCGAAATTCTAATTATAATACCCATTTAGATTCGAACTAGAGATAGGGGTTTCTTAAGTGGGGTATCATAATTTGAATTTCAACTCTAAATTTAACTTCTAAGATTGATATAAATTTTAATTAATTGATACTAGTGGGTGATTAATTAAAAGGAGTGTAGATTTATTTTTCTAGAGTTGTGAGGTGTTAAACTTAATATTCTAAAATGTTATTATTAAAATCACACTTGCAACAAGAGTTGATTTGCAGTTTTGATATTAATTTGGGAGAATTCAAATAATTAACTTAATTAATTAGAATAACTAGAATTTGTGGTGTAACCCCACTCCTTGATTGTTCTCACAATTATTTACCTCACTTATCTTTTATTTTAGTGTTAGACTTTATTATTCATTTTAGTAAATTTCTAGTTAGTTATTTTCATGTCACACTTTAATTTAGTTTAGACCTCACCTCACCCTATTGTTTTAATATTGAAAAAGCTAAAAAAAATAGAAAAGTGAAAAAGCACAAAAAGAAAATAAAAAGTGAATTACATGTGAATTTGTCTCTAGCTTACTCCATAAAAAGTGGATTGATACCCTTACTTACCTCTATACTTGAGTTATTATATTTTGTAGGTAACATAAGGTTTTTGATTAGACGGACTTTTCAAGCAACGACAAAATTATACACGCAAAAGTCTTTTCTATCAAATGGCGCCGTTGTCATTCTTGGGATTGTGAAGCTCGGAGCGAATTCCATTTTGTGATTCACTTGTATTGTACTTTTTTTCTTTCTTTTAGAAGGCTTGTATTAGGACTTTTTTTATTCATTGGCTTGTATTGCGGTGCATAGGACACCATTTATTTTCCATTTAAAATTGTAATAATCAAAGACAAGCGTGATAGGGAAACCTGACAAGGTAGAGAGAGGGCTTCCATTGGCGAGGATTTAGAAGCCTCTCTACCATGGGTCAGTAGGACTCCCGAGGCCGACTGAGATAGGCGTGATCTCCCCCTGGTCGACTCAAAATTTTCGGCACCCCACGGCGTAAAAACCGTGGGAGGTATATTTCTTACACCCTCGCGCCTCTCCTGTTAGCGAGTCAATTCTCTTGTGTGCTCTTGTGTGATTTCATTCTCGTGTTTATTTTTTTGAATGGTGTGATGAATTAAATTATTAAGACCTACACCCGGTCACTCACAAGAAGGGATTTCATGACCCGACTCACTCGCTACCCATTGTGTGTTACCCTAGCCATCACTAAATTTAAAATCAATCAACTAAGTAGCCCACTAGGAGAATATTTTTGCAAAGGCGATCACTCATATATTTTCTTGATTTTTATCGCTCCGGACTTAATTAAAATTTGACTACCCTTTCACTAAATCTAAAGATAAAAATTGGCTATGTGCTAGTTAGGAATTTTTCTTGACTTGTGTGTGTGTCCAATTCATTTTTCGGTAGTTGAGTTTTAGTTAGTCCTTCCAAATCAAAGAGTCCATATCTTTCCCTACCCTTTTCTTCCAAAAAAAAAATCAAAAAATATTTTTCTTCCATTATTTTTAGAAAAATCCAAAAATATTTTCTTTCTTTATTCTTACAAAAAAAATCCAAAAATATTTTCTTTTTCTCATTTTTAGAAAAATCCAAAAATATTTTCTTTCCTTTTGAAAAAAATTAAAAACTCCAAAAAAAATATTTCCATCCAAATGGTCGAAGAACGTCCTTCAGGGGACTACTTTGGTCATTATCCATTGACACGTGACACGCGTGAGAGTGATCCCGAGCGGTCTCTTTATGATATTCTTCAAGATTTCACCTCTCTCACGAGTACCGTTGCTACTCTTGACCCATCCATGCATGCACCTCCTATTACATCACCCTCGGTGTCAAGTGTCGATGTGCCTCCTCCCTTGTTGTGCACCCACTGTTCTTATGCCGATCACATGTCCCATGAGTCCCCTTACATTCCATATCCATCTGAATCCACCATGGAACATGTGTATCCATATGACACTGTTCCGGAACCCACCTCGGCTTATTCTCCCTATATACCTACTCCCGAGTTGTGTGAGTCCCCTAGTTATTCGTGGAGGCCTGATCACCCTTCCACGCAATACATATCCCAACCCGATGTTGTATATCCTCACACGTTCCAACAGTCGTCATGGCAACCTTGTGCACCTGTTCACGATCAGTCCCCTCACTACGCACCCACTGAATTTCAACCAATTATCCATCACGAAATCGATCCTTTCGTGTATGATGCACTTGGCCCGACTCCACACACTTCCTTTGAGTATTCTCCGTATAATCATGATAGCAGCCAGTTGTGTCCACCTCACCCACCGCCACCACCCGTCACTCCACCACCACCATCATCCACTTCCACTCTCGAAAGCCTCTTGCAAAAGTTCATACTTGAGCAAGAGAAAGCCACTCAAATTCAAACTCAAGCTCTACAAAGGCTTGAACAAAGGTTAAATGAATTGGAGTGTGAGTGAGAGTCGGATATTCCCATGGCCCCACCCATCATTTCCACCGAGTGTGACGATGATGTGTCCTCTTGTGACACGAATTTTGAGTATGACCAACCCTACCACCCCGAGAATCTCGAAGTTGAGACCATCCCTTGGTTCGGGTCCCAAGTCGACAATTGTGTTGACTTACCTTTCATTAGTGAGACTGATCCACTCCCACCCTGTCCTTATGAACCCATCATTGCGGTTCACTCTCCCATAATATCCAAAACAATTCCCGAGTCTACACCTATCGAGCTTCACCCTTGTGTTCCCGAGGAACCAATTTATCCTAGGTTAGCTCCAGCTACGAGTTCTCACGGATTTCTCGATATAGAATACGTGATAGTTCCTAACTATCCGGATATGGATGATATCCCACCATGCATGGCTCCCTTTGAGCCCGATATTCTAGTGATTCCTCTATCTCCGATCTTGTTGCCTCGTCTTACCCACCCACCACATTCATCGATGCTACTATTATGGAGAACTTGACAACTCCATCTTTAGATACCACACTTCCTCCTGCAAGTTCCCTTGTGGATCACTCCGCACCTCATGAGGAGTGTGTGTCTCCCACGCTTGAGTTGGATCATCTTCCTCCACCATTTATCCCACCCGACCTACCCATTATCCTTTCCACCCACCACATTGTTTGGATCTTGATTTTGAATATTTTAAGTTTCCACCTACATTTTTTTATCATCACCTGAAGCCATCCACCATCTACGAGAGTATATGTGGTGATACTCTCCACTTCCGTGACATCGAGCTTGTTCCTCCATGCACACCACTTCCTTGCGGTGTTGATTTCTCTTCTCAACAGCTCCCTGGCGTGTCACGGCGCGACCATTACCATCGCCCATTCATAGAACGGTCGTGTGATTTTTATGAGCCCCACCCCATTCCTATTACCAAACCCTTTTTCCTTCCCATCCAACTAGAGCATCATGCTTATAGGGCCCTTGTTGCCCTCACCTTTAGCTCAATAAGGCTCGAGACCGATGCCTCTTCACCCTTACCTTAATCCCCACCCACCCTTGGTCCACCAATGCTTTGCATCGTGTGATGCACTTTGCCATACAAGTGCATTGACCCTTTTAGCCTGTTTCCAACAAGACTGGCGCTTCAGTCTTTTTGGGGGGTGATTCTCATCACCCCAATTTTTTCTGCCTCCCGGAGCTTTCATAGATCTTATCTTTAAGGTGAGAATGGTTCGGTCTGGCTGAAGACATTAAACTTAGCGCTACCGGAAGGCAGCCCACGTTTCTTGTACTAGTCTCATCCTGTTTGGGGGTGGTGTTTCACATCACCCTATGCTTTATCATGCTTATAGACTTGTACACATTTTTTTTCTCGTATCATTTATTCAGGTTTATTCTTGGCTTCACATGTCCACTTCATTAGCGGTTCATTCTGGTAATCTCTCTCCTACCTTATGCTCTCAATTCTAAAATTCATTTTACCTAACATCGAGGACGATGTTCCTTTTTGTTTGGGGGTGGGGAATTTTATCAAAATCGTGCCTCTTTTGAAAAATTTTGTGTTTTAAACCTGATTTTTAAAATTTCTTGTAGTTTCTTTCATCTCAATCATTGATGTGAATTTTCAATCATCTATCTTTCTAAGTCTAGGAATCAAGCTAGAGAATATTATTTTTCTAAATAGCTTATGTAATACATATCAAGGAATTTTGCACTATGATTCCTAGACTCAACAAAATTTGTGCACTTATCATGTCACTACGGTTTGGAGTTGAAGAGTACTACAATTCTAAAGAGAACCTTAAGGATCACTAGTGGAGACTTTAGCCCGTGAGATTTGTGTCTTTCACCCTTTCAGAGTGTTTTACGCAACCTCCAAGTCACAAGTTGATTCAACTTCTTTTGGGTCCGCATTAAATTGTTGTATGATCTCATTATTCTTCACTAAATTTTTGGCTTGATCACTGAGAATGACATCTCTTTCGAGTTGTAAGAAACGCGTGTCTTGAAATTTATCCCGAATACTAGATTTCCATCCATACACTTACCACTTTTCCATATCATATTTCCATTCACTCACTCATTACATTCTCATATTATTCCATATTCACATCTATGTCCCTCACCATCCATATACATTCCCCACTCCATTCATATACTCATGATTTTTCATTTTCAAATAAAAGAGTGTGATTTCAAAATGTAAATGTCTTCATTATTGGTTTGAAAAATGAGAGAAAAACAAAGAATTTTTTTTAGAGAAAATAGAAAATATAGAAAAAGAAACAAAATAGCAAAAATAGCAAAAAGAAAAGAAAAATCGAAAAAAAGAGAGAAAAGAAAAAAAAGAGTTTGTAGTTAATTTTTATGTAATAAAGACATTTTGTTCTTCAAGTGTATACACTCTTCTTTCGCATCCATTATCCACCCATCTTTTATGCATCATTCATCCTTCATCCTTCATATCGCTATCACCATCCCATCTTATCCTTCCTAACATATCCCATTTCATTTCCCCCTCACCCATATACATACATGTTCCCCTAGGTGTTCGGACAAATAAAAGTCAACGTGGTGAATAACTCGACGTTCTCACTATAGTGGTTAGCATTATTTCATGAGATCATTTTTCTTTCTTATTGTTCGTTCTTTCATATATGTGTGTGAGACGTTTGAACTTGCTTACATTTACTCACCTCCTCACACGCAAGAGCGACACACTAACCCATATCTCGTGAGTTCGTTTGAGAGAGATGTATCCGTGAGATTTGAAGTTGAAGCGTTGATTCCGAAAAGGCAATATAAGAATTACTCTTGTGATACTCGACCCGTTTTGACTGATTCACACCACACACGTTGAGTTCTAGGAAGGATGTGCCTTGAGTATTTACTTAGCTTAAACTTTTTACGCATTCTAGCTTGTATTTCTGATTTCATTTTTCTTGTGATGGATTGTGCGATTATTCTACATCTAATAAGAGATTGACTGCCCTTCAATAAATTATTGCAAAATAAGAATTTTGTGGGTATATTCCCTGCAAACCCTCACGAGACACAACTCGTCCTGTAGGGCAACCTATAGGTTTAAAGGCTTGTAGCACATGCCAAGTGCAATTGCAAGTGCCCGCGAAAGTGGTACACTTTTGGTTACTTATCTTTCTCTTTCTCTCTATCTTATTGCTTGAGGACTAACAAAGCTCTGTTTGGGGGTGGTGTGATAAGCACCCAAAACTGTACAATTTATACCCCGAATAGATGTATTTTAGTTGCTAATTCTCGACAATATGGCTCTTATGTGCTTAATTGTTTATTTTGTAGGCCTAATGCACGTTGCGGTGTTCAAATGCGTATAACAAGGCAATTGTGCATTTTATGGAGCTAATTACCAATCCCGTAATCTGACCCGAGCCTTAACCTAGCCTAAACCTACCCTAAACCGTGTGTGTGTTGAGTTTGTGCCCTTTTATCAATTTTTAGATTTTTTGTTTGAATCATTTTTATTTTTAGAATTTATTTTAGACTTATTAAGAATTTCTAGAATTTATTTTTGGATTATTTTAGAATTTTTGGGTTTATATTCTATTTTTATATTTTATTTTATTTTATTTTTTATTTTTATTCTATTAGTTTTTAGTTTTAGTTTTATTTTATTTTATTAGGATTTCATTTATTTATTAGTTTTTACATTTTCTTTTTAGGATTTTAATTTTAAGTTTTATTAGATTTTATTTTATTTCTTTTTAGTTTCATTTTTTTTAATTGAATCTTTATTTTATTTCTAGAGTAAGAATTTATTTATTTTTAGATTTTTAATTTTTTAATTTTAATAGTTTTATTTTTAGTTCACTAGTGACATTTTTAGGAGTCCAAATTAAACTCACATACCCTAAAACCTACACACTACCAAACACACCCTCTAACCCCACATCCTCACCATACACCCTACACCTCACACACACCATAACCTACAACACATTATCTTCTCCAACTCACCCACCTTCTCTCTCCTCTAAACCCATATCCTCCATTAAACCAAAACTCAACCCCATAAACGCACCTACTCTCTCTCCTCAAACCCCCTTAAGCCACGATGCCTGAGTAGCAAGTCGGCAACCACCTGCCTCATCCCTCAACCCACGACCACTTCAGACCTACAACCACCCCCGCCTCCTGCGCCCAGCTCCGATTGGAGCTACTACCAATTCCGTCGGCCACCTCCAGCCGAACCTCCACCTCACCACCTCTCCAGCTCCCATTCCGACCAGCCCCTCTTACCCCCGCGACCTCACCCCCTCTCTCCAGCGGATCTCTCCACACCAAATCCCGACTTCAACCTGCCACCTCCGGCCGGAACCCCCTACTGCGTCTCAACCCGCCGGAGATACCCAATACTCACCCTTCGCCGGCGCCCAAGCCCTCTGCCGACCACCTGCTCCGACCTCTCTACCTCCGTCGAACCGTTGACCTGCTACTCCGGCCCTACATCCTACCCGAGTGGACCACCTGTTCTTCTAACTCAAATCAAGTCTAAAACCCATTAAAGACCCATTTCAAGCTATTACCCACTTCCTAACCCCAAATCTGCATTCAACCCAAGAACCTCAAATTCCAATCCAAGACACATTTACCCAAAACCCATTTTTACCCATTTCCATGTTTCTCCCATACCAAAATCGTGACCTGCAAATCAAAGCCAAAAATGCCACTTAATTCCCCATGTGCCAATAAAACCCAAGTTACCACCTTTTACCCCTTTTACAAAAATACCCCCTAACTAACCACTCAAAACCAATTTCCAAAATACCCTCACCCAAATCAGATTTTTGTGACCTCACACCTCTCAACCCACATGTTCCTCACACCATATCCACATGTGCACTTCCATTACCCAATTTACCCCCATGTGCACACACCTTTTGCTCCATGCATCTACTATATATTGAAGATGAAGACCTTAAATAAAGAAGGAGTGTTTTGAGATAGGAATTTGTAGAGAGAAAATACCATTTTAGTGTAGTTTTATATTAGAATTTTTATTTTATTATTTTTAGATAGTGAGGAGAAAATAAATTGTTGTGAGGATTAAATTGAGTGAGACTCTTGATGTAATTGTGTTTGAATCATTCAAATTAATGGATGTGAATTTCAACTCAAGGAATAGAAGTTCAATTTCACTTCAAGAGATTGGGGTTTGATTGTTTTCTTCTCTTCTCATTTATTTTATGCCTTTGATTATTAATTTGTCATATTTCATATCATGTTAGGCTAAAACCCCTTTCAAGGTGTGGGGTGAAACCCTTATTTGATGTTATTTTATTTTAATTAGTTTAATTACTTAAAAAATCCCTTTAAATGTTAATTTTGATCCCTCACCCTTAAATTTACGCCTCGAGAGAGGGTAAATGATTTTCGAGAGAAAATCGAAATTCTAAATATAATACCCATTTAGATTCGAACTAGAGATAGGGGTTTCTTAAGTGGGGTATTATAATTTGAATTTCAACTCTAAATTTAACTTCTAAGATTGACATAAATTTTAATTAATTGATACTAGTGGGTGATTAATTAAAAGGAGTGTAGATTTATTTTTCTAGAGTTGTGAGGTGTTAAACTTAATATTCTAAAATGTTATTATTAAAATTACACTTGCAACAAGAGTTGGTTTGTAGTTTTGATATTAATTTGGGAGAATTCAAATAATTAACTTAATTAATTAGAATAACTAGAATTTGTGGTGTAACCCCACTCCTTGATTGTTCTCACAATTATTTACCTCACTTATCTTTTATTTTAGTGTTAGACTTTATTATTCATTTTAGTAAATTTCTAGTTAGTTATTTTCATGTCACACTTTAATTTAGTTTAGACCTCACCTCACCCTATTGTTTTAATATTAAAAAGGCTAAAAAAATAGAAAAGGGAAAAGGCACAAAAAGAAAATAAAGAGTGAATTACATGTGAATTTGTCTCTAGCTTACTCCCTAGAAAGTGTATTGATACCCTTACCTACCTCTATACTTGAGTTATTATATTTTGTAGGTAACATAAGGTTTTTTATTAGAAGGACTTTTCTATCAAGCTCAACAAATTTTACATAAACAAAATTTTAATTTCTTTCAAATTAAAATAAAACTGAACTCAAAGTATAATTAAATTAATCAACAAATATATTTTTCACTTAAACATATTAACTTAACCCAAGTCCTAGAAATTTGTCTAACAAAATAATTAATCCATTTTTGCAAATTTAGCCCAAACCAAATTTTATCAAATTAAAGTAAATGACTTGAACTAAATTAATTAAACATTATCCAAATTAATTTTAGCACCAACTTAAGCATGACTAGTGATTTAAACCAATTTCATCTCTTTACCTAAGCATGCATCTAATGTGAATTTTGCAAAAGATAAAATAAAAAAATAACCACTACGCCGCGATGTATGAGGAAAAAATCCCAACGCAAAAAAATCTCGGACGGTCCTTGCCTCAAATCCACTAAGTACAGTTTTACGAGTACAAGACAATAGGACTTACAACACTAGACTTGACTCCGTCCAAGCCCCGACACTCCTTCTTCTACACACCTCTACCTAGCGAATAACCACGAAGGTCCACCGCGATCTCGGAATTCACCGATCGAACTTTTTTAATCACCGTCATCCGAACAAGGAGCCTTTCTCCAAGTGGGTATGTCAAAGCAAACAACCTTCTTCTTTGTGAGATGTATAAGTAAACCCAAACACTTTTCCAATGGTAGAGATAAAACCGGTGCCAAAACTCCCAGAAAAGTATATATATTAAGGAACATGGGTAAACTAAACAAATGGGTGTAAACAAAAGTGTTTAAGGATTTTTCTTAAAAGACAAACATTCAAACATGAACTTTTTCATTTGGAATTGAAACTCTCTAAAACTCTCTCTAGGAGATGGAGGAATGTGAAAAGGTTACCTTCAAAAGGTTAGTTCCAGCACTTAGAAATTATGTCAAAAAGTAATGGGGAAAAGGTAGTGGGAACATGGTGAAAACTGCCAAAAACGCCAAAAAAATTGTTCCCGACAAACTCGTTCGAACAAATTTTTCGTTCGAACGACTTTACTAACGATGTTCCAGTGTGAAAAAAGAAATCTCGTTAGAATTCTCGTTCGAACTATCTGGGAATCTCGTTCGAACTTGATTCCAGTTCGTTCGAACGACTTGTCAGAAAATAAAATATTCTTTGTAAGCCCAAAACTTTTTATGAAAAGTTCTAAAAAATATTTTCTGAGTAAAACAAAGTCGTTAAAATTATTTATAAAAAATTATTAATTACACCCAATATATTTCCAAGGCTCCTATATATATATATATATATAATATATATTCATACCTTAGGAGCGTTGGAACCAATATTGTTGACGTAGAAACGAGGCACACTAAATCCGGCATATGATGAAGCTTTATAATCTTAGCCGCTACGTCTTCAACTAACACGTCATAGGCTTGGATGGATACACTTGAACTATCTTATGACTCAAATATTTTTGTCCGAAATTGAGCCAACACTACATTAAGACTCAATAGGAGACTTGTGTCCTTACATATATCTTTTGTAGGAACCAAAATTCAATAAGATTCAACAACAAACAAGCCCAAATGGATATATTTAAAATAAGGACTTACAACATTCCTCATGTGACACTTCCATAACACATTGATCCGCTATGAGTACAAATATGGATATTGCAAGGTAAAAAATATTTGAAATGAATGTAATTCAAATGATATTCTATTCCTATAAATTTTCTCTTCATGGAAACAATTTTCGGATAAATAGAGGATTTGCGCTTAGAGTGAAGACATGTACATGATGATAAATACCTAACTGCAACAACAAATTAAAACAAAATATGCCATATAAAAAATTAATCAAATTCTAGAAAACCCTATCATTCCTACGTTATTCCAGACTTATATCTGAACCCACTACAACAATTAACTTCACCCTTATATATAAGATTAGACAATTTCTCATAAGCAATATAGAATTATAGAATAGATGAGTTGTATGCATTTCTTTTCAAGATCCGAGCTTGAGCAACGAATGACATGAGGGGGGATAGATGCTCTAATCAAAAATGCAAAAACAATTTCCATAGTACTATATTCAAAAGCCCTAATTTATTTCTACTTCAAATAAATGTGATAACCAAATAGGGTTCAAACTTACTGATTGAATATAGACCCCTGATGCTCATTAATCGACCATTCAAAATCTTTAGAGAGAATTTACTATACATTTAATATACAGGTTCCAAAAACAAACGAAAACATCAATTAAAACTTGTACCATTTCCGGTCTTAGATTATTTAACCAGTAATCTATTTTTTACAAGTAATCTATTTTTTTACAAGTAATCCTAAATAATAATAACATATGAAATTCCCCAAAATATTGAAAAAAACACCTCTCCGTATCCATCCAAGTACACCTTGAGTGGATAAAGATAATCTTCAAAACCTAAAGTTGCCATTTCCTACAGTAAAATGTCAGCATTAATCGTCTACGTCTTGAATGGTGGCAAAACCTAAATAATTGGTTATCACAATATATTCTCATCCAAGAAATAATACCACAAATATTGATTTCTCTACATTTAATTCCAAATAGTTTATACAGACAAATACATAGAGAGAGAAAGAGCCGAGCGGCAGAGCAGTACATGCTATTGGCGGTGGAGAATGAGAGACGACCGACGGAGCAGCTGTGACCAAAATGTGAGAGGGAAATAACCGAACGGGAAAGTTAGAAATGAGAGGGATGAGTGACCGAAAGAGTACAAAAGCGAGTAAGTGTAATTTTTTCACGGTATATTATATTTTAATAAAGTGTACTCAATTTTGGCACACTTAAAAACAATGGAAAATTTTGGCACTGTTTTAAAGTATGCCAAATTATCATTAAACTGTTCCAGAATTTGGCACAGTTAAAAACTCTACCAGATTTTTAATATCACGGTGTGTAAAATTGCTATTTTTGGTGTAGTGTTATATACAAACCAAATCATGGTCATATATACACACAAACTTACACAGTTATGCTTGAACACAAATTCACACTTCTATTGTGTTTCTGTTTTCGTTGATCTGCTTCATTTTTGCAGCTATGTATTTAACATTATGTGTGAAATGCAAGTAAATCAAAGATACATCTCTTCGAAATTTATACCAATCTCAAATTGTTTGTAAAAGAGAAAAAATTAATTCTAATGTATAAATAATTTATTAAGAAAATAATACTAAGACAAAGTTTAAAATTCAATAGACATGAGCATCCCTCATATATGCATACCATTAAACATCCAAAAGCATATAAATATCTATTTCAAGCCTTCCCAGTAAAAATTAATGGAACTCCTCATGAGCAAATTAAGCATATCCTGTGCTTATAAAGCCTAATAAAAACATGACATGTAACAGCCTAAAATCAACATCAGGGTTTCGAAAATCGTATTCAGTCACGTTTTTTTTTATAAAGCATGAAGTTTATTAAACTATGGGAATTTTACAAGTAATATTACAAACTGCATAGCGTGCCGTCGTGACATGACACATATCACGAACCAACGCCTGAAGTAAAAACGTGGAATCTGAACATGCACCATAGAAGAAAATAATTTAGAGACTGAGTGAGAAGCAAGAACATCATCACACACATTAGCTTCCCTGAAACATAAGCATAAGGTAACATGGTGAAATCTCCTGAAGCCTTCATGTATGGCCTGTATCAAATTCAGGTGACCTGGATTCTGGACATTATTCCTATGAATCATATGGAAGACAATTTGACTATCAGTTTCCAACTCGATGCAAGTAATACCTTGAGTAAAAGCAAGGTTTAGACCAAACTTAATGACCCAAATATCCACTAGAACTAATGATTAAACTCGATATGTTTGGATAAAGAACATACGAACTCGCCTTGAGAATTTTGAATAATCCCACCAATTGCAGCATGACCCGTAGTATGTGATTTTACTCCATCCGTATTACACTTGAAAAATAAAGGCGCCGGTGATGACCAAGCAATAGGAAAGGAAAAAGAGGGGAGGGATATACTTAGTCATATTAATTAACGTGTCTGGTAATAGTTTCAGATGCGATGAGACAAGGTGGGCTTGAAAGAGGACAAAGTTATGGGTGTATGTTGAAAAATCACCTCATTGCATGTGAGCCAGAACAACCAAAGAAGAAGAAATGGTTGGAGCTAATTGACTGCGACTCGAGTCGTGGATTGTATGTGAGAGAGCTGAGCAAAGATAATTGTAGTACTAAGGTCCAGCAGATTCAGTGAATGTCGAAGTTAGAAAAACACAAGACAATGAGAGTAAATATGCATGTTGCAGTCATCCAATTCGTAAAGACTGCACAGAGGAGATGGTACTTTATGGTAATGAAAGAGAAGATATGTCGTTGGTAAGGCTCGGTGAATTAAAAACCAAAGGAAAAATTATTATTTAGGGGGCAAAGAACTTTTCCATAAATACCTCCAAGGAAGCGCGGGAAGGTTCTGGGCATAAAGTTGGGTTTGAAGCCAATGATAGGTCGACTTAAGAGAAAAGGTGATAGTAGGACTAGGCCACCAATATGGAACATCCAACAAGGTTTAGGAAGGGACATATATGGCACGAATGTGGTGAATAACATCCAGCAGCAGCCACTGAGCTAAAGTCGGTATGTCCCACTGCCCATGAGAGATGAAAGTGTTAAGGGGGCATCTAAAATATAAGGAGGAGTATGCAGGTAGATGTGATTGAAAAACTCCTGCAGGATCCAAATGTGATATCCAAATGAAATAGAAGCCGAACCAAGTCACCATTTAATCCCAGTGGTGAAGGAAGGGATTAAAGCGGAGACTTTTCTCCAGAATCATAAATCCGTGGCCTTACTAATTTATGTGTCATAGTTTTAGTCCAAAGGTTGTGGGGCTCAGTAAAACGTTTCCAAGGAGTTTTGATCATATAAGATTTATTTAACGAGTGTAAATTTTTTATGCCCAAACCACCAAGTTATTTGGGAAGGGAAATCGTAGCCCAGGGTGTTGTAGCGGTTTTATGAGAAACTTTAAAAGCATTCCAAAAAAATGATTTAATTTTATTAGATAACGCAGTAAAAATATCAAGAGGAATCGAATATACGGACATGTAATAAGATGGAAATCAAGTACAAATTGCATTACTTAATATGGTGCAACCAGCATAGGACAATAAATTATTATACCAGACATGTAATCATCTGTCTAGAATTTTTGTAAGATCAAAGAACATTTGGCGTGTAACCTGACCCGTACTAAGAGGTAATCCAAGATATTTATCTGTTCCATGAGACCCATGAATTCCTAGTTGGCGTAAAGTAGCTTGTTTAATGGAATGAGGAGTAGAAGGGCCGAAAGTAACTGTAGACTTATCCTTATTAGCGGTCTGACCCGAAAAATGACAAAATGTAGTTAATATGTGATGGAAGTGAGTCATAGAAGCTGGCGTAGGTTAGAGGAAAAAAATACAATCGTCAGCGAAAGCAAGCCCAAGAATAGGGGGCCCTTGCGAAAGGGTCGGAAAGGCGTTATGTGTTTTAAAAGACAGTTTAACTCCACACGTTGTAGAAGGACGTCTAACGCCAAGATAAATAAGTAAGGTGAGAGGGGATCCCCTTGCGGAGTCCTCGAGTTGGATAAAAAGTGGTCCCCATGTGACCATTAATGAGAGTGGTGAACGACGTAGAAGAAATACATTCCATAAGGTATCCAATCCAAATGTCTGGAAACCCATGTGGCCATTAATGTATGTTATATAATAAAGAAGTAGAATCAAATGCAATGACAAGTCTAAATCATTATAAAGTCAGTTAACATCCACTGTGTTAATCACAACAGATGTACAACTTAAACTTCACTTGAAACCATCATGAGAATAAGCTAAGTTGATCTTTTCCTACCATTTTGTTTTTTGATCATTAACAATTACATAACTGATGACACAACAAAATACTAAAAATAGGCAAGTAATTTAAAATTGATGCCACTGTCAAACAACTCAGTGAAAAATAATATATCGAAATATACACAATAGTTAATTTTATGTTTGGAAACACCAATGTCAAATGACTTTTTCTCAATTGACTTTCTATTATATTTTTAATCACCAACTCCTTTTAGGATGTTTGTTATCTAAAATTTCACTATTTCAAGAAAGAAACTTTACTTATGAACATGCAAGTTAAAGATAAGGTTTGCAAACAAAGGCAAGGGTTATCACCTTGGTAACCCCACCCTCTTTAACTTTACCAAAGGAAAATCTTCTATTGTTAAGTACACTTGACATTTTGTTTCCAAATTTATTTGTCTTTTTTCCATTCTCCATAATTGAAGTGTTTTATACTCCATTTGAACGCCAAACATATTAAGAGAAAATTAAGATGAATGCTATATTTATGCACTTGGATGATTGTTCTTTCAGGTGTATTGTCTCGATAGGTAACATTGTAATCTTACTTAGTTTTATAAAATAATATTAGAAAATGACTATTATGTTGGGACAGGAAAAGATAGGATTATTATTGTGGATAGAGGAAGTAGTGTACATAAATATTTATGCACTTTCGCAGTTTTTTTGTTCTGTCAAACTTTGGGACTTCTTAAACAAAATGAAATCACAGAATGAGTTTTTATAGAAAAACATGTCGCCTTGAAATACGTGCTCGTTCGAACGAGATCAGCATGTCGCTCGAACGAGATCGCGCGACATGGTTATCTCGTGCGAACGACATTGCTCTATCTCAATATTTATGTCAACTATGATAGAAACTTTTGTATCCCATATAAACTTTTATTAGTGTTATATTCATATGATAGTTTTGAGTTTTCTCCCTAATGAGTAAATAAAAAAAGCGTTCGCGCAAAAGGTCATTTAATTAATTCCTTGTAAACAGCAAACACAACAAAGTCTTGACAGTCCATTGTTTTAACGAAATCCAACAAAGAGATCTATATTTAGGCAATTAATCAAGTGTCCACTCTAATAAGAATGCCAAATATGTGCAATACAAAGATGTTGATTGACATAGTTGAACATATGTCGTGTTCAAAACCAAATAGTTGACATAAATTCTTTTCTTTGTGACTCTTTAGATCAGGGGCCAATTTATTTGACATTTTCTTTAAGAGGGTCACAATAATAATATGCTATTTTGCTTACATTTTCGATTTCCCCTTAATAAAATATAAGGGTCAAAGTTATAGTAAAATAATTTTTAAATTAGATACAAATCAATGGGCCCTTTACCTATAAATAAGTTGGCATTGCCACTACTTCAGAGGATCGGTAATGGATAACTGACTTTCTTTTATATGTAGTTAGAGTGTTTATGGAACAATTAAGGTATAGAGATATGAATAGGAGATTATACACATAAAAAAATCTTTTTATCGAATTAGTCATACCCTATGTAGAGATGGGGTTATAATAGAAACCACCAGTCATTAATTGAATATATATATATATATATATATGTGTGTGTGTGTGTGTGTGTGTGTGATGGATGAGCTTAGTATTATAAGAAGAGGGAGAGTGAGAGAGAAGCAATCCTGATGATTCCAATCACTCCGCTACACCCGATAGTGATACATAAATCATGTCATCATGTTTTTAGTTACTTGATAATTAGTTTTGTAATTTATATTATTATGGTTATTTTCAGTGTCCAGTATTCTAAAGAGAGTCCGGGGAATTTCCTTTAACTTAGCAGCAGAAAAAATATTTACAGCGAGTAAGACTAAGCTTGTTGTGGAGTTTGGACATGGTATATTATCGGGAATTAATCTCAAGGCTTTTATCGCGGAGATTGGTGTTGTAGTGCAAACCTACATACTTCTAAAGCAAAGCAATGATCACAGATTAATGAAGGTCCGGGGATTTAATTGATTGGAAGGATTTTGGTATGTATAAAATCTATTATTGATGTTAGCTATCAATGATTGAGCTTAAGTTTTGGGGTTGAGTTTTAACATTTCAGAATCATACACAATTTCATACAAAGTTTGATGTTGACATGTCAAATCCTGTTGTTCGGATATATATGAGAATGAACATTCGTTCTCGATATAATGACCACTGTTACTGAATTAAATAGCATTCTAAAAAATTTACTAGTGTTGAAGAGGCGTGACGTCACAAACTAGAAAAGGTTTCATCACAAGAGGACTGGGATTTTCTTTGCACACTTTGGACATCTCCAAAGTTTTGGGTAAGCAAGAAATAGTATACTATTACAATAATCTTGGTGGATTGATGGTCCACATTCTTTTCTTCTACATTGTTGGGTTAGTGTAAATTATTGGACCAAAATCTTAGTTAAACAATTTGTGGCCTTCATTACAAAATATGCACTGTTTTATCGCATTTTTTATTTGTACACTGGTGTATTAAATACAAATTTGGTTACTAATTTAGGGTCGTTCATCCAGGTGTAGAGAAATTCATCGAAAGAATTTATTTAATCACCGTTACTGATGCCAAAAATTATCCATCTACGTGGACCATTCAGATACTAACACGTGTTGTACAGTGGAAGATTAATCCTAGTCAGCAAGGATGAAATACCTACCTACACCATAGATACCGACCATCACCAGGGATGCCGACCAACACTAGGAAGACCGACCAACAATGCCAGGAAAACACCAACGCTCGTATACATAAATGATTGTACAGATGTAAATGTCTACAATATAAAGACATTCCATCCTTTGATATTCTGGCCCTTGTACACCCCTTGGGGGATATAAATACATTATAAAACCTACATCCAAGGGACACGAAAAGATAGGCAATTGAAAAATCTCAAAGCAATACACAACAGTGGACGTAGGCTCTTCTATTAAGCTGAACAAAATTGGCACCGTTTGTGGGAAATGATTTTTCTAATCGATCTCACTCAATTAAACATCTAAATGGCTAATATTACTGAATCAAGTATCACGAACGAAGGTATGCCATATTCCCCTTCTGCTCCTCCACCTACAAACGATTTAACTAGGATTCTTGTCAGTCTTGCAAGAGGCCAAAAGGTTATGCAAGATACTGTCACGCAACTTGCACAAACTCTTCAAGCTGAGGCACCAGCTCTATCTTCTCAAGGAAATATGCCACCACCTCCACCAAGAGGTGGTCGGTGCAGTCACTCAATGATAACAAGAGATGTCTCCTACAACCCCAGGTCAAATTCATTACTCAGGACATCTGAATCTTTCCACACGTAGTCTTATTCTCCAAAAAGTCCAAGTGCCTTAAAAATATTAAGTCGTGCTTCTCCCTTCGATCACTTAAGACCCAGGGGGAACAGAAATGTTCCTAGGGAAAGATCTGGTAACACCCGAAGACCATCTGATCAAAGGGAAAGCACAAGTCAATTTAGATCAAACGCCCGATGAACTGCTTCTCAGACTGAGCAACACCTTCAGGAAGAGAGCTCAGCAACTAATAAAGTTGCAAGCATAAATTCGGTGTTGTCAATGATGCGTGGAAAGGCTCCATATAGAGATTGGAAGATGTGATACCCCGCCTAATTAAATATCGGGTGATCAGTCCTTTATTAAATTAAAATCAAGGTGAACGGTTGGTTCATTCTTAGCATCACTATCGCAAAATAAATATTTCCAAATAATTTAAACACCCTAAATAATTAAGCTCAGTGTCAAAACAACTTAAGGTCCTTATTAATTTAGTTTTGTTATAAAAATCTTTTGAACATAAATAATTTTGAATAATGCAAATAATAAAGATACCAATCATCCAATGAACCATGCCAACTAGATTACTCAACTCCAAATAAATAACTACAACTACTGACAATGTAATAGATAAAATAATCCCAAACGAAAAACCAAATACTGAAATGATAGAAGTATATGCAGTCCCTATCAAGTCTAAACAAGAGTCTGGAAATGGGCGACACATGGCCTAACTAAAAGAGCTAAACAGAAGTCTGAGGAACCAAAGGAGGAAGCGTCTACTGCAATAACCTGCAACTCCCACACAAGCTGCAGCACGTCCAGTCAAATTATTCTACACCTGACGCCCCTACGGCTGAGTACCTGTAATATATATATATATATATATATATATATATATATATATATATATATATATATATATATATATATATATATATATATATATATAGAGAGAGAGAGAGAGAGAGAAGAGAGAGAGAGAGATAAAATGACAGAAAACGGGTCAGAGCCCGAGTGTAAAATAGTTTTAAAAATAGTTTAGCAAGTATTTAAATTGCTTATCGGCTGATATAACCACCATGTTAGTACGCGACACTCTCTTGAGAATTATCACCTCTCATCTAGTGTTCACACCTACCGTACTACTAAATGCCTCATAAGTCTATCTAACTTATCTCCCAATTGATTTTGTTTTGAGAAGTCACTAGGCTATGATATTTACTTTAGAGATCAATCTCATCATGATTACTTATGTTACTTAATATATCTCATTACCGTTCTAAAGTTCCCGAATACTATCTATAAAATTTGGAGCATTTATTCAATACTTAACAACTTATACGCACAATAGAAGAATTCCATATATATATATATATATATATATATATATATATATATATATACACTATCAGCACTCCACATAAAATCTATGGTGCTGGCATACTCTACTATCAAGTCCCCGTATCTATCGTACTAAAGGAAATACTAGTTTGGAATCACTCTCGAACTGTATTAACACAATACACACAAAATGGAGGCAAAGCATAGTTTCGAGTCACTAAGAGGTCAGCACATACCCCTCACGGATCTTAGGACCTTCTGACTATCATTCTTATATAGCCTGTACCAAGGAATCCTATGTTCTAGGGTACAAGTCAATATCCCCCATAAAGGTCCCATCGAGATAAAACTGTCCCGGCGTGGCAACCTCCGTGATAGCAAGTAGCGCGGGTATGATTATACACAAGCATAATATAAATATATACACATGCACTCGGTCATATATATAAATATTCTCATTTTCCGATTAGGTTCGCCCATGACCCATAATAATTATTATTAACCGTACTTAGTACAATTTTTACCCAATTATCTCGCATAAAGGATTAGTCTCTTTTATTCTCAATTATAATCATTTCATACTTACTTCTCATCTCTCGAAGTATTCTCTCTCACTAAAGATAATTTCAGTAGGTTCACCCTCTCTAACCTACTGGTCAAAGTCATTTATAAACATCTCAATTCCGTAGCTAACGTGCGAACGAATTTCAATATGTGTTAAACCCCCCGTTAACCCACGGTTTCATCCCATATCAAATTTCATTTAATGGTATTCTACGTAGACCCTACTGGTCCTCTTCATGAACCATTATGCTCTTTAAATAATATTCAAGGGTTCCTACGCATTTTATCCGGATTAAACGAAAAGAGGAAAAACATGCAGCTTTCCAGGAGGGATCGATCGATCGAGGAAAGGGGTCGATCGATCAGTCAGTTGATCGATCGACACTCTTGGGTCGATCGATCGATCAAGCAGTTCTTACCCAGAAAATTGCAAATTCGACCTACGGGTTTCATCCAATAATTTCCTCCAAAACACCATTAATGATCCTCAAACTACCAAACAAGTTTACTACTGGTTACATATACCTATATATATGATTTCCTACGTGAACCACGTACAAATTCATCAAAGGTATCGAATTAAATGGGTAATTCATCATAATTATCAAGAACCCTAATTTTGCATTAATTTCAAATATTCTATTTCTTTTTCCAGATTTCTCACTTCAAAAATAATACAATTTCGTGGGTAATCCTCTACATATGTTGAGATTTCTAGAATACACTTATTTCCTCTAAAGCATGTGATTTAAATCCCCTAAATCATCAATTTCTTCCATAAAACATAAATTGATCAACCCTATTCTAACATGGGAGAAATATTAACTAGAAAAATAGCAAGATAGATACTTGCCTGGGATTTGAAGGTCTGATTTGTTGGTGATAAGGATATGGCTGCGTTCCTCGTCTTATGATCTATGACCCGGTGGTGTTAATCTTGAAAGAGGTGCTACGGTTTGTGATCAATTCTTGAAAAGCTCTCTACCTTTCTTCTCTAATGGTCGTTCTAAGATTCTTTGATTGTTAAACCTAAATGTTAACCTCTAATAGCTGATATAACTTGGAAAATTCGTGGGTTTAATAGCCCAAAAATACAAAATGACTATAATACCCTCCTGGGATGCCAGTTAGGCCTAAAAATGCCCCGAGACCTAAACTAAACCTCCGGATACACTTTTCTGACTATCTCGACCCTTCCGTACACGTTGGCGCACTTGAAACGATCGTACGGGCGACTTAAAATTTATTCACTTTTATAATACTAATTTAGTCCCGACACGACACAAGCGCGTCCCCATTTAATTTTTGTAATTGTCATGTTATTCACTCGTGACATTTTAATAAATTCAATTTCATATATTAATTTACTCATCTAGTAATATTCAACAAATTTCCAATAATTCTTAACTCTCGTCACGCAAGTAAATATTTTTAAATAAAATTCTGGATTAATATTAAATTAATAACTCAATTAAATTTAATAAATCCCCAACTTTAAAAGCCATAAAAATACGAGGTTACAGAAGACAGATTAAGAGAAATGGCGAAGACAAGAAACCCACTACAAATAAGCTTTGTAAAAGGGTCTTCGTTTGTGCAGGCAATCATGGGTTTCCCTACTCCAGCAAAGTTCAAGGCTCCAGTAGTAACACCCAAATTTGATGGAAAAACTGATCGAGTCCTCCATATTGAACAATACCGGGCAGCGGCTGATATTTATGTCGTTCTCGACGAAATGAAATGTAGAGCATTTTCTGGAACCATTACTAGATCTGCCCAGATCTGGTACAATGGTCTTCCTTGGGGACAAATTTCTAGCATCAACCAACTGGACGAGCTATTCATTAACAAATTTTTCTTTGGAGCAAAGCCTGTGAAAAGGGTGGCACACTTACTTAGTGTAAGAAAGAAAGAATAAGAGAGCACCAGGGATTACATCACTCATTTTAATAACGAGAAAGTAAAAGTTGTGGATTATGAGGAGAATATTGCAATAACAACCCTCATGAGTGGATTGTTCCCTGAAAAAATATATTACACTCTTGCCAAGAATCCTTCAAAGATAATGGCAGAGCTGATGGCTAAAGCAGCAAAGATTATGAATACCGAGGAAGCAATGGCGTCCAAGCGTAGCTCGAAAAAAATGTTGATGGAAAAAATGATAAGAAAGATCATAAAGACCCCAGAGAACATAGGGAATAAAAATAGAATGGAGTTTTGGAGCGGCTCAAGAAGTACAACGACTATACTCCGTTAACCATGGGAATTCACCATGTTTTTGAAAAAATAAAGCACAACAAAGATGTGTGTTAACCTAATAATCTGAGAAGTTCCTCAACCAAGAGAGATAAAACTAAGTATTATGAATTCCATATGGATCACGATCACACGATCGAATGTTGCATAGCTCTTCAAAATGAGATTGAAACTCTCATTCGATGAGGAAAGCTAAATCAATATGTTGATCGTCAGAACAACGAGAGAATTTGGCGAAGATCAAAATCTCCTTACAAGCCCAATGAGGAGAAGAAAAGAACTCATGAAGATGATCAGGATGATGATCCCGATATCCCTAAAAAACTCGATAACCAGAACGTGAGGTATTCTGTATCAAAAATTTTGGTTCTTTTAATTCCCAAATGATTACAAGTGGAGATACAGGAGGAGGAGGAGGAGGAGGAGGAGGAGGAGGAGGAGGAGGCGGAGGAGGAGGAGGAGATCATACAGCTGAACGAAAAGCTTACATCCATGAAGCACAAGCTTGCTCGTACATACACAGGATCAACCTTGCAGAGGAAGATCGACCAAGGAAGGTTAACAAAGACAAGATAGTAATTGGTTTCTCTTAAAATGACCTTTCAGGATTACTGTATCCTCACGAAGACCCATTAGTAATCAAATTCAGAAAGGAAGAAATCATTGTCTCTAGAGTATTAGTAGATAATGGCAGCTCGGTGGATATCATGTTTTATCCTTGTTTCACCAACTTAGATTTTAAACTCAGCCAATTAGAGCCCTATCATCGACCACTAATATGCTTTGTGGGAGAGAAAGTCTTTACTTTGGGAAACATTAAAATGGAAGTAATGATAGGCACCTTGCTAGCTAGATGAACAGAGAAGATCCGTTTCTTTGTAATACATAAAAACGTCCATTCATCTTAAAATATAGTCATTGGAAGAGTAGGGCTAAAGAAGTTTAAAGTAGTACCATCCATTATTCATCAATGTCTAAATGTACCTACTAATTTTGGTGTGCGAAAATTGAAAGGTGATCAAAAGTTGCTCAGGAATGTTACTACACTTCCACCGAGCAAGAAGACTTGGAAGAAATAAAGAATAAAACCACTACCTACCAAGTGGATACTCCTGAGCTTGATGAAGACTCTGAGGTTGAAACCTTAGATCCAAGGGAGGAAACAGAACTGGTAAAGGGAAATATTATGGAAGCAACTGAAAGCATTGTGTTAGCCGATGATAAACCGGAGCGCATCACTCAGATAGGGACAACACTAGATCCTGTTCTTAAACAGGAACTAGTAAGCTTCTTTAGTTAGAGAAAGTATGTGTTTACCTAGAGTCATGAAGATATGCCTGGGATATATCCTAATTTCCTCTGCCATGAGCTTAACGTAAACAAAGAAATTAAATCAGTAAAGCAAAGACGAAGAGTGTTCAGCCCCAAGAAGAATTAAGCCATACAGGAAGAAGTTGAAAATCTTCAGAATGTAGCTTTTATTAATGAAGTGAAATACCTAGAGTGGTTGCCCAATGTAGCTATGGTCAAAATGAAAAACAACAATTGGAGAATGTGTGTAGATTTCATAGATTTAAATAAGCATGTCCAAAAGATCATTTTTCTTTACCCCGAATAGATCAACTCTTGGATGCAACATCATGACATGAGTTACTCAACTTTATGGATGCTTATTCTGGTTATAACCAGATAAAAATAAAACCTGAGGACAGGGAAAGCACTTTTTTCATCACTCCCCGAGGAACATACTGTTATAATGTTATACCTTTCGGTTTGAAAAATGCAGGTGCTACATATCAAAGATTGGCCAATAAGGTATTCAAGGAGAAAATAGGCAATAATATGGAAGTCTACGTGAATAATATGCTAATAAAAAGTAAAAAGGCGTCTGATCACATTGTCGACCTCAGCCAGACTTTTGATCAACTTGAGAACACCAGATGATGTTGAATCCGACCAAGTACATTTTCGGAGTGCAAGAGGGAATATTCCTCAGGTACATAGTAAATTAAAGGGGTATTGAAGCAAATCCAGATAAGATCAAAGAATTAATTAAAATGAAATCCCCAACTTGCAAGAAGGATGTGTAAAGACTGATTGGACGAGTAGTAGCATTGAACATATTCCTGTCCTGAGCTACAGATAGACGTCTGCCCTTCTTCAAGGTACTCAGAATGAGTTTTGAATGGAATGAAGAATGTGAAAAATCTTTTGTGGAATTAAACAATTATTTGGGGTCACCTCCATTACTCTCTCGACCAATCACAAGTGAAAAATTGTACCCGTACTTAGCTATTTCTGAATCGATAGTAAGTTATGCATTGATACGAGAATATAATGGAGTTCAAAAACTCATATACTATACCAATAAGGATTTTCGAGGAGCAGAAATCAGGTACCCTCATTTGGAGAAATTGGCTTTATCACTAATTGAAGCATCCAAACGTATGAAACTTATTTCCAAGCCCATACAATCATACTTTACATTGATATGCCTCTAAAGAAGGCTTTGCATAAACCGGAGAAATCTGGTAGATTAATGTATTGGGCTGTGGAATTAGGGGAGTATGATATCATATATGAGCCAATGTCTTCTTTGAAAGGCCAAGCAGTGGCAGATTTCATAGTGGAGTCCACTTACTCTGAGGTTCCCGAGCAACAAAGTAAATAGGGAGGATAAGAATCAGGAGGAAATGTTGTTAACAAGAAGGCTCCAGAAGAACTTTCTTCAAAATAAGCGGTTACCGATGTACCAGATTCTTCTTCCCGAACACAGGAGATGATCAGGAAGTATAAAGATGCAAAGGGAAAAATATTCCACTATGGGAGTTTAACAGACCAAGCGTTTAACAACAATGTCCCAATAGGGAACTTATATGTTGATGGATCATGTTGTTCAACCGGTAGTGGAGCAGGTGATAAGAACCCAAAAGTGTACATTTTATACCCTGAATAGACGATTTTCAATTGCTAATTCTCGACAACATGGGTTGTATGCGCGTAAATGTTTAATGTGCAGGCTTGATCGCCGTTTACAAAGTTAGACGCTTATTTCAAGGCAAATGCGCAAGCTATGAAGCTAATTCCCTAATCTCATACCTTACCCGAGCCTAAACCGAGCCTAAACCTCCCCCAAACCCCATGTGTGCTTAGTTTGTGCTTTTTAAATTTTTTTAGATTTTTAGTTTGAGTCATTTTATTTTTAGGATTTATTTAGAACTTTCTACGATTTATTTTTTATTTTTATATTTCTTTTTAATTAGTGTGATTTAGTTTTGATTTTGACTTTTATTAGTTTTTAGTTATCTTTATTTTATTTTATTATGATTATTTTTTTAGTATTTTTAGTTTCAATAGATTTTACATTTTTTTAAGATTTTAGTTTTAGTTTTAATAGATTTTTATTTTTGTTTCTTTTTAATTTCATTTTTTAATTTGTGTCTTTTATTTATAGATTAGGATTTTATATTTTTTAATAGATTTTAATTTTTTTATTATTTGTTTTATTTTTTTAGTTAGTTTTATTTTAGTTGGTACAAACTAAACACACTCGCATACACCAAACCTACACACTCACTTACAACCAAATCCCATACACACCATTTACACGTAAACTAAACCCCATACTTATGAACAAATACCCTTTACCCTTCCTACACCCAAATACTCACTCAAACTCACCTAATTTCCTACACCATCACCACACACAATAACCCCCTCCATCATCTTCAACCTCAACAACCCATCTTCTCCCTCTCCAAACTCCATAACCAGTTACCTCCCTTATCACTCCAACAATACCCATTTCCTTTCGACCATTTCAATATCCATCTCGAACCCGGTTCGGACCATACCAACATCCAGTCGCATAACCCGGGACCATAACCCCGAACCACCCTAACCCGGGCCCTGCTCCGGCGTGTGTTCCCCAACCCGACCTCTCCTCATCACCTCTCCTCAATCCAACTAAACCTACGAACCCGATTCCATCACTTAACCAGCCCGAACCCAAATCAAACTTCAACCCTGGATTCCAACATGACCCATCTCCGGCGTCACCTTCACCGCAACCATAACCTAACCCGTAGCAATCCCTGCGCAACCCACCTGCTATACCCATGGGTGACCCTTGACCCGACTTCCCAAAACCCCAAATCGAACCTCCGACTTGTTCGACCCGCGACCATTTCCCATGAGCTCTCAACCAAATCAATATCGTGCTGCTAAAACAAACACCAAACAAATCCCCACATGTTTATAACCTTTTACCCTCATTTTTCCAAAAATACCCCCAAACAACCACTTCCCACATGCACCTTCTTTTATCCCAAAATTTCCCTCACCCAAATTAGATTTTTATGACCTCACACCTCTCAAACCTTATGTGCACACACCCCATGATCACCCACATTTTATCCTTACCCAATTTACCCTTAGGTCCATGCCAACTATTTAAAGAAGGTGAAGACCATTTAAGAGGGATATATTATTTTAGAGAGAAAATTTTAGAGAGAGAGACACCATTTTAGTTTTTTTAGGTTAGAGTAGATTAGGAAAATATTTTGTAAATAGTTTTTTATTTTTAGAGATTTGTGAGGATAAATTGTGAGTAATTCAATGGAGTATTATATTGAATTGATTATTATTGGATGCTCATATTGGATGGATGGTGCTTGATTTTAAAGAAATTATAGTTCAATTTCACTTCAAGAGATTGGGTTTGATTGTTCTCTTCTCTTCTATTTTTTATTAGCCTTTGATTATTTGTTCATCATGTTTAATACCATGTTAAGTTGATGTTATTTTGATTTAATTAGTTTGATTATTTGAAAATTCCCTTTGCATGTTAATTTTGATCCCTCACCCTTAAATTTACGCCTCGAGAGAGGGTAAATGATTTTTGAGAGAAAATCGAAATTCTAGTTATAATACTCATTTTAAATTCGAACTAGAGATAAGGGTTTCTTAAGTGTAGTATTATTCTTTGAATTTCAACTCTAAAATTTATTTTCTAAGATTTACATAAATTTTGATGAATCGATCATAGCGGGTAATTAATTAAAAGGAGTGTAAATCTATTTTCTAAAGTTTAGGGGGGGAGGGGGGTTAAACTTAATTTTCTAAAAGATTAATATTAAAATTACATTTACATTTACAACGAGAGTTGATTTGTAATTTTGATATTAATTTGGTATAATTCAAATAATTAAATTAATTAGTTAGAATAGCTAAAATTTGTGGTGTAGTCCCACTCCTTGATTGTTCTCGCATTTATTTACCATACTTTGTCTCTTATTTTAGTATTAGACTTTGTTCATATTTTTAGTCACTTTTTAGTTTGCTCTTTACATCTTTGATTTAGTTAGTGTTATTTCACATCCTCACCCAAATTGTTTTAATACTGAAAAAGTTAAAAAAAATAAAAAAATAAAAAGTAAAAATCCCAAAAAGAAAATAAATGTGAATTACAATTGTTTTCCCCTCGCTTTACCCCCTTGATGTGGATTGATACCCTTACCTACCTCTACACTTTAGTTTGATATTATTTTTGTAGGTATTTGAGGATTTGAATTAACTTGGCTTCAAACAACGACGTCCACACAAAAGTCAAGTTATCAAATGGCACCGTTTGACAGACCAAGCATTTGACAACAACATCCCAATATGGAACTTATATGTTGATGGATCATCTTGTTCAACCGGTAGTGGAGCAGGTATAATATTTAACACTCCTAATGGTATTGATATTGAGTATGCACTACGTTTTCAATTCCATGCTTCGAACAATGAGGTAGAGTACGAAGCTCTTATTGTGGGCCTAAGTTTAGCCCAATCATTAAATGTCGAGAAAGTTGTGGCACACAGTGACTCTCAGCTGGTGGTGAACCAAACACTGGGTTTATATGGAGCTAAAGGGGAATTAACAACCAGGTATTTATCCAAGGCGATAGAAGTCATTACAAAATTACCAGCGGTTCAGATGAACAGAATCCAAAGGTTGGAAAATGCCTGAGATGATGCCCTTGCTCGGCTAGCCTTAGCTACCAGAATTGAACTCCGACGAAGTATCCATATTGAGATTTTGGACAATAGGAGAATTGATGAAGATTTGATGATCAATTTTATTGCGATAGATATGGGGCCATCATGGATGGACCCCATCAGAGCATACATTGAAGAAGGAACTCTAACAACAGATATGGTGGAAATAAAGAAGTTGAAGTATAAAGCAGCACGGTATGTACTAAATAAAGGTGTTTTGTACAGGAGAGGACTAACAGTCAATTTGCAACGCTGGGTGCATCCATCAAAGGTCCAAGATATAATTCAGGAGGTGAATGAAGGATCATATGGAGTGCACATAGCAGGGAGAACACTTCTGTAAAGAATCATTACGCAAGGGTATTATTGGCCAATAATGCGAGCAGATTGTGCAAATTTTGCCAAGAAGTGTGATAACTGTAAAAGATTCTCCACCATCCGCAAAACTCCACAGGCTGCTCTCACTCCAATCACTTCACCATGGCCATTTTCCATGTGGGGAATAGACTTGATCGGACCACTGCCAACCACCCGAGGAAGATTTAAATACTTGGTTTTAGCCGTGGATTATTTTACAAAATGGGTTGAGGCAGATCCTTTGATAGACATGCCTTATGAAAAGGTCTACCAGTTCATATGGAAAAGCATAATTTGTAGGTATGGGTTGCCCTATGCTTTCATCACCGACCATGAAACATAGTTTGACAATGATGAATTCGCAAATTATTGTGCTCAGTCTAATGTTCAAAAATTGCATTAAGATCCAGGACATCCTCGGAGTAATGGAAAAACTAAAGTTACGAACAGAACTTTGCTTAACGGGTTAAAGAAAAGGCTTGATGATGACAAGCAAAATTCGATAAACGAGCTACAATCTGTCTTGTGGGCATACCACACAACACAAAGAACAGTAATCGGAGAATCCCCAGTTGTCATTCCTGTCGATATAGGTTTACCATCACATCTCCTCTAAGTGACTTAATGAGAAGGTTGGATCCAGATATGTTGGAAGAAGTACGAGAATATGCTTCCCTGAGAAATGCAGCCTACTAACAGAGAACAACCCATTTTTACAATAAAAGGATGAAACCGATCAACTTGAAGGAAGGAAATTATGTGCTGAAGAAAGTGTTACAGAAAAATAACAAGCTTGAGGCCAATTAGCATGGCTCATACCGTATTTCAACAGTGATCCGACCTGGAACTTATCGAATTGAAACCTTGGAAGGAAAAGAATTAAAAAACCCATGGCATGCAGAGCATCTCAGAAAATATTACCAATGATGTTGTAATCAATTTGAAATTAACTTGCAGTATCAATAAAATATTCAGTTTCTTTCCCTTTTTATTTTTAAATTTTTTGGGAGTACTAGTGCTATGCACCACTACTATAGCTGATTAATAAAAGTCATAAATTATTACTCGTCTCAATAAATATTTCCCTGAAAGTTGCTCGGTAGAGCACAAGAATACAAACGAGTTACTCGACAGAAGCAATAAGTTGCTCGGAGAAGCCACAAACTTAATTGTTGATACACAAAGTCCAAGTCAACAGGATGCTAAATCCTCAAAAAACTTGGTCAAAAAACATAAGGATAAAACAAGATCTTTATCCTACTGGTCAAAGTATAGGAAGAACGTTGCAAAGATTCTTCAAAAGGAATGTAAGCACATATTTCACAAACGCCTGGTCACATCCCTAGTATTTAATGCAAAAACCCTAACATTTGGGTGCATTAATAAAACCATTGGAGACACATGGGTAACTAGATCTAAATTTAGATTTTAATCAAAGTATGTTAGTAGTACCTATGTATTCATCTAACTAGCTCTAAATATAGATTTTAATCTAAGTATGCTAGTATAACCTTTGTACTCATTGGTTATTGATACTCAACTTAATCAAAGTGTATCAATAGAGAGAATGATAAACAAAGGATTAGTATTCAACATAAGATAAGTTGATCAAATTTACATTTCATTCAATCACATTAATTACATAAGTGTATTAACAAAACAAAATACAAAGCTTCATTCTGCAGGACGTTTCCCTTCAGCTTTGAAAACAAAATCCATTTCAGCAGGAGGATCATCTAAAGTGTAAGGAGAATTAATGAAGTTAAAATCCTGAAGAATTTTGGTATTACTGCTACTAGGATGATCAAGAAGGTGAGGAGGTCGGACGATTTCTAATTCATCATGAAGCTTATAATCTCCCAAGTATTTTAAAATCAACCATTGAGGAATACGATGGAATGGAATCCAATTGACATCTAATTTAAATGGGGGATTTTCAAGCTCAAGCTAACCTGGATCATACCAGTCCCATAATTAGTTGTTTTGATCCACCTTCATCACTGTCAAAATATTCATCCAACCCCATTATAGCTCTCATTCTTAGCTTGTTGAAACTTATCATCAACGTGCCCCAAAACTTTATTGTACCCGTCCATCCAGACTTTCCTTGGTTATTTATGGAATTGAAAGGTCAATCTATCAACTTGATAATGCAGTTTCTTCAACACTCCATCCTTAGCTTGTAACTGAGAAGATTGAGTGCATAGTTTCTCGGACAAGACCTGTAGCTTTTGGGACATCTCAGTAATGGCTTGATTTTTGGCTTCTAATTGTGCAGCTTGATTAGTAAGGGTATGTTGGGTCATGGCTTCCTCTATAGTACCTCGTCCAGGTTTGAGTCTAGCTCAGGAAGATTAAGAAGCAGGTTTTAATTTCTTAAAAGCCTCTAACTCCTAACTCAACCTTGCGTTCTCAGCCTCGAAGAATGAATGACCCTCATTTTTAGTAGCAACAACAGCACTGGATGAATTCAAAGCATCAAGTTCATCTCTCAAACTGTTGTTATCTTCCTCTAAAAGTTTGGCAATGTCTCGTTCTTCATCCATTTCACGTTTAAGCAGGAATTATTGTCTTCGAAAATAATAAGCAAATTTATCCAACTTTTGCTCAAAGCCCCGACTTTCACTATGGGCCTCTAGAATTTCTTCTCATAATCATCATATAGAAGTGCCTTAGCTTAATTATGTTCCTCCTTCGGCTCTCTAATCATTTCATAGTAGGCAACGCTATTGGCCACTGCCCGATTAATAAGACACTTCGGGTAAATATAAGCTTTTTTGGCTTGCTCATATACCTCTTCTCCGAGCAACTTCAATAGGTCAGCATTGGTCAAAGATAAGTGACCAACTTTAAAAATCTCATTACACATCTGGAGTAGCTCAGATTCAGTAAATGAGAAATATTCTAATTTATCCATGAACTATTAAGAAGAAGAAATTTATAAATCAACAAGGTGCAGAGCATATAAAAACACAAGTAGAGGAATAAAAATATTTCTCTTTTCATTAATAAAAAGGGAAAGTACAGATACATCTTCAAAAAGAAAAGAAAAAGTACAACTGCTGAAAAAGGAAAATAAAAAGATTCTTAGTTCTACACTTTCTTCTTATCTGCCTCAGGATTAGCTGAAGTAAAAGGAAGAGGAGGATTAACTGTGGAGGGAGCAATAGAATCAACATCCTGGTGTTGATCGGCAGACTCCATCGCTATTAAGGATTCACTGGAACCCCCATCATCATCAACTTCCTCATCCAGGGTTTGGAGGGGCCCCAGGATCATGTCGCGAGAACAACTCAGAATCTTTTAGAGTGCCGACCTCTACCAGGGCAGCAGACTAGCCATACTTAAATCATTTCTTCTTCGCAAACTCAATTTTCAAAGAAGTTGCTCCAATGGCTCTATCCCAACCTCTGTTAAAGCCAACCTACCTAGCCTTAATCCTCTTAGCCTTCTTAGCACTTAAGTCCTTCTGTAACTGGGCAAACTTGACTTTCTCAGCATCTAAGTCTTTCTGCAACTTATTAGCCAGACCCTAAGCAATTTCAGCAGCTTTCACTTTTTCCTCCCATTTATTTTGTTCATTAGCCAATGCTTGTTGGGAATTAATCACTCACTTTTTTAGCTCATTAAAAGCTTCTTCAACTTCACCAGAAGAATCTCTCAAAGCCTCATCTTTCTCCAATATATTATTAAATTTAATGAGGAACTGAACAAGAACAACAAAGAAAGTCGGTATTATTAAGAAAAAATCTAAAGACAGAAAATTAAAGAGGGCAAAAGAATGTACCAGAGCAAGGCTTTGAGCAGCCCAATCAGAACTCTTGGAGCGAGGTAATGAAGCTATAATACCCCTATGGTCTGCCAAAGTCCCAAAATTTATTAGTTGTGTTGCCAATCCCGGGCCAAGGACCACTGGAGAGGCACATGAAGATATGTCGACCAACTCACGTTGGTTGGGAAGAGCAGAAGAACCTTCTACTAACTTAGAAAGAAGCCCTTTCTTTATTCTCTTCAGAGGTCTCTCTTCAATTTTCTTGGCTGGGGGCTTCTTTCCGGTCTCATCTTTATTTTTCACCCCTTCGTCAGCTTGTTTGGAAGGGGGATTGGCAGCTATGTCTCCCAAAATGTTGGGAAACTTCCTCTTTCCTATGGCTATGGCAGGGGAAAATTTGAATCTAAGGAAGAAGGGGAAAGGGTAGCAAGATCACTACTGCCAGATAAAGTAGTTGAGGAAGTAGAAGGAGGATCTTGCTCAAGGTCAATTATAGGGAAGGAGTAGGACGAGGAATAAATGAGTAAATTATGTTCTTGTACTGCAACAAATGAGATGCAGACCTGACGTGCTCCTCGCCAATCCTCTGATGAAGTCTCCAAATGAATTTTGACTCCCTAAGATTCACTTCACTTTCCTTTGGGCACCTTCTCTTCTAATCAACTACAATTAAAATTTACAGAGCAACAATTAGTATTACATTTAAACATATATGTATAAGGCAAAATAGTTAAATGAGGAATAACCTATCCCATTGCCAAAAGGAGGGCATCTAGGCCCCTAGTACTTAGCATTTCCAGTCAAAGGGGCGTATTGCCAAATGTTTACAACAACACCATGCTCAAAATAATCGCTATTGGAATCTGGAAGATTAACTACTAACTCTTTGTTTACAGCCCTAGTCTTTAAATAAAAAATGGTGTCACTAGTCACCCACTCATAACAAAACATTATTTCTGAAATCCCTAGATGGGTTCCATGAATTTTATTCAACCTAAACACTCCATTTACCACCCTCCAAGTATTGGGGGCTACCCTATCTAGGACAACATCAAAATATTGACAAAATTTAAGACACGGTGGATTGGGAGGAAAGGTAAACCCCCACTCAACTATAAAATAGAGGAAAACCAGTTACCCTCAACAAGTGAGAAAAAATCAACAGGTAAAGTAGTGTGTTCCAAAACAACCCAAGAGGGAATCTTAAATTCATTTCTGAATTCATTAATAGAATCAATAGAGTAAACCATGATGAAGAATAAAAGAGAAAAGAAAAAGTTCTTACAGGAATTAAGGATTCAATAAGAACTGAAGAATAGAAAACGACCGCACAAGATAGAGAAAGAAAGCTTGAAGACACTATAGCAAAAAACACTCATAAAATTTGAGGTAGTAAAAATTCCTAAATTTTCCCTCTCTTTATAGGTTGCCTCAAAAACTGAAAAAATAATGATTAAAAGGCAGCACCGATTAATTGGTGGCGCTAAAATACAGAAAAGGCTAATTTGCCCAAAAACGATTCGTTAAAGTTGTGGATAATTTCAAAAATACCACCTGCATTATATTTTCATAATTAAACCATAATTTTTTACTAGTATGGCAAGTCAGCAACCGACCAGGCCTAAAATTATTGCCTGGGCAACTTTAAGAACCAAATGCTCCATACTCTTATGAAAACACCAAGCATGAAGCATTGGGGGCATCTGTTGATGCCAAAAATCTTCCATCTATATGGACCATTCAGATACTAACACGTGTTTTATAGGAAGATTAATCCTAGTCAGTAAGAATGAAATACCGACCTATACCATGGATACCGACCATCACTAGGGACGTCGACCAACACCAGGAAGACCAACCAACGATGCAAGGAAAACACTAACAATTGTATACATAAATGATTGTACAGATGTAAATGTCTACGATATAAAGACATTCCATCCTTCGATATTCTGGCCCTTGTAAACCCTTGGGGGATATAAATACATTGTAAACCTTACATCCAAGGGACACGAAAAGAGAGGAAATTGAACAATCCGAAGCAATACACAACAGTGGACGTAGGCTCTTCCATTAAGCAGAACCACATTAAAAATCTCTTATCTCTTCACTTATATTTATCTGTGATCAATTAATTATCCTAGTCTAGTTTTTTGCATCAACAACCGTGGTTGGTCAAAACCATTTGTTCAGCAGACATATGAGGAGGTAAATTTGATAGCTAATATTTGTAACTTGTAGTTTTTGTTTATAGCACAAATTTAATTACTTTGCTTTTTTTATGTCAGAAGGATGGTAAGTTATATGAACCACCTATTGGGCATATTTAATTCTTTTATAACACCCATTTTAACAGTGCTAGAGGATGGGTCAACCTTGAGGTTGAAAATGCGTATGTAAGTATATGTGATTTTTGTTTTATTCTTTGTCATAGAAGACTTCTTGGCATTTTTTTTTATTTTCATGTGCGATGAAAAATTAGTGTTTCGTTTCATATTTGGATACTATTGATTTATTTTTCTGGTAGATGTAAATTCTTTAAACAATTTACATAGTTGAGTTGTCATAAGATAGTAAGTTAAAACATTTTTTCTGCTATAAAAGAAAAAAATCGGTATCACATATTGAAGTTTTTAAATAAAATTTTATGTAGACCAGAATATTATGGATTTTATTTTTGAAAAGGTGATAAGATTTATCATATTAAAAAGTTATGATTGTGATTAAATGTCTAGTATAACTACAGAATAGTACCTATTGTAAATGGCTTAGTAAAGCTATGTCTATAATTATTGTTTCCCTTTTGGAGTACTTTTTATAGTACAAGGTTGTATAGAGTGGTTAGTTTTCAACTTAACTATGGGATGTTTGTGAGATTATTTCAATTGGTTCATTGCTTTTGTTTGGTAAGGGTCCTTTTTTCGGTTTTGAACAATCCAATTATAAACTTTTGGCTGAAATGAATAGGTAATGCAATATGGACCAATATGAAGAGCTACAGTTACACCTTCAACTTGTATTACCGTTAAACATATGTGACTTGTGTTTTATCTTTACTTTTCTCTTGGTTCATTTAAATGTGGATCTACCACTTTTATAAATAAAAAACGTGACCTCAATTTTACTACAACTAAAGTTAGGTTAAAAGTGGTAATATTTTGGGAAATTTTTTTCAAAGATCAATCCATTTTTGCAGTTTACTCTAGCATATCCTAATTTACTAATGATAGTCATTATTTTAACAATAATAATTAAAAATTAATATTGTGCCATTTTTAAAGGAGGTAATGGATATATTAGGAAATTTTTTTCTTTATAGAACAACTTGCTCGATATGCAACGAAGCAATCCAGAGTTGATTAAAGAACAAATTTATGAGGAGATTCTTGGGAAGAGGCCGGATTATGTTAAGTCTTTGGGGTTTGAACCTCAACGTGAGACATTTAGATCTAGGTATGGAGCACATTCCATTGTATATAATGAGGCCTTGAAATCTAAGATCTCTCGATTGAATGATGTTTTGGAGAGCCCAAATGCAACAATCCAGAGTCAAAGAGTGATGATTGAAAATATTGTGGTGATGCTTAGTCGGATTGAAGGTTCTTTTTAAGTTTGGATTATTCTGAATAATCTTAGATTTGGTTTTAGTAGTATTTAGCATTTGTAGTTGTTGTGACAAATTGGTAATGGCTTGTGTCTTAGTTTAAATAGGTCATTATGGCTTTTGTCGTAGTTTAAACAATAAGTTATGACTTGTGTTTTCGTCTAAACAATTGGTTACGAATTTTTCAATATTGTTTTCATCTTACTACTTAAGTTGCTATAGATTAAATTTCTTTTTGTTAGTCTTTTGCGACAAACGCACTTATTATTGCAATGAAAATTTTCATATATAAAAATATTTAAGACATAACTCGTGTTTAGTGATGCCTTAATTCGTCACGATAAAGTAACAAATTATAATTGACTTAACTATTTTGACATGTTTGAGACGATTTAATTTGTCACTGTTGGTTTTTCGAAAAAATATTTTGCGACGAGGTTTCTTTATCACAACAACGTTATAAATGAAAAAAATATTCGACGAATATTAATGCTTTAGCAATGAACATATGTATCGAGAATGGACAAAACCAAGTAATGTAATTAGAATTGTGAAATTATTTATTTCCTTTAGCGAAGTATTTGTTTGTCGGTAGAGATTAGTTATGATGAATGTTACATTCTTCACAAAAAATAAATAGTGACGTATTTTTTGCGACCAGCTATTCGACGAATATAGTTCATAATAGATGATGGTTTGAAATGAAGGTTAACCAAGTGTGAAGAACATAATTCGTTGCTAAAATATAGTTCTCTTGTAGCAGTGGTTATTCATCCATATGTGTTTTTCCGCTTTAGGTGAACTAACCCCCCAATTCAAGTTGTCTCCTTCTATTTTTTAAAACCACGTCCAAACGGTGACAAGTGTCACGCATGCATGTTGATGGTTACCTTGATTTTTATATCATAATTCGAATGCTTATTTAAAATTTCTGACTTACGTGGAAACACCTCATTGGATCGTAATAACATGTGTAAACATACCCCTTGCACTAATTGATCTTTTAAGAAAAATTAATTAGCGGACTGTTGATCTCTCTCATGACATTATCCCACGTTTGATCATCATTACCCCTTTGCATAAATACATGATTTTTGTCTATGGTAACGTCATTGAACTCACCCAACCGTTATTTTAGCCCTTTATTCCGAGCTCCTCAACTTTTTGCCTAATTTCTCTCTTTGTTCAACAATTTCTCCTTTAGGGGACAACAATGGTGGTTCTATTAGCACTTTTGAATATGGTCCTACATCTAACATGGTTGAAGAACCTTGGTTTCATCCCCTGCTCATCCTTTTAGCAATATTGACCAGATTAATGCTGACGATTGGGGATCTTGGGATGCTGTCATTCAAGTTCCCCTTCTGAATTTGTTATTTCCCCTGTACTCATATTTTGGGTTCTAGTTATTAAACCTTTTACGTATTTTCCTTCTCAGCCTATTGAGTATGACATACCTTTATTTTTAGGCTTTTTGGCGGCTGGATTGATCGTAACTCTACTCTCTTTACGCCATATGGGACTACTAAGTCTTTTTTTACAATCAGATAACCTCATGCTAATGAGTAACTAATTGAGATTGGGGTAACTGTTCGAGGCATTGACAAGCCTATCGATGAGAAACAACTTGTATTAGTCAATTGTTTATCTTTTCTATCCCCTCATCTTGATGACTTGAATGTCCATTGTTCTATTATAAACTCCCATTTTCCCTTAAGTATGTTCCTCGACTGGCATACCATTCGTTCAATTATGAACTTATGCAAGATTACGCTGTCTTTTCCCATCAAGACATTTTATCCTTTTCATCCCTCTGCCAACGAACATCTGAATGTCTTGGCATTATGCCAGTTATAGTTATCCTAGGTATGGCCAAGTTGGCATTTATACCCATACTTTTGTTCAACCACCATACCAGGTTCTTTCTAATGGTATGTATAACTATTTTGCTTTATCTGAGGACTACTTTAACTTGGATTCCTTCGAATACCTGGTTACAAAGATTGTCTTATCTCCCATTCCCCTTTATGATCTCATCTCTCATCCGAATACCTTGGAGAGGGATTCTTTCAAAATTTTGGAAAAATAAATCAATCACGGCCTTCCCACTATCCGTCCTCACTTATAGTATCCACTTTTATTTATTGATGCTGGCAAGGCTCTGGAGGTTCTTCAAGCCTTTTCCTATTTTCATTATTATATTTTATTGAAGGGTCATGCAACGAACGATTTTTATTGGGCTTTTATGATTCTTGAGATTCTTGACAAATATCTCATATTTCTTTTTTTTCTGAAAAATGAGATTTATACAGCTCTCATATGATCTTGCGGACCACAATAGATGAATTAATATTTTTGTTGAACTCTATTCCAATTGCAATATAATAATGGAGGAATTTTGAGAGGGTCTATATGAAGGATCCCATGGATATGGGCAAATTTGGCTTCGAACCTTTTCCTACCCATGTAATTTATTTCATATGCAAGGTACTAAGGTGTAGAGCACATGAGGCTGTATCAAACTTCCAATATCATGAGGCTTTGCTCCTAAAAGTGGCTCAAACTCATTTGCGTTTAGGTCTTGAAGAGAAGTACTTTGAATACTTATGGAATACTTTACATCATTTTATAACTTATTATTTTTCTCCACTACTTCATTATTCCAGGAGAATTGTATTGCATTTCCTTTAAATTCTCTAATCCCCCACCCCCTTTTGAGTGGTTAATGGAAAGAATTTTCTTGTTCTGGGTGATTGTTGATGATTCTGGATCAAACCAATCATGTTGTTACATTTTGTCCTCTGGTTTTGTTTCATAGTTAGTTTCTTATGTTAACCAATTTATTACCTTGGAATTTAATATTAATTGACCAAGTAGGTAAATAATTGCATTATAACCAAATTTGGTATAAATGCACTAACAATAATTTTGCACTTTTTAGCCCTGAAATTTTCAAATTTTAGAACACTTTTGTGAGCATGTCTTTTTTATTGGCAGTGGACCCATCAAATATCAAAGAGTTGAGAATGTTGGGATTTAATTGATTGATTTGTATATTAGTTCTTCACGCACAAATACAATTTTTACCAAATTTTATCTTTGATTAAATTAGGCGTGCATACAAATATGATGTCCAAATTTTAAAGCAACAAACCGGGAATACAAACAACACAAACGAGTGAGGAAAAATTCCTTAACAGGGCAAAACCTATATTCAGCACTACAGAATAATTGACAGATAAGTGGCTTACAAACTAATTAGACATACTAAAGTCTCCAATTTCTTCTATAGAGAACAACCCAATATAGATCCGTCCACAGGAAGTAGTCTTCTCTCGGTATCCACCGATCAGCCTTTCCTTCTTTACGAGTGAAACCACAGTTCCACAAGTCACCAGTAGAGATTTCTCTATATAAAGGTTGTTGTGCTATAAATATTCTTCTTGATTTAGTAAAGTGATCTTTTATGATTCCAAGGGGCCTGGAATGATTATTTGATCACAAAGATAACTCAAAATGGTTGAAAAAAGCTTTCAAAAAGAGTTCTTTTAGTTTCAAATCCCGTCTTTCCTTTTATAATGAAGCTTTCTACAAAGATATAATTATGAAGTATTCGTTTCAAATTAAATCTAAAAAATAATTTCTCACTCGATCGTTCGAACGACAGGTACCTCGTTCGAACGACATACGTGTTCCCGTTCAAACGGGAAAAAAATGAGACTTCGAATGAGATTCTAGAGAATGACGAAAAATGGTTCGTTTGATATTTTTAAGTGACTCATTCTAACGACTGAGTTATTCTCATTCAAACGACTGAGTTATTCTCATTCAAACGATAGCCAACTCGCACTGATGAGGCAGCAAATTTTCATAACAATTCTTTAAAAATAATTTAAAACCATTTTGGAAAACAATATCTCTAAAAATTCTAAAACCACTAAAAAGATAAAATAACTCTTTACCAAATGAATCCATAACTTCTTCTAAGGTTTTTAAGACGTACGATTCTTCAATCTTCCAAAAAGTGTTCAACTTTGTCTTTGAATCCAGAGAAATCATGTAGGTACAGTGTGTGTGTAACGGAATAATCCAAAATAAAAAATAAAACTGTGCAAGTATTAAACTTGCTCATATAAATTTCCTCCTTTGGATATTTCAGTATAAAGAACATATCGAAACCAAATTGAATCCTAAGGAACAATACAATAACTACCTTCCCAAATCAAGAAACGAAAAAGTATTTTTTAATATGTCTTTAAATGAAATTGATCTTTCACGTTCGCTAACTTTGTATTCATCTTGTTTGGGTCCAAGTGATCATCCTTTACGCAAAATATCCTACACACATGAGACAAACAAAATACCGTGATGCATACGAGTTTTAACAAAAAAAATAAAATTCCCCCTCAATTTGTTCTCACCCTTTTTGTCCGTAATAGACAAAGGAGTATAAACTAATCATGAAAAATAAGCAACACATGAAGAATGTTGTAAGAGCATATTTTCTATGATTTCTCAATAGCTTAGGCTAACAAAGACTCCGGCGTATCCCGTTACCATTCGACTCGAGACGTCAAGAAGACCGAATATCCATCATCTCCATCTTTCAAGGATCTCCACATTGTGAAAGCATAATGCTATTAAGAGTTTAATTTATTTTGGGATGTTTTTTTTAAACTGAAACATGATTTGTTATTTTAAAAAACCGAAGCAGTTTTTATGTTTAAAAAAATTCAAAATTATCCCGCCTCGTTCAAATGAGAAGGCATTCTCGTTCAAACGAGTCTCCCTTCTCATTCGAAGGCTCATTTGAAGTTAACATGTATCGAATGAAGGTGTACTATTTTACATCGTTTGAATGTCATTTAAAGTTGGTTCAAATGAGATAACGGTTGCGTTCGAACGAGATCCTATTTCGTTCTAACAAAGTTCTATTCTCGTTCAAACAAGATACCACCTCAAAATTTGTATTCGTCTTATAAATACCTATTTCATGTTCATTTTCATTAAGACTTTTGCAAAAACGATTTCTTCATGCCTGGTGAAAAAGTTCTCACTTTATTTAAGTCTAAAACACCCTTTTATTTACAAATCATCACTCCCTAATATATATGTGAATCCATTTAAAACCCTAAATAGTTTCATATCTAAGTTACTCTTGTGGAGAGATATTCTTCAGTGTTAACCATTATGATTCTTGAGGGGATCACTACTAAAGGAAGATAAAGGTTGATCGGTGAATACCGAGAGTGGACCGCCACCTGTGGACGACTCAGGAGAGCCATATTCTTTAGATTTTTTGTAAGTAATGTCTTGTAAAACTCTAAAGTGCTAATTGAAAAAAGGTTTTACCTGCAAGGTTTTTTTTCCTTAAATTGCCTTGTCTATTTGAATGCTTTAATTTATTTATTTTATCACCCAGATGCTTGTCTTATGATAAAAAGATAAAATTTGGATATTGTGTGTGTTGGATATTTAATTATATAAATAATCCATTAAGATTGCAAGAGGACTCTCAAATTAGTATCAGATCCGATTACACAACTGCGGCGCAAAACTTTTTCTTTGACATCAGTTTTTTTTTTTGAAAATTTGTAGATCTTTGATTAGCCTGATTTTAATAGAGAATTTGTATAAGCGAGTGCCCATCTTTGATGGTACAAATTATTCCTATTCGAAGGCTAGGATGAGACATGTCTTAAAAGCCATAGATGAGCGAGTCTAGTTAGTTTGTAAAATATGGTGGACTCACCCCACTATCATTGTTAAGAATGTTGTTGTCCTTAAACGTGTTTCTTCCTGGATTGATGAGGAATTTAGGTGGAGTAATTTTAACTCTCATCGACTTAGTGCTATTTTTTGAACCATAATCCCTAACTAGTTCCATTATATCATGACATGCACTACGTCTAAGGAAGCATGGGATACCCTCCAGCTCACTCACGAGGGTACCAACACCGTAAAAGGGTCAAAGCTTCAAATTTTAACCACCCAATTTGAGACCGTCACTATGTTAAAGTCTGAGTTATTTAATGCGTTTTATGCATGTTTATCGAATATTGTTTATTCGAGTTTTAATTTGGGTGAGAAAATTTCGAAGACGAGAGTTGTGAAAAGATTTTGAGGTCACTCCCTGCTCGCTTTATTCCTAAGGTCAACGTGCTTAACTCATTAGGGATTTTAGGCATTATTAGGTTAGAAGAACTCGCAGGAGACCTTCAAGCGTATGAGATAGACATGTTCACCCAAACCATTAAACTTAAGTAAGTAGGGATAAATTTAAAGACCCAAGCTAGAAAATAAGTAGAAAAATAAAATTTATGAGTCTGAATTTGAGGGTGTGTGTGTTTTTGATGACTTGGCCTTGTTTGCAAAAATTTAATAAATTTTCTCAAATTTTACAAAAAGAATACTTCCAATAAATATATTTTTGAGAAAAATAAAAATAAGAATGAGTTCAAGAGTAACGGTGAGAAAGAGAAAAATATAAGGTATTATGAGTGCGAGGGAAAAGGGATTAAGACACATGAGTGTCCCACTAGGCTAAAGAGAAAGGGTAAAGTGATTATGAATAAAGCCACTCTTAGAGATGGTGACATTGAGTCGGTTGATTCAGGGGGAGAATCACCACATTATCCATGTGTTACGTTAATGTCAAGTCACGTGAGTACTTCTAGTTAGTCCCACGCCGATAAGAACATATCTAAAGGTGAGAGCCTCGATGATGTTTCGATTCATTCGGGAGATAGTGAGTGTGAGGATGGTACTTTGAGTGAATCTCCAAAAGGCGTTTCGTGATCTTTACACTGAGACGTTGAAGACGAAAATATTAATAAGGATTTGTCTCTTAGGTTGTTAGATTTAGAGAGAGAGGTGAAAGTTTTGAAGTGTGTGAGGCGTCAGCGAGTTACCTCGAGAAGGTGAAGGTTTCTTTATGTGAGCAGTTGATCATTTTAGTCCGGTAAAAGAGTGATTTGACCAACACTGTGGATACTCTTATGAGGAATCTTCAATCTTCATTGCCCGTGTATCCAAACTTAAGAGAGATCTCCAATGTGATCAGTAGGTCAAGGTTACTTTAGAGGATGCGTCTAAGAAGGTAGGGAAGATGCTCCTAGGTCCCACTTTAGGTAATGTTGAGAGGCTAGGAATAGGTTATGACGATGCATCCACTTACTTCGCATGCTACCGCACATCACATGCGAGATTTTGAGAGTTTTCTAGAGCAAGTAGAGTATTTAGTCAATACTTCACAAGATTTGATGGAGGTTTTTCATAGGATTTCATCTCCTTTGGAGAACTCCTTCGGGCCTAATGATTGAGGTTGCGACTTTTTAATAGAATATAGTGTTTTTCACGCTCATATCATATATCCCTATTGTTAGTGTGTACTATCATTGTACTTATATTTTTCATTTGGCTATATTTTTTATAAATTCAAAAAGAGTTTTGTTTTTCATGAAAAATTTTGAAAAATAAAAAAAGATGTTCGGTTTCTTAAAAATACAAAAATATTTTATTTGTGATAAATTTTTTGAAAAATCCAAAAATAGTTTTGTATTTTTTTGACACCATATGTGGATTGACATTAAAGACGTCCGAGTCACCCATTCATTACATATCCATGTGATTATTTTGTAGTGTTTTAAGATGCGACATCATTTTATTTATGGACTTTAAAAAGCATGGAGTCATTAAGATGTAATAAGATGACAACTTCCTACATGTTTGACTCATTGTCACCTTTAATGCACATGGGCACAGACTTATTTGAGTATCGCACTTACCTGTCACATGTCGATTTTAGTGTTTTCATCTTAATCCTACTTTTAAAACAAACCAAATGTGAAAATGAGATAATAAAAGTAGTGCATGTAAAAACGATTGCCCGGATTGAAAAAAAAAAAAAATATATATATATATATATATATATATATTTCCAGTAAAAGTGGTCTATTTTAAGCATTGAAATCGTGCGGCGAAAGACAGGTTGAATTTGCGTGAAAAGCCAACATTTGTAAAGAAAAGAGACAAAACTATTAAAGGCACATAAAAATAGAAGTGCAAGGCCAATTTCTAAGAATATTGATGCTTCGCTACATATGAGCATTAATTTCTTCAAAAATATTTGAGAAAATAATTCAATATGTGAGATTTTGAGGCAGTTAAGTCGAAGATCAACGGGTTTGCATGTCCTTTAAAAATTTTGTAAAGCATTACATAGTTTTGGGCGTTATTGGAGTGAAAATCACTTACGATCTTGATTAGTTAATTAGGTTAAGTCAGTTTCACTAGAGTTCACCATTTTTACACCTAAGATTGACTTTAAGATATTTCATTAGTGGTGTCTCATTCCTTCGTGCACATATGTTATGTTTGCCTACGTTAATTAATCTATAAAATATGATTCACACCCCTACATTTTGTTTCCATGATTCAGGTATTTTTGTATTTCTCCATCATTTCTTTTTTTCTTCTTCACTAAAAGAACTTCCTCCAGATGAATTGCCCCCATCCATAATCATGGCCTTCTCCAATTATTTATGCCTTTCAACTCGTAAGTCTACGGAGGAATTGCTTGCTTCTGGTTTTCTATTGAACCTTGGAATTTTTTATATGATGGGGAGGTAAATCCTTATGATCCACTGGTATGTACAATCTCAAATGCCTCTTTTAAGGCCCTATACTTTCTTTGGATCCTTCTTTATTGAGTACAGTAGATCACCACTTATGGTTCCTTCCTCTTTGACTTAGGATATTGTACTACATGTTGTATACTAGGGGACACTTTTTAAGGTTTGATTGCCTTTGGTAGCTTTGGTTAGTGTATTACAAACCAATTAGGTACTCCTTTTGCCATTGGGACTAATTTTGGGACCTTTTTTAGGTCCCGAATTGTTACCAAATTGATGAACTTTTACCTGCTTGAAGTTAAGCTTGTTGTATTAGTTATACTTTAGCATTTTCTTGGGGATGAAAATGACCAAAGAATGGTCTCAACATCCTAGAAGGTATACTTTGAAAGTACTCTTGATTTTGGGACATTGAGATTATAGTTACATAACCATTATTCCCTTTATTGTTACTCTTATGTTGTCGCCTTCCCTTCGAAGCCACGAACTAGAAAATTTAAGCTTAATATTCACCACACCTGATATATAGTTGTTTCATCACCATTTGGTCAGGATCTTCAGTCACTTCAAGCTTCGAAGTCTTAAGTTCATCTTTTGTCTTCATTCTGAATTCAACGTGCCCTTTTTTCCTAAGCAACTGAATGGACTACACATTTGTTCCCACTTCCTTGACCTTAGGGAATGGATCATTATCTATGCCTATGGTGCATTATTCTTTTACAAGAGCTTTTAGTTTCTCTCACATGATCAATTCTTGAACTCTATCACAAAATACAGAGCAAGCATTAGTTGAGTGAGAGAAAATATTATGCCATTTGCAATAATTCTTCCTTTTGACTTCATTTATTTTTTTAACATCATCAGGTGGATTTAACATTTTTGACTTTAATAGATAGTCAAATATTTCATCATCCTTGGAAACGTCAAATGAGCATTTCTTTATAAGTCCTTTTGATTTAGTTGCAAAAGATATTATTGTGTCCTTTCGAACCGATGGTTCACAGATTACATTTTCAGTTCTTATGATCTCATCATGATCAATATCAGAGTTGGGAACCTTATAATATATTTTTAAAGAATAAATTTTTCTTTCATGCTCTTACAGTAGAAAAGGATCGATATCTTCATACTTTGGCAGTTAATTCCACTAAGTCTCTGAATTCAGTGGAATCAAATTTCTTTCGAAATATGAATTTTAGGCCGTTTGGTGCCAAATTCACAAAATCTTATTTATGTAAGGCTATATTGTGTTTATTACTAGACCTCTTAAACCTATTTATGATAACATTAGGTACTTTGTATTTTTAACTGGAATTACCTATTACCCTAAAGAGTAAGACTGTGTTCTTTCTATTTTGATCGAACGAATCTACTTTAGGGACTCGCTGACTTTTTCTTTCCCGTTATGAGTGCCTGATTTCTTATCTTATATGTAGTGACTTTGTTCTTTTTTCTCGTGGATCCCGTTGGGTGTTTTGGTTTTGTTAGGATGGACCATAGATCCTTCCTTCTACTAAAAGGTGAGAGAATGGGGAATCTCATCTCAATAGACTCTATCGAGAAACCCGGTTTGGCTTCCATTGAGCGAATTTCAGCAATCCAAGCTGCGGGTGGAATGAGTCCCTCCTTTACGAACTTGCTCGCTTTGCTGGTTTTAGGCTCTGAAATCTATATTGTTGGCTGCCACTGGAAGATTTTCTCTAGATGAGCCAAACTTGTGTTTTGTCTATAGGTTCCTTGACTTCCATTTCAATCTTAAGAAAGTAGCGAAGGGGGAAAGCCATCAAAAGAAGCCTATGATATGGATCCGGGCTAGCCGAGTTGTCGGGCGCTCAGGGATTGGCTTTCAGGTTTGACCACTTGATTGGAGGACAACGACTCTATCCTTAATTCCAGTAGACTTGTGTAATACCCTGTATTTTTATGCTATATTAATTTGGGGATTTATTAAATTTAATGTGAGTTATTATTTAATAAAAATTCAGAAATTAATTATGTTATAATTATTAACGTGACGAGAGTTAGTAATTATGGGAAATTTGTTGAATATTACTAATGAGCAAAGTAATATATATAACATTGGTTATATTGAATGTCACGAGTGAATGAAATGACAATTTTGGAAATTTGAGTCGGGACGCGCCCGTGTCGCGTCGGGACTAATTGTTGATAAATAAAAGTGAATATTTTATAAGTTATCCGTATGGTCGTTTTGAGTGCTCCAATGCGTTCGGAAGGGTCGAGATAGTTAGAAAAGTGTACCCAGGGATTTAGTTTGAGTCTCGGGGCGTTTTTAGGCCTAAATAGTAACCCAGGAGGGCATTTTGGTCATTTTACATTTTTGGGTAATTAAACCCACGAAAATTCGAGGAGTTATATCAGATACCTAGGTTACCTTCTAGGGTTAAAAAGCTCAAAACTCTAGAACGGCCATTTGAGAAAAGAGGAGAGAGCTCTCAAAGCATTCCAAGGCTCAAAACTCAACGGTTTGCACCGCCGCCCCCACCAACGCGTAGATCGCGAGACGGGGAACGCAACCATACCAAATTCGGCACCAAAACAGATTACCGAAAATCCCAGGCAAGTGTTTATCTTGCTTATTTCATTGATGCATCTTCCATATTAATTTAGGAGTAATTAGAATGAGTTTCTATGGAAGAAAACCAAAGATATGAGATAGGAATCGCATGTAATGATGGATTAAATTGTAATTCTGTCCCTTGCCATGTAGAGGAGTTAACCCACGAAATTTTGATGATTATAAGAAGAAAATTCTGGAAATACTTGTTAGAACCATGTTTAAGATAATTTTAGGGTTCTTGAGGTTTTATATAAAATTGGGGCTTGTTAATCCATGTTTAATGTTAGAAATCCACATGCTTTACGTTGGAAATATCTGGTATAATGATATAATGTTAGTAGTAGAATTTTTGGGATATTTACAATTGAAAAATATGGATTTGGATGAAGATAGGTGTTAGAACCCGTAAGTGCAATTCTGCAGAAATCGAAATACCTGTTTGATCGATCGATCGAGCCCAGAGCTTCGATCGAGCCCCAGACCTCGATCGATCGACCCCTCCTGGCAGACTCATGTTTCCCCTTATTAATTAGTTGAAATTCAATTTAACGTGAAATAATTCTTGGACATCCTTAAATAATTGTTTTGGGAGATAGGGAAGACCAGTAGTACATATGAATAATTTTGGAGACTTTTTATGTGAGACGAGAATTGAATTTTGGGATAATTACTTAAGGGTCGATAAATTTATGTATTAAAGGGAGAGGTGCGTAAGAGAGTTACGTTGGAACATAAAAAGGACACATACTGAATTTTATATTTGGGAGGATAAAGTCTACGAGTGTCACATAATAGGTGGGAAAATCCTTCGAGTTAAGGTTTAAGACAAACCCTTATACGTAATACGAATAATGTGAAAATTAAGGACAAATGTTGTTGTTGATGTAAAAAACTAGATTGCTCTAATTATTCAATCACAGATAAATAAATAAGACAAAGATTTTTAAAGTGGTTCGGCTAGGAATAAAGCCTACGTCCACTGTTATGTTATTGCTGATTGTTTGCAGAATTCTTGATTACAAGTTCTCTCAAGAAATTCCCGTCCCCCTTGAATGAGGATGATACAAGGTATTTATAGCCTTGAGGCTGTACATGAAAGGTTCGATACATTAAATGACATACATATGAAAGGGTAATACATTTAATGTAGAGTGGGAATCAAGAATATAAACATTCAACGAATAGTTGAACAGTTGTCCGTCTGGTAATTAATGATACGGCCGAGATGCAGCTCGGACCGCCTTAGTTGCTCGTTGATCAAGAGTTCCTCGGAGCGCATGTAGTATCTCGGGATGATGGAGTTCCTCGGGGTGTCTTCCTCGTTGCTCGGATAGAATATGAAATGGTTGAAGGAATTAACTTCCTCGCTACTATTGTGCCATGTAGATTGATACGTGTCTTCGTATTATTCGTCCACATCAGCATATTAATTTTGGTATCAACAGAAGCCCCCAATGTTTTATATTTTGAACTTTGAGGAGTATGAAACATTTTTTCTTGGTATTTGGCTATATTGAATTGATCTCCCTGGGTTTTAGGAGCACCGTATTTGAATTTATTTCCAAATTCGAAGAATCCGCCTTTTTTCGAACTTTTAAGAGCGCTTCGATCTTAGTGCCCTTTTTTGTCCTTTTAGCCGCCGGAAGTTCAATAGTTTCTTTTTTGTAATCATTTCCTTCGCCACTTCCCAAGGCAAAGTATTTAAACTTCTTAGGTGACCATACCGTCTTCTTCTTTTCCCAATTTCTTGCATTCAAGCTTTCTATTCTCTTCTTCTCTCTTGTGCGTTCATCCTTGTTTTCGTTCGTTGTCAACATACCTCCTTTCTTCCTGTAAGATCTTCTTCCTTTCTTCTCTTTTATTCAGTATGGTTTATATTGTGGAGTCTGTTGAGAAATTTCGTTCTGATTTTTCCATTCCTTCGTGGGTAACTCTAGAGGTTCTTTCTGAGCCTTTAGATTACTTTTGATTGGCTGAGGGACATTGGTTCCCCAGTCTTTTTGTTGCTGAATGTGGATTTTCTTTTCCACCAAACCCATTATGTCTTGAGTTTTGTCAGTATTTCGATCTTGTTCCTGCAAAAATAGCCCCCAATTCATGGAGAATAATTAATGGGGTGCACAAATTAAATCTAACTCATGGGACTCGCATAGGGATCCCTGAAATTATGTATTGCTATAAATGGGCCACTCTAGATAATATTTATTATTTAAAAACTAGGTTTCTGAATAGGGCTCTTGTAGTTAACCTCCCTGACTCAAATAGAGATTATTTTGAACATGGGTTGGTTATAAAAAATTGGCAATATGCCCCTTTAGTTGGAGATGGAGTATACAACGGTCCCAGATGCCCCCCATATGGCAATGGGATAGGTTTATTTTTCATTTTATTTTTCTTATGAAATTATGCTTTCATCATGTTTGACAAAATGTATGACTGATATCTCATTATGTATTTATTTGCAGTTGATAGCAAAAGAAAAACTCCAAAAGAATCAGAGGTTAATATCAAGCATCTGAAACTTATCTGGGGTTTGCATAAGAACGTTGCAGACGAACACATCAGGTCTGCCTCATATCTGCTACAGTATAAGAGTTACACAACCTCTTATACTGCTCGCCCTGTTGAACCAGCTTCCACTCCAGAAGACTCTTCTTCAGATTCTCATCTTCCTTTAAGTCATAGAATGGGCAAGAAAAGAGCTCCTCCTGCTCTCTTTGATGATGTTACTTCTGTTGTTGGGGCTAAGAAGAGCAAAACTGATGTCCCAGAGGGGACTAAGAAAGTGGATGCTGCACCCTCTAAAGCTGCCGAGAAGCCCCCAGTGGCTCCGAGCAAGAAAGTTGCTCCTATGGAAGTGATTACCATCTCTCCGACCAAGAGTTCTTCTTTGGTTGAAGCTACTGAAGTACCTTTGAGGAGATTGAGGAAATCATCCTCAGTCAATTTGGCTGAAACTGCCTCCACACTGCTAGCTGGTGATGTTGGTGTTCCCACTATCATTCCTCCGAGCTCTGCAATGAGCTCGGTGAAAACTTGGATCATACCCGAGGTCCAAGGAATTGATGAAAAAATTTCTAGGGATATGCTGACATCCCTAGCTACTCGTCATCTTGCTTCGGTAAATTTCTCACTTTCTGAATTTCCTTTCTTTTTCTGAGTATTTGTATTTTTGCACTGACTTACTGTTTTTCTCACTTTCAGCTGGTGAACTGTTTTAATAACATTGTGAAGAAGGACGAGGTAATTAAGGCCTCTAGTTCCTCGTCTGGTGTAGAGGATGCTCTGTTGGGTTTGACCCAATCCTTGAAGGAATCTCGCCAACAGTACAATGAGGACAAGACTGTTTGGGAGAAAAAATTGTCTGCAGTTGAGGCCGAGAAGGTGAAAATGGTTGAGGTCTCCAAGAATTTGGAGGATAAAGTAAAAAATTTTGAAGTCGAACATCAGAAGTATGATGTCAAACTAAAGAACTTGGGAGAGCTTGAACATAAGTTGAAGAAGGCAGAGGAGAAGTTGTCCGCCCTGCAAGATATCAAGGTCCAAAAGGAAGAATTGGATGTGAAGATCTCCTCGGAGAAACTAAGAAGAAAAGTCGCAGTCAAAAAATCCTTCAGCGCTGGCTGGGAAAAAGGATGGGATAAGGGAATTGCTGCGATGACCTCCCAAGTTCAATACGGGAAGTTGAAATACTTCCATGATGGTTGGGTGGCTGCTCTGCAGGAACTGAAGATCAAGGATGATTCTGATCTATTCCAGATGCACCTCCCTGGTCCTCCTCCACCAATTATGGAAGAAGAAGATGAGCCTGTCTCTGATGAATCTTCTATGGCCATAGGTGATCAGGTCTCTGCCTCTCAACCCTCTGCCACCGAGGACGTTTCTTCCATGCCTCCTCCTCCCTAGAAGATTCCTGCCGATCAAGCTGTTGTTACCACCGAGCAACCGAGCTCCTCGTCCCAGCCTCTCGAGAAAGTCTTGGGGGACAAGGAAAAGGTGTGAAGTTGTTCGGTATCATTTCTTTCTTTCATTACTTGTAATCGAACAATGTAATCTTTTGATGATTTAATAAAACACATCTTCGTTCCTCTTCATTGTTGATCCTCTGTCTGCTTTTATTTATTAACTCCTACTTTCTCTTCGTTATTAGTTTTTGGCCAGAATGGAATTGATATTTGCTCCTGATACTGAGTTGATGCGACAATGCAATGGATATTATAAAGCTGGTCATACAGACCTAAGTGTATCAGATATTGTTGACATTATTGGTCACGATGCCTCAGAACAAGCAGTTGAGGCTTACCGGTACCTGAAAGATTTACTTGATAGATCTGTGGCCAACAATGTGGCATACTACGAATTGATCGAGGAACTTCATGGTTCCATAGAGGATCTTCAAAATCAACACAATGCATCAATGGCTTCGTTGCACAAGGATTATGAAAATAGATATCAACAACTTTCTTCTGAAACAGGCCATAAAAAGATCCTTGCTGGATATGATATTAGGGAAAGAACTTTAAAAGGTGAGGTTGAGGCCTGCAGGCAGATTGCTGAGTTGTTGGAACAGGAGAACAATACTTTGCAGAAAAAGTTGGCTCAGTATGAATCTGCAGCATCATCTTCCACTGCTTTAGTGCCAGTTACTGATGAAGGTTTCTCGTTCTTAGAGGTCGAAAATGCCAAATTAAGGCAAGAACTGGATGACTTAAGAAGATATGCTGCTTCTGGGACTGCTCGAGGACGAGGTAGAGGTTCTCGAGGGCGAGGAAGAGTTGTTCAAAATGTTGTCGAGGAACAAGGTTCTCCAGTCGCTTCTCGGAGCCGATCAAGAATTCTTAGTCGCAATGTTGAAGAGGCTCGTACCCAATCTACTTTGGAAACTCAGGCATTCCAATTAAACGTCAAAGATCGAGCTCTATCAGAAATGTCCAAGAAAAATCTATCCTTGGAAGATCAACTTACTGCAACAAAGTCTGCTCTACATACTAAGGATCTTTTTGCCAAAAACCTTCTCGAACAATTGGATAGATTAACCTTTCAATTTCATAAGCAACCCAGGGAATTCTGGATGGCAGGATATAATGAAGCTCTTGTTCACTTGGATGCTCGCATTGAACATGCCAACAATGAAGGTTATAAGCAGGGGTGGTTGAATGCACTGGGTGTGTTAAAATTGGAGCGAGGGCATTTTTTATGGGATTATCATGCTCCAGGATTATTAGACTTGCCTGTGCCACCTTTTAAATTGGACATGGCCTGGATCCCAGCTCGTTCCATTCCTCGTAGTTTAATTTCAAAATACCTCGGTGATTATAGCCTTCATTCCCAAATTGAAGTATCTCGTCCAGAGCATCTGATGGAGACACCTTCAATAATGAATGTCAGAATGTTGAAGGACTTGAACTTTATTAATTCTCCCCTTTGCCTGGAAGATCCTCCTGCCGGCGAAGAGCCTATTTCTAAAGCAAAGGGCAAGAAACCAATAGAATAGGACTATCAACATAATAGTTAGTACATTCATGTAATCTGTAATTTATCTTGAATTTTAATGAAAAGACTTTCATTTTCTGTTTGCAAATTTTGCTATTGTTTTGTATTTATCAAACACCTTTATATTTGTGCATATGTATCTGTTAAAAAGATAACAATAATATTGTTCATCGAGCAACTTAATAAAAAGTTACAAGTATCAAGGTTGTTCAATCACTTGAGTATAAAATGTTCACAATATTTCCAACCAACCAAAGTGGTTAAATAATGTTTGTCGACCAACTACAGTTGATGGGATTTTATCCCCGACCAGCCATACTTGGTTCAATTTCAAATATTTTCATAAATGTGTCCGACCAACTAAGGTCAATAATTTATCCTCGTCGACCAACTACAGTTAGTGGGTTTTTATCCCCGACCAACTATACTTGGTTCAGTTTGGAATATTTTGTTCTCTGAGGAACTTGTGTAATAATATTACCTCCCGACCAACATAAGTTGTAATGTGAGAGTATATTTTTATCTTACCAACCGTAATTGATCATGATGGTGTACACCTCTTAACCAAAGGAGTAGTAGTGGTTCTTTCGAACTGTCCACTAGATATCTTACCAACCGTAGTTGGTCACACTAGTGTCGCCTCCTAACCAAAGGAGTATTTTTTGGTTCTTTCGAACGGTCCACTAGATATCTTACCAACCGTAGTTGGTCACACTAGTGTCGCCTCCTAACCAAAGGAGTATTTTTTGGTTCTTTCGAACTATCCACTAGATATCTTACCAACCGTAGTTGGTCACACTAGTGTCGCCTCCTAACCAAAGGAGTATTTTTTGGTTCTTTCGAACTGTCCACTAGATATCTTACCAACCGTAGTTGGTCACACTAGTGTCGCCTCCTAACCAAAGGAGTATTTTTTGTGCGTAGTGTATTACACTAGTATTCCCCAAAAAAAACTTTCAAGAGAAAGAAAATGATGAAACATCCTCGTTTTATTCATAATGAAGGAAATGCTTTACATTTTACATTACTGATAGTACTTGCGCAGGTGTTCAGCATTCCATGCATTCTTAAATTCTTCTCCCTCTAGAGTTGCTATTCTGTAAGTTCCTGGTCGAACAACCTCTGTAACTCGGTAAGGTCCATGCCAGTTTGCTTCCAACTTATTTTGCTTCTGAATGACTTTCTTTAGCACATAATCCCCTTCTTTTAAGTCACATTTCTTCACCCTTTTGTTGTAGAACAGAGCTGTACGTTGTTGGTAAGCAGCATTCCTAATGGCTGCCTCTTCTCTAACCTCCTCGAGCATATCCAAATCCAGTCTTCTCATCAAATCGCTGACTGGGGAATTGAAATTCAGTACCTTATGCGTTGGGAGACCCAACTCGGCAGGAATCACAGCCTCACTTCCAAATGCTAGCATATATGGTGATTCTCCAGTTGCTGCTCGGAGAGTTGTTCGGTAAGCCCATAGTACTGATTGGAGCTCATTAATCCAATTTGCTTTAGCTTCACTTAATATCTTTTTCAAACCATTTAGTAATGTTCTGTTCGTCACCTCAGTCTGTCCATTGCTTTGGGGATGGCCTGGTGCTGAATGAAACTTCAAAATGTTCGACTGATGACAATAGGCAGCAAATTCTTCGTTATCGAATTATGTTCCATGGTCTGTGATGAAAGCATGGGGGAGACCATATCGACAGATGATTTTCTTCCAAATGAATTGATAAACCTTCTCGTACGTCATATCAATCAATGGTTCAGCTTCCACCCACTTAGTAAAGTAATCCACTGCTACGACGAGGTACTTGAACCTTCCTCGGGTCGTCGGCAATGGTCCAACCAGATCAACCCCCCACATGGCAAATGGCCAAGGTGAAGTTATGGGTGTCAACAATGCTTGTGGAGTTCTTCGGATGGAGGAAAAACGTTGGCACTTGTCACACTTCTTGGCATAGGCTATACAATCAGCCCTCATCGTCGGCCAGTAATATCCCTGTGTCATTACCCTTTGCAAAAGTGTCCGACCTGCTATATGAGCTCCACAAGATCCTTCATGGATTTCTTCAACCAATTCCTTGACTTCTGATGGATGCACACATCTCTGCAAACCTGCCATAATTCCTCGTTTATACAAAACACCATTAGTTAACACATACCGAGCAACTTTATACTTCAATTTCTTTGCAGCTAGTTTGTCCTCCGGTAATTCTCCTTCTTCAATGTATGCCCTGATAGGATCCATCCAAGATGGTCCTAAATCAAGGGTAATAATTTTCACCGTCAGATCTTCTTCTATGCTCCGACTTTTTAATACTTCAATTGGTATCGTTCTTCGCAGCTCGGTGCGCGTAGCTGACGCTAATCGGGCCAATGCGTCTGCTCTAGCATTCTCCATCCTCGGTATTCTCACCAATTGAATAGCATCAAATTCTGTCAATAACTCCATCACCTTTGCATGGTACTTCACCATTAATTCTCCTTTAACTGCATATATTCCCATCATTTGATTCACAATTAATTGAGAATCACTGAAAACAATTATTTGTCGTGCCTCCATAACTTTCGCCAAATGAAAACCTGCTATCATGGCCTCGTACTCAGCTTCATTATTGGAAGCTTTGAATTGGAATCGTAAGGCATATTCTACGTCAATATCATCTGGGGTGTTTAAAACAATCCCTGCTCCACAACCAGCTGTGCAAGATGATCCATCTACATATAATCTCCATGTAGGTAACTCGTCTTCAAATTTCTTATCTATCAGAACTCCTCGGTAAAATATTTGCTGTTTTCTTTCATCATCCTCTGGTATTTTTCGTTCCTCGTCGGTCATCTGTTCGCGCCCTTTTACCAACCGGAGTTGGTCTGGGTTTGAATATGATGATTTTTCTACATCCACAAGTCCTTTTACCAACCTTAGTTGGTCTGGACCTGTGTCTGTTGATCCTGTATCGTCCACATGGTAGGTCAGCAAGTACCTTTTGTTCCTCGGGCATATCAGGGTACGTAAATTCCGCTATAAAATCTGCTACAGCTTGCCCCTTTAATGATGATCTGGGTTCATACACAATATCATATTCACCGAGTTCTATTGCCCAATACATCAGTCTTCCTGATTTTTTCGGCTTATGGAGGGCTTGTCTTAGCGGCATATCGGTGTACACAATGATGGTATGGGCCTGGAAATATGGCCTCATTCTTCTACTTGCTTCGATTAGTGCTAGTGCCAATTTTTCCAGCTTTGGGTACCTTATTTCTGCACCTCGGAAAGCTTTACTTGTGTAGTAGATAGGTTTCTGAACTCCATTCTCCAACCTGATCAATGCAGAGCTGACTGCATTCTCTGATACGGCCAGATACAAGTACAATCTCTCTCCGGTTATTGGCCTGGAGAACAATGGTGGTGCTCCCAAATACTTCTTCAAGTCTTGAAAAGCCTTCTCACACTCATCAGTCCACTCAAAACTTTTTTGCAATGTTTTGAAGAATGGGAGGCATTTATCAGTTGCTCGGGATACAAATCTGTTGAGCGCTGCAACTCGTCCTGTAAGACTCTCTACTTCTTTCTTCGTCGTTGGGGATCGTATCCCTAAAAGAGCTTTGATCTTTTCTGGATTTGCCTCAATACCTCGTTGGTTGACGATGTATCCGAGGAACATTCCTTCTCGTACTCCAAAGGTACACTTCGTCGGGTTGAGCTTCATTTGGTATTTGTCCAGTTGATCAAAGGTCTGGCCTAAGTCAACTTGATGATCAGTAGCTCTCTTGCTTTTGGTGAGCATGTCGTCGACATAGACTTCCATATTGCAACTGATTTGTTCGGCAAAAACCTTGTTCATCAGCCGCTGATATGTTGCACCTGCATTTTTTAAACCAAAAGGCATAACATTATAACAATAAGTTCCCCTTGGGGTAATAAAAGAAGTGCTTTCCCTGTCTTCAGGTTTCATTTTGATCTGATTGTAGCCAGAGTATGCATTCATGAAGCTGAGCAGCTCATGTCCCGAGGTAGCATCCACTAGTTGGTCGATTCTGGGCAATGGAAAATGATCTTTTGGGCATGCCTTATTAAGATCAGTGAAATCGACACACATTCTCCATTTATTATTCTTCTTCTTTACCATTACCACATTTGCCAACCAATCTGGATATTTTACATCTTCAATGAATTGGGCTTTCTGGAGCTTCTCGACCTCCTCTTGTATGGCCTGGTTCTTCTCGGGACTAAACACTCTTCTCCTTTGCTTCACAGGCTTGATCTCTTTATTCACATTGAGCTCATGACATAAGAAGTTTGGATCTATTCCTGGCATGTCTTCATGACTCCAAGCAAAAGTATTCTTCCTATTTCTCAAGAAAGTTATCAACTCCTGTTTTATTGAAATATCCAACGACGGCCCTATCTGGGTTACTCGTTCAGGATGCTCGTCGTCCAGAATAATATTTTCTGTAGATTCCACCACCTGTCCTTTTACAAGTTGAGATTCATCCCTAGGGTCAAGAGTTTCAATTTCTGTACCTTCATCCACTTGATAAGTAGTGGTCTTTTTCCTTGATTCTTCAAGTTTCTCTTGCTCGGCAGACGAGTAATAGCATTCCCGAGCTACTTTTTGATCACCTTTCACAACTCCGACTCTAAAATTTGTTGGGAATTTCAAACATTGATGTACTGTAGAAGGAACTGCTTCGAACTTCTTCAATCCAACTCTTCCCATGATGATGTTGTAGGCTGACTGCACATTCTTATCCATCACAAAGAAGCGTATTCTTTCCGTTCGACAAGCAGGCCAAATTCCGATGAATATATCCAACTTGATCGTCCCAAGTGGAAAAACTTTCTCGCAAGCAAAACCCAGAAGGGGCCTATGATAAGGTTCCAATTGAGATAATTTCAAATTCAAGCTATCAAAGCATGAATAGTACATTATGTCTGCCGAACTACCATTGTCTACTAACACTCTTGAAATCACCACCTCTTTCATCCTCATTTTGATCACCAAAGGATCGTCATGAGGGTAAAGAATACCTGCCAAGTCGTTTTTTGAAAACCCAATGACTAGCTTCTCTTTATTTACTTTCCTCGGACGATCATCCTCGGCCAGATTTATTCGCTGAATATACGAACAAGCTTGAGCCTCCCCGAGGTAAGCCTTTCTTTCTGCAGTAAGGTCTCCTCCTCCTGCATCTCCTCCTATAATAACATTACAATCAAATGACCCAAAACGTATGGAAAATACCTCTCGTTCAGGCTGCCTTGGCTTCTTGGGAAGATCAGGGTCATCATCTGGATCATCTTCGTGGTCCCTCTTCTTTTTCTCCTCTGCACGACGAGGAGATCTAGATCTTTCTATAGTTCTATCATCATTCTTCCTCTCACCCCTGCGATCTACATATTTTGACAATTTTCCTCTTCGGATGAGTGTTTCAATATCGTTCTGAAGGGCTATGCAATTTTTGGTCATATGGCCATGATCTTTGTGAAACTCGCAGTATTTGGCTTTATTCCTCAGATCAGGATTTGTCCTCAGTTTTTCTGGCCACTTGATTTCCTCGCTGTTCTTGATTTCTTCTAAAACATGATTAATACCCATTTTCAATGGAGTATAATTATCGTACTTCTTTAGGACTTCCCATGACGTCCTATTATTCTTGGAGTGCTTGTCACCACCATTACCTTTCTGCTCTTTCTTCTTAGACTTGTCGACCTCCACCTTGGTTTCTTTATCCATATTCTTCTTTGCAGCCATAGCCTCCTCGGCATTCATGATTTTGGCCGCTTTTGCCATCAACTCCGACATAGTTTTAGGTGGATCTTTGGCAAAAGTGTAGTATAACTTATTAGGTAACAAACCACTCATCAAAGCAGTGATTGCTGTCTTTTCTTCGTAATCTATGACTTCCAACTTCTCGTTATTAAAACGAGTTATGTAATCTCTAGTACTTTCACCTGATTTTTGCATAACACTTAGCAAGTGTGCTACTCGCTTTACTGGCTTTGCTCCAAAACAAAAATTGCCAATGAACAGCTCGGCTAACTGAATAAAAGTTGAAATCTTACCCCGAGGAAGATTATTGTACCATATTTGTGCAGATCCGGTAAGAGTTCCCGAGAATGCTCTACACCTCATCTCGTCGGGGACGGCATAGATGTCGGCAGCAGCTTGGTATTGTTCTATATGAAGTACAGGATCTTTCTTTCCATCGTACTTGGGGGTCACCACAGGTGCTTTGAATTTTGATGGTGTAGGAAAATCCACAATGGCTTGTACAAAAGGTGTCCCTTGAACAAAAGTTCTCTGTAGGGGGTTTCTTGCCTTAGCCATTTCTCCCAGTCTATCTTCCAACCGCTGAATGGAACCTTTCCATGCTTCATTTCCTTCCTCAGGCCGCTTAGTCCGAGCAATTGATTGCTCTAACGTAGCTTCCTGAGATTTATCTCGACGAGTAGCTGGTCGTGATTGTGCTGATCCTTCTCTCAAACCTGATGGTGGCCGCAAACTTCTCGATGGAGCTTTAGGTGGACTCATATTCCTCCTTGGTCCTAATCGGCTGAAAGGAGACACCCTGCTTAATCTTTCTAAAGCGCTAGTTCTCTCCGGAGAGAGAGTGATACGTTGATCTGTATCCGTAGCCTGTATTGATGAAGTTCGCCCAGGTTGATAAGAAGAATCATTAGATTCTCCATTGCGATATGACCCAGTACGTCTAGATCGCGATTGCCCACGATCACTCCTTTGCCCTGAATATGTAGGTGCACCGCCTTGAAGAGTTTGAAGGAGTTGCCTCATAGATTCTTGCATGGCGGTTTGTCCTTGAGCCAGATTCGTCATAATTCCGGCCAGATCTGGAGGTGCAGATGGATTTGGAGGATTTCCAGTATTTCCAGCGTTTCGATTACTGGATTCTGGATTATCTGCCATTGATGACAAATGATTTTTTATGAAAAACGATAGTAACAGTCGTTTCCCACAGACGGCGCCAATCTGTTGATGTAAAAAACTAGATTGCTCTAATTAGTCAATCACAGATAAATAAATAAGACAAAGATTTTTAAAGTGGTTCGGCTAGGAATAAAGCCTACGTCCACTGTTATGTTATTGCTGAGTGTTTGCAGAATTCTTGATTACAAGTTCTCTCAAGAAATTCCCGTCCCCCTTGAATGAGGATGATACAAGGTATTTATAGCCTTGAGGCTGTACATGAAAGGTTCGATACATTAAATGGCATACATATGAAAGGGTAATACATTTAATGTAGCGTGGGCGTCAAGAATATAAACATTCAATGAATAGTTGAACAGTTATCCGTCTGGTAATTAATGATACGGCCGAGATGCAGCTCGGACCGCCTTAGTTGCTCGTTGATCAAGAGTTCCTCGGAGCGCATGTAGTATCTCGGGATGATGGAGTTCCTCGGGGTGTCTTCCTTGTTGCTCGGAGAGAATATGAAATGGTTGAAGGAATTAACTTCCTCGCTACTATTGTGCCATGTAGATTGATACGTGTCTTCGTATTATTCGTCCACATCAGCATATTAATTTTGGTATCAACAGTTGTAATGATGGATGATGAGAAGAACCTATATTAATATGAATAAAGTGGTATATTTATATGATTGTGTATGCATATATTATATACGTGTAAAAATCATGCCCGCGCTACTTGCTATCCCTGAGGTTACCGCGCTGGGACAGTCTTATCTCGATGGGACCTTTATGGGGGATATTGACTTGTACCCTAGAAGATAGATATCCTTGGTACAGGCTATCGAATCGATAGTTCAGACGGTCCTAAGAGGCGTGGGGTATGTACTGACCTCTTAGAGACTTGGAATCTACGCTTCCCCTCAATCTTGTTTGTATATATGTTGATACAGTTCGAGAGTGATTCCGAACTTGTATTTCCCTTAGTGTGAGTGATACAAGGATTGGATAGTAGAGTATGCCTACACCATAGTTTGTATGTTGGTGATGTTAGAATATATATATTATACGAGTATTTAATATATATATCTGAAATTTGGGAAACTTAAACTGTTACTGTGATATGGCAAGCGAGAAATGATTCTTGATTATAAATCTGAAATACTTGTTTGGAAAGTATAATATGATACTGGGAACTTTATAAATCAATGAAGCTAAAACGAGAGTTGTGTTACTAATTGGAAGTATCCTTTTTAAACAATAATATAGTTCGGTTTTTGAAATCTTACGAGTAATTTAAGATGAGTTAAATTATTGGGAAGGTTAGTGAGATAAAATGATAAGGTAAACCGTTGGGAAGGTTAGTACGATAGGTGTGCACATTAGAAGAGAGGTGATAATTTCTCAAGAGAGTGTCGCACTAATATGTTGTTGCATTGGCCTGTATCAATTTAAATACTTGCTAAACGAATTTTAAATCATACACACTATCGGGCTCTGACCCGTTTCTATTTCTTTTTCTCTCTTGTGTATATATGTATATATTACAGGTGCCCAGCCACAGGGGCGTCTTGCTTAGGATCCCTTGAAAGGAACGCGCTGCAGCTTAGGTGGGACTTGCAAGCCACTTGCGTAGACGACTTCACTTATTGATTCCACTTCTATCATTCTCATTTATCGGGCATGTGTCGCCCTTCCACTATTTGTCTGTTTTATTGGGACATTTGTATTTCAGTTATTTCTATTACTGTTACTATGGGATTTATTTCAGTATGGTTGTTTTACTTTAAAGTTTACATGTTGGGATTCGATTTACGAATGTTGAAATTAATTGGATTACGTTCCAGGATTTATTGTGGTGTGATTCTTACTTATTGAATGTTGTTAATATATATAAATAAATAATTTTTCTATAAAATAAAATTTGGAAAGAATTTTTAATTATGGTTTTGACACTTAGCGTAATTAATTAGGGTGTTAAATTGGAAAACTTATTTTTACGACAGTGATGCTAAGAATGAACCAACTGTTCACCTTGATTTAATTTAATAAAGGAGTTATCGCCCGGTATTTAATTAGGCGGGGTGTCACAGGTGGTATCAGAGCATCAGGTTCTAGTGTCCATAGGATCTGAACGGCTTACTTCGCTTTCAGCTTAACGTTTTTGCTATAGAGCCCTAATATTAGGAATGTTGTATTCATCTTTATGCGTTGGAAATTCGTGCTTCTGCGACTTGTCGATACGAATGATTAAACTTACTCTGACGTAATTTTAAAACTTTCAGATGGCCCGTCAGGAAGAACAAGCTGATATTATTGGGGAAGTTAATGAGCAAGGACAACTCACACCTCAGGTGTCTCCAAAAAGGGTACCAATCATCGAAATCGCGGGCATTGTGGCACAAGCAGTTACCACTGCAGTTTTACAGTACCAAGAACGCAGCATACAACTTAAATGAGGCAAAAGACCTAGAGAGGTTAACCAAAGGCTTGTGACTAAAGTTGACAATTGTGCGAAGACACCGAAATTGCGATAATAAACCACTAAAGACCGAGTCAGTTCCGAAAGGAACAAAATTTATGAAAAGGGTCAACAGTGTCAGGGCCAACGAAGTCAGATTCAGAATAAAATCACAAAGAGGTGTTTCGGTTGTGGAATGGATGATCGCAAACGTAAATTGTGTTCGAATCAGGCTGGGAATGGACTATAATCCGACCGGCAAAGAATTTCTCAACTCTGCTATCAATGTGTACAGCCGGGCCACAAGTGGAGGGATTGTCCTCACCCTGACAAGATTTTTCCCCAAATTTCCCCTCAAGGCCAGCAGGATCAAGGAAAAAGCGAGACTAGTAAACAAAGTGGTGAAGTGAAGCAGCTTCGAGAGAAGAATTTCCGATGTGGCAGGAAAGACCATAGTTGTCAGAGTTCCCCAGAGAGGAATAAAATCCCAAGTCAGCAAGGCCGGCAAGGCCGACACCGACAGCAGCACGGTCAGAGGGGGAGTAACTTCGGAGGCCAATGTTTTGTGTGTGGCAAGCATGGCCATAAGCGCCAGGACTGCCCAGAGAGTGATAGGGCCCGACAGCAGCAGGGTGCCCGCAATGAGCCACAGAGGCCACTTTTTCCCGCCACCCTCCCAGCACTAGCCCAGGTGCCAGCCCTACTAGCCATTCCAGCAGCTCCAGTGCAGCGATGGAAGTTACAATATGGACGTGTCTATAACGGTATATTTTCCTATCCATGGTACTATGGGTCGGGTTTTGTTTGATATGGGGCAGCGCATTATTTTATAGCTACGCATTTTGCGAAGGCCTTAGGGTTGTTAGCCACAGCAGAGAGCATAGTGACGTGTGTGGACTCACCACTGGGGAGTGAGTCACTTATTTTATTTATATGCCGGGGAGTGGCGGTAAAGATTAGTAATTTGGTACTACCTGCAGACATGTTAGTCTTAGATATGCATGGGCATGATGTTATTATCGGTATGGATTGACTCGCAGCTTATAGGGCCATGATTGATTACTTCGGTGGGAACATTGTTTTTTCCATTCAGGGGCAAGAGATGTTTGTAGTGGCTATTCCTCGCCCAGAGGGAGGCTCGACCGCTCATTTGTATTACATAGAGGAGGATACCTCTAAGGAGGTTGTGATCCCCTTAGATTCGATCCCAGTTGTCAAGGAGTATTCCGATGTGTTTCAGGAGATACCAGACCTACCCCCAGTCGAGAGATAGATTTTGTCATTGACTTATTACCGGGTACTAGACCGATAGCGCGCGCTCCATACCGTATGGCTCCGGCAGAGATGCAAGAGTTACGAGATCAGATAGAGCAGCTGTTAGGTCAGGACTTCATTCGCAGGAGCACCTCACCTTGGGGCGCTCCGGTTTTGTTTGTGAAGAAGAGAGATGGTTCACTGAGGTTGTGTGTGGACTACCAAGAGATGAACAAGGTCACGATACGGAACAAGTATCCGTTGCCTCAAATCGATGATTTGTTCGACCAGCTGAGGGGAGCAGCTTTCTTTTCGAAGATAGATCTGAGGTCGGGGTACCATCAGCTACGTATTAGGGAGCATGATGTTTCGAGGCTGCTTTCTTGACGAGATATGGGTCTTATGAGTTTAGGGTGATGCCGTTCGGACTCACAAATGCTCCAGCCGTTTTCATGGACTTGATGAACCGAGTATTCAGAGAGTTATTGGATCAGTTTGTCATCATTTTCATAGATGAAATTTTGATATATTCACACTCTAAGGAGGAGCATGCCGAGCACTTGAGGCAGGTTCTTCAGACTCTACGAGAGCATCAGCTGTATGCTAAGTACGAGAAGTGCGAATTCTGGTTGCGAGAGGTACAGTTCTTGGGGCATGTTGTTTCTGAGCAGGGGATAGCGGTTGACCCGAGTAAAGTGTCAGCGGTGAGGGAGTGGGGACAGCCCATGACACTGATGGAAGTGCGTAGTTTCTTGGGGTTATCTGGTTACTACAGGAGATTCATTCGTGGATTCTCCAAAATAGCGGGTCCACTGACGAATCTGACTCGCAAAGGGGTACCGTATGTTTGGAATGATGCTTGTCAATTGGATTTCGACGAGCTGAAAGACAAGCTTACTTCAGCACCAGTCCTTTCATTACCAAAGCCGGGCATGGAGTACCAAGTTTACACCGATGCGTCTTTACGGGGACTTGGGGGAGTACTTCAGCAGGAGGAGAAGGCTATAGCTTTCGCCTCCCGCAAGCTTAAGCCGCATGAGAAGAATTACCCCACCCACGACCTGGAGTTAGCAGCGGTCATTTTTGCATTGAGGATATGGAGGCACTATTTTTTGGGGGAGAAATTCCGTTTGTTCACAGATCACAAGTCATTGCAGTACCTGTTCACTCAGCGAGAGCTGAATATGCGTCAGCGCAGATGGCTAGAGTTTGTGAAGGACTACCAGTTCGATATACAATATCATCCGGGGAAGGCCAACGTAGTTGCTAATGCGTTGAGCCGTAGACCGGTAGACGAGGTAGCGGACGTCTGGAAAGCAAAGTGGAAGGAGTTAGGTCACCAGGTCGCAGTAGCCCGTTCTTTCATATCCGTTATGTCAGTCACACCCGAGATTGTTACGAGGGTGATACAGGCACAGACTACAGACCCGTTTTATCAGGAGCAGATTGTACGACTTTTAGCCGAGGGTGCTGAGTCCTATTCTGTTAGTTCTGATGGAGGTTTACGGTTTAATGGGAGGTTGGTGGTTCCAGAAGGAACAGAATTACGTCATGTAGTGATGACCCAATCTCACGGGTCCCGATTTGCGGTTCATCCTGGAGGGGATAAGATGTACCAGGATATGAGGCGACAATACTGGTGGAGTGGGATGAAGAAGGACATTGCTGAGTTCGTGTCCAAGTGTTCTACCTGCCAGCTGGTGAAGGTGGACCATCAGAAATCGTCAGGATTGCTTTAACCTTTGGAAGTACCCGCGTGGAAGAGGGAGAGTATTTCCATGGATTTTATTACGGGGTTGCCTACATCACAGCGGGGCCACGACTCTATCTGGGTGATTGTAGACCGTTTGACCAAGGTGGATCATTTTCTACCGGTGCGAACAGATTATACCACGGGTCAGTATGCTCAGTTGATCATTGCTGAGATCGTCAGATTACACGGGGTGCCCCTGAAAATTGTGTCAGATAGAGATAAGATTTTCGTGTCACAATTTTGGGAAAGCTTTCAGGAGGCTATGGGTACTGTTGAGGTTGAGTTCTGCTTATCACCCACAGACAGACGGACAGACAGAGCGTACTAATCAGATGTTGGAAGATATGTTATGCATGTGTGTTCTTGATTTTGGAGGAGGTTGGGATCCACACCTTCCACTGGTAGAGTTTGCTTATAATAACTCATATCAGTTCACGATTGGCATGACTCCATTTGAGGCTTTGTATGGCAGGCCTGGTCGTTCCCCAGCTTGTAGGCTCGAGGTGGGGGATAACAAGTTGCTAGGACCAGAGGTGATTTTGGAGACCTCCGTGAGGATTGAGATGATCAAGAGTCGCATTCGGGTAGCCCAGGACAGGCCGAAGAGCTACGCCGATGTTAAACGGTTCTTCCGAGAGTTTAATGTGGGGGACCAAGTGTTACTGCGTATATCTCCTGTGAAGGGAGTGATGAGATTTAGAAAGAAAGGTAAATTGGCTCCGAGGTACGTCGGACCATTTTCCATCATCGAGAGGATTGGGCCGGTTGCATACAGGTTGGGACTGCCAGAGCATTTACATCGCATTCACGATGTATTCCACATCTCGTCGTTGAGACGATATCTTCGGGATGATATGGCCCATACTCACATCGCGATAGATGAGATAGATTTACAGCCTGATAGCTCTTACGAGGAGAGACCGGTGGCTATCCTAGACTTTAGTGAGAGGAGATTGAGGTCGAAGATAGTTCCACTTGTGCGGGTCCAGTGGGAGCACCATAATGTGGAGGAATCCACTTGGGAGCGTGAGGCAGATATGAGCGAGAGATATCCAGATTTGTTCTTACCAGGTATGCCTTATTTTACGAATTTCGGGACAAAATTCCGTTATTAGGGGGGGAGTATGTAATACCCCGTATTTTTATGCTATATTAATTTGGGGATTTATTAAATTTAATGTGAGTTATTATTTAATAAAAATCCAGAAATTAATTATGTTATAATTATTAACGTGACGAGAGTTAGTAATTATGGGAAATTTGTTGAATATTACTAATGAGCAAAGTAATATATATAATATTGGTTATATTGAATGTCACGAGTGAATGAAATGACAATTTTGGAAATTTGAGTCGGGACGCGCCCGTGTCGCGTCGGGACTAATTGTTGATAAATAAAAGTGAATATTTTATAAGTTATTTGTATGGTCATTTTGAGTGCGCCAACGCGTCCGGAAGGGTCGAGATAGTCAGAAAAGTGTACCCGGGGATTTAGTTTGGGTCTCGGGGCATTTTTAGGCCTAAATAGTAACCCGGGAGGGCATTTTGGTCATTTTACATTTTTGGGTAATTAAACCCACGAAAATTAGAGAAGTTATATCAGATACCTAGGTTACCTTCTAGGGTAAAAAACTCAAAACTCTAGAATAGCCATTGGAGAAGAGAGGGGAGAGCTCTCAAAGCATTCCAAGGCTCAAAACTCAACAGTTTGCACCGCCGCCACCACCAACGCGTAGATCGCGAGACGGGAAACGCAACCATACCGAATTCGGCACCAAACCAGATTACTGAAAATCACAGGCAAGTGTTTATCTTGCTTATTTTATTGATGCGTCTTTCATATTAATTTAGAGTAATTAGAATGAGTTTCTATGGAAGAAAACCAAAGATATGAGATAGAAATCGCATGTAATGATGGATTAAATTGTAATTCTGGAAATCCTTGCCATGTAGAGGAGTTAACCCACGAAATTTTGATGATTATAAGAAGAAAGTTCTGGAAATACTTGTTAGAACCATGTTTAAGATAATTTTAGGGTTCTTGAGGTTTTATATGAAATTGGGGCTTGTTAATCCATGTTTAATGTTTGAAATCCACATGCTTTACGTTGGAAATATCTGGTATAATGATATAATGTTAGTAGTAGAATTTTTGGGATATTTACAATTGAAAAATATGGATTTGGATGAAGATAGGTGTTAGAACCCGTAAGTGCAATTCTGCAGAAATCGAAATACCTGCTTGATCGATCGATCGAGCCCAGAGCTTCGATCGATCGAAGGTTCGATCGATCGAGCCCCAGACCTCGATCGATCGACCCCTTCTGGCAGACTCATGTTTCCCCTTATTAATTAGTTGAAATTCAATTTAACATGAAATAATTCTTGGACATCCTTAAATAATTGTTTTGAGAGATAGGGAAGACCAGTAGTACATATGAATAATTTTGGAGACTTTTTATGTGAGACGAGAATTGAATTCTGGGATAATTACTTAAGGGTCGATAAATTTATGTATTAAAGGGAGAGGTGCGTAAGAGAGTTACGTTGGAACATAAAAAGGACACATACTGAATTTTATATTTGGGAGGATAGAGTCTACGAGTGTCACATAATAGGTGGGAAAATCCTTCGAGTTAAGGTTTAAGACGAACCCTTATACGTAATACAATAATGTGAAAATTAAGGATAAATGTTGTAATGATGGGTGATGAGAAGAACCTATATTAATATGAATAAAGTGGTATATTTATATGATTGTGTATGCATATATTATATACGTGTAAAAATCATGCCCGCGCTACTTGCTATCCCTGAGGTTACCGCGCTGGGACAGTCTTATCTCGATGGGACCTTTATGGGGGATATTGACTTGTACCCTAGAAGATAGATATCCTTGGTACAGGATATCGAATCGATAGTTCAGACGGTCCTAAGAGGCGTGGGGTATGTACTGACCTCTTAGAGACTTGGAATGTACGCTTCCCCTCAATCTTGTTTGTATATATGTTGATACAGTTCGAGAGTGATTCCGAACTTGTATTTCCCTTAGTGTGAGTGATACGGGGATTGGATAGCAGAGTATTCCTGCACCATAGTTTGTATGTTGGTGCTGTTAGAATATATATATTATACGAGTATGTAATATATATATATATCTGAAATTTGGGAAACTTAAACTGTTACTGTGATATGGCAAGCGAGAAATGATTCTTGATTATAAATCTGAAATACTTGTTTGGAAAGTATAATATGATACTGGGAACTTTATAAATCAATGAAGCTAAAACGAGAGTTGTGTTACTAATTGGAAGTATCCTTTTTAAACAATAATATAGTTCGGTTTTTGAAATCTTACGAGTAATTTAAGATGAGTTAAATTATTGGGAAGGTTAGTGTGATAAAATGATAAGGTAAACCGTTGGGAAGGTTAGTACGATAGGTGTGCACATTAGAAGAGAGGTGATAATTTCTCAAGAGAGTGTCGCACTAATATGTTGTTGCATTGGCCTGTATCAATTTAAATACTTGCTAAACGAATTTCAAATCATACACACTATCAGGCTCTGACCCGTTTCTATTTCTTTTTCTCTCTTGTGTATATATGTATATATTACAGGTGCCCAGCCACAGGGGCGTCTTGCTTAGGATCCCTTGAAAGGAACGCGCTGCAGCTTAGGTGGGACTTGCAAGCCACTTCCGTAGACGACTTCACTTATTGATTCCACTTCTATCATTCTCATTTATCGGGCATGTGTCGCCCTTCCACTATTTGTCTGTTTTATTGGGACATTTGTATTTCAGTTATTTCTATTACTGTTACTATGGGATTTATTTCAGTTTGGTTGTTTTACTTTAAAGTTTACATGTTGGGATTCGATTTACGAATGTTGAAATTAATTGGATTACGTTCCAGGATTTATTGTGGTGTGATTCTTACTTATTGAATGTTGTTAATATATATAAATAAATAATTTTTCTTTAAAATAAAATTTGGAAAGAATTTTTAATTATGGTTTTGACACTTAGCGTAATTAATTAGGGTGTTAAATTGGAAAACTTATTTTTACGACAGTGATGCTAAGAATGAACCAACTGTTCACCTTGATTTAATTTAATAAAGGAGTTATCGCCCGGTATTTAATTAGGCGGGGTGTTACAACTTGCTTGAAGGCGCTTCTGATTCTTGATCTTTTCTTTCTTTCAATGGCAAGGTTGACTAATCTGAAATCGAAGTTTGAGATGCTTGATAGTCTAGATTTTGCTATCTATTTTGCTAAAGGAAAATCAAAATAGAAGGAGATCGAATGCTCCTAGAAGAAGAATATCGGATGAAGCAAGGATATCTTGCCAATGAGTTTGGACTTCTATCAGAATGATCAGGTTGAGGATAGAGGAAGGCACATGCGAGCGAGACTTCAACCATTTAACGGGCTTGGCTGTCAGGCGCGACCCTTTGACTTGGTTTCCTTATCGAGTCAATTCTAAAGTATGGCTCTGGCGCGTATGAGGCTTCGCCTGGGCAGGTTTTGACCATTTTTGGATGCCCCTCTTTTTATGTTCTAGGGTCTAGGTTTTCAGTAAAGAAACTAGCCATTTCAACTATTCTTGAAAAATAAGATAAGGGTTCGAAGTCGAAGTATAGGATGGTGCGCATCCAGCTGACTTTGGATTCGAGTCTGAAAGGTCTGCAGCGCCTGATCCAACTTAGAGGAAAGGATCGGGAAGTGGACTCCCCTTTTTTGAGAGACAAGAACAGCTAAGGCAGAAGGCGTGGGGAAAGAAAGATGAAGAGTCAATTTCTTGAGGAAGGTTTTGATTCTGGAATCCGCTTTGATCGGATCAGGATTTCATTTCACGCTCTCTGAAACGGATAGCGAAATGACTCTAACAGCCAGGCAAGGAAGGGAACCTAGCAAGGAAGCTAGAAAGGGGGCAATGACTGCTGCTGTTAACGCTGCAGGAGCATCCAACTAGCAAGGAAAGGAAGGATTTTTTCTTAAATAGATTCTCCAACAGGTGAGTTTCATCTGAACGATCAAACTTGAAGAAAGTTTGTGTTTTTGGCATCAAATCGATCTTTTTGCAATCCACTGCATCTTTGGCAGAGCAAGTCAACCAGCTGGAGTTTCTGTCTATTCAAAAATCACCACCTCTTCCTGTAACGAAGGTGCCTTCATTTTCTCATCCCTTACGATGAGGAAGTCCCACTTGAAGTCGAGGAACCCATCAAAAGATCCTCGTTCCACCAGAAGTAGTGGAAACCGACTAGCCCCTATCCTTTCCTTAGAAGAATGGAATTGCATGATTTCGTATCCGCTGCCTCGGATAGAATCATTTCGATCGAAGGGTGAGTGCCAATCGTTGGAAAGAGCAAGCCTTCCCAGCCTATGTCCATCAATCGTCTTGCTCTCCTCCCCTCGGTTACCAGTGTTCGTTCCATCTTGAAACAAGACCAGCTATCGCTTTCTCTCGTTGAATCGAGGGAGAGTAGTCATTTCAATCCGATCTGCAGTCACAAAAATAAGATGTCGATCCTTTATGGTAAAGATAGAATAGAGGGGCCGACATTGATTTCCCCATTCGTGATAGATGTCTCCCCCGGGGGATAATAGATCCGAGAGGCAGAAACCCTTCATCAGCTATTAACCCCAAGCTCTCCTCCCTTATTTCGGGTTGTGCCTCCATGAGTTCGTGATGGAGGTGCTCATCTTTTGGGGAAGGGAAGCCCACAATAAGTCCTGTAAATCCACCTGCCATACGGAGATCCCCTCCTCCCCTCATGTCCTCTAATCCCTCGGGTTCAACCGGTTCAAAACAGAAAAGAAAAGATATTCATGATGTTAGGTTTCATGTAGTTCCGTCAGGGCATTCCTCAATTCCGCTACTCATTACTTTGGATGGGAGGTATGCTTGGCGAGGTAAGACAACAAGAAATTTCCACCTATGAGTCCTTAAGAAGTGGCATCTGACCACAACATACCACGAAGGGAGAGCAGTCAATCCAAAGGAGTTCCATCTGACTTGATTCGCCTGCCTTGTCTCTCCCAATACCAAGATCTTCCTGCCTAGAAACTCCTATTGATAGGCCAGTGGACTCAAGTCATTTGTCATCCCAAAGAATAGGATGGCCCCTATCTAGATGATATTCAAAGTTCCTATGCACTCTATATCCCCCGGAGTTGCATATCACCCCAAAAAAACTCTTCTATAATATGTCAGTTATCACTCCATTTCTCCTAGAGAGTCCCGAAGTGAGGGGGATGGCGAGAAACGAAAGAAAGGTTATAGGTTGGGAGCTCCTCCTTATTCGATCAATAGTAAATCTAGCAAGGCAGTCCACTCTCATTGAAGATGGGATGAGCCAACAACTACTACAAACTCCTCGGCTTATTCTTATTGAAAAAAGGGGGAGTGTTGGCAGGTTCCTTCATTCGAGTTGCTCCCCTATCTCTAAAGGGAGAGGGCGGATAATCCGGATATTTTCTATATATTCCTCATCGTCGATGACGACTCTCTTCGATGCTAGCAGCCGCGAATGATCCTTATCAGCTGCCTGGACCTCCAACTCATGGATAAATGACCTTTAAGGGGAGGGAGCTGCTAACAACCGATCTCTTCCATAGGAGGGACGGTTCTTCTTCCAGTGTAGTTGATGCATAGGAAAATTCGCATGAGAAGTCTGGAGATATTTCATAGAAAGTGCATTCATGTGAGGAGGGTTGTTTTGGTGAAAGAAAATGAGGAGTGGATATAGCAACCATTTTCTCTTTCCATGAATTAAGGGCTAGCAGAAGAGGGAAAGGATGGAGGGCAGATTCCACCGATGAAAGAAGCCAAGCCATATAAGAACCGGAATGGACAGAAGAGGCTACGGGATTCGCACACTAGCAGGGCCAATCAGCGAGACTTTTACAAGAAGACTAAACAAGGAATTGACTGAATAAGACACGAGCGGGTACTTTCAAGCCTATGTGACCAATGCACTTATGCTGACTTCACTCAAAGGAAAGCACTTTAAAAGAAGCAAGGGATGAAGGGGAGGAGTTTCATACTGAAATCGATTCACTAAGATAGCTTCACTCTTTCACTACTTAAACTAGAGGAACGGTACGAGCTACTAATAGGCTTACTACAAAAGAAAGGCTATTTGAGATCCTTTTTCAAGGCTCAAGTACTCTGACCCATGAGATCGGAAGACCCATTAAAGAAGGGGAACTCATTCCAGATATCGATTAACTGCTTGCCAACCTATCCCTAGACCTACGGATTGACCTGCTGACCCCGCGACTTCATTGACTTCACGGACCTTGCTTTGATTTTCAAAAATAGACTTAACAAAATAAAAGACCAGATATAAGTGGTGAACGGGACGACCGTCCCTATTCGAAGCGGAAAACGTGGATTGACTGTTCCCATCGTGACCCAGTTCCTTTGTTTGCTTGTGCGCGTGTTGCCTATTCAAAATACGAGGTGAAAGAGAGATGAGTACGAGCTTCAAAACTTTTAGACAAGGGGATTCTTATAGGCCAATAAGCCTATTCCGATTATGACGATAGCGATTGAAGCTACCGATGGTGTGTTTGGTCAAGCTCAGAAGAAAAGTTCCTCTTTTCGAAAGAGTCACTGTGCCCGGAACTTCAAATACCAAGTTCGATTACTGATGCGATTTTGGTTTAGGTTGCTTTACTGTCCCTACGCTAGCTGCGGGAAGTGTGCTGTTGACTTAATGATAGTGACAAAATACGAAGTAGTCTTCTTTCGTTCTCTTTTCTTCTTTTTTTTCAGGCTGGGCGAGCGCACTTTACTAATATAATAGAAAGGGGTGGACGGGGTCAACTCTTCTATCTTCCAATTCCCTTCTTCACTTAATAACTTACAGAATGACTGCCAGACTGACAGTCAAAGATTCAGACCGACTGCTCTATCTATAACTATTGATGAGCTGACGACCATATTCGGGATACCTTCACCTGGACCTAGCAGGTGAATCGCCCGACACTTGTGAGGCAGAAGAATCCTTGAATAAGAAGATCGAGCCAATCGGAAAGTCTTTTTTTAGTACTTGTTAGCGTCCCTTCCCCCTTTCTATGTACCCAGTCTACGAACCTGACCTAATCTAATAGGCCTTCCAGGCCCTGAAAACACCGATGCATGATGGTTTTATAGTGTAGGATGGCTCTTACCGTAACTTTTTCACTCAATTATCAAGATGAAAGCTACTTTCTTCTTTTGCTTGCCCCTATCTCTAAAGGGTTGCGCCTTTTCTCTTTCTACGTCCTTGTATAGTAAGGGACCAAGACTATTCTGATCGAAGCTATAGGCATCTTACCTCTTTCTTTTGGCGAGCTTATTCACCATTAAGTCTGCATACTTTGTTACTCATAGCAAGTGCATAAAAGCATGGACTTCTTATGCTCTGACCACATCCCCTCTAAAAGCAAAAGCATTTGCTGCACTATTTGCATGTCGAGTGGCATCATCCCTACAGCCATGTGAGGATTTGATAAACAAAGGAGATGCCCTGAGAATATGCCAAACGCTCAGTAATCCGAACAGCTTAGCAGACTGGTCCATTTCCTCGATTCTCTCTGATATAAGAGATACGCTTCATGACCACCCCAATTGGCTCTTCACCCATGTGAAACGTAAAGGCAACATGCGTGCCCATCAATTGGCTAAGTTGACTATCCGACCACCCCAGGCATCAATCACTAGTCCTCTCTATGGTTCCCTTCACGAATGCAAATCTCTATCCGTAGTGGGACCGGAGTGAACCGGTCCTCAGTTAGTGAATCTTCCCGCTACTCCTTTCTTTTCTTGGTTCATACCATTCATTTCCCCTGAATCAACGCTACGCCCCTTAGGCTATTAGTGAAAGCGGAATCCAAAGGCAATTGACTCTTTAAAGGAAGAATTCGACTGCCACAGAAGGAGTTGTAGACCAACTCGAAATCGTATCCGTTGTGATGTTATTCGCAGTTTGATAGAAGACTTCTCTCGAAGAAGCAATGCCACATCTGACTCAAAAGGGATCGATAAGCCTTTTCACATGAGAAGAGGATTAGACTGAACGGGAAAAACCCCGGAGGGAATGAAGATGGCATCGAAGAAGAAAATGGATGTTGTATCAAGTGTGCAAGTGAAGAAGAATGATTGAGATTTCAAGTATGGGAATTCTCTCCTGAGGGAAGGAAAAACCTCAGTAAAGATAGCACCCACGCAAGGCACAAAGCCTCTCCCTAGATGCATCGAATCCGGGCTTAGCACCTACTTACTTTCGTGAAAGAGGATCAACAAATCAAGCGGTTTGACTCATTTTAGTCAAAAGCATGAAAAGCTGGCATGCTACTTCTTTTAGCGCGATAAGCTAAAGCTAAGCCCACCCACCCATAAGGGCGAAAGCGGCCAATCCAAGCAGAGGAGGTAGCGCGAGGCAAATACATAAGCCCTAACACAGCTCGAACTGCCCACTAGCAGCCTACAGAGACAAATCCCCTTCCCCCGATACGACTGGGATTTTTGTTGCTTTTTTATCGAATTTTCCCTACTTTGTTAACAAAAAGAAAATAAGCCTTCCCATTCCTGTCGATGTAGTCTTTATCCCTTAGGCTCTCTGTCCTGTGCGTGTTCTTTATAAAAAGGAAGACCTGCTGCTCTAACTTCTTTCACTACTCTTTATCTTGGCAAAGTCCTCCCACTATTTCTAGTTATAGAATTCATTACTCTGCGCAGCTATTGATGCGTCCGCTGCTAAGGAAGCTAGCTAGGGATATTTTAACAAAGAAGAATATGTGGATAAGATAAGAGAGTGGGCAAGAAAGAAGAATCATCCCAACAACAAGGGAATCATAATCTACGATGAATTGGATTCTAAGAGAGATTAGAACAGCATCAAATCCTGATCTTCACTCTTTCGAGATAGCCAGTCCGGGTGCGGTGCAGTGCAAGAGTTAACCGTAGCAGTCTAAGGAATCGATTGAAGAAGAAATGGGGAATCTTCCCTTCTTTGGTTCCAGCAGTTCCATCGGGAGAGAAGCCTCCAGGAAAAATAGTTTAAGGAAGAGAGGAACATCCCATTAAAGGGAAGGAAGGAACTGAAAGCCTTGACATCTCATGTCTTAAGGAATGCCAGCTCGAGAAGAGAAAGAGATAGAGAATCCGATTTGCAAGGCCGTCAAGGCTTGCTTACATGTTAGAGTCAGGAAAATCTCCTTTCTTTGGATGAACAGAAATCCTGGTAAATACCCGAGAGCATCCCCGAAAGAGACCACTTCTCACTAGCTTTTTGATCCAAAGCCAGATGTTTCATTCCTAAGAATTGCTTTCGATGTCAAGAGTTCCTCTTCATCTTCCTAAGACGAGGATAAGGAAGTCAAAAACTTAGAAAATGCTTTTCACAGACGGAGATGGACGATATAAGTTTTATCACCAAAGACGAGACGACGTAAGTAAGAACGCTAGTGTTATGGCCCCAATCAAGACTGCCTCCATCTTAGGCTTAGCGGATGGGGACTCAGTCACTTAAGGCTTCACGAGTTTCTTCATTTTTCACTCTTTCGGCTGCTTCGAAAATTTCATTGAGAGCTTCTGGGGGCATGTTTACTGCTTCGCCTTCTTCCATGATATAGCGCAGCCCCCTGCCAAGTTACTTTAGATAGCGGTATTTTATGTATAAGATTGGCATCCCCCTTCTAAGGTTACTTAGGTCGTGTCGTGTGTTTCGATCAACATCTTGACGATCTTAGTAGCCTTTATTCCCAACCAGCGTAAGAACATTAGGTTTTTTTCCCTCTGTTTCTGCTCTCCTTGCTTTAACTAAGGAACTTCCTTTAAGTATGACTCTAAGAGCTTTACCTTAGAATGAGTTAGATTTCCTGTGTTATGTTAACAAGAAGGAATGGTGGGACGCTAAAGAGATGGCTATGAGACTAGTGCAATCTGGTAATCGACCAAGTAATCCACATATATGAGAAAAGAGCATTCCTGCGTACTTATCCACTGGCATTGAAAGAGAAGAATGCCGACTATTTCCCAAGGGTACGAAATACGACTTACCCGATTCTTATACTATGGATGCCTCACTCCTCACCGAACCAGAATGGCACCCGCTTTGTGCTTTCTGAAGAGACAGGCAAGCATTCCCTTATTCCCGCTTTACCCAACAATGACACTGTGTGTGCTGCTACCTCTCGTGCTGGGACTTCAAAACCTACTGCACTTCCTGCCAAACCACGCTTTTATACTTACTGCACGAGCTGTGACCATTGACAAGAACGAGTGCCCTATACTTCATAGGAGGGCTGCAACTTTGAAATCCAACCGAGCCCCTTAGTCCAAATAGAAAGAGTTCTCTGGGCCGATTCACCTTTCACCTAAAACACCCTCCGCCCTGGATACTGATGAAAATACATTTTTTTCCCTCATGGTCTCCCCAGAGCTAGGGGACATATATTGCTCGGATTATTCGTTCATAATTAAGACCAGGTGCTCATACCCAACAACGGAAAGAAAGTCAAACTTCGAAACTAAGACAAAGACGCTTTTAAGCATCATTTAGATCGATAAAGTCCGATCGAATAACCTAAGCTAAGGGAACAGGATTTCGCCCTAAAGCGGGCTGATTATTGTTTTGGGGCACTCAAAGTAGTTCTTAGGCAAGGCTGCGCTTTTACACCTTTCGGTAAACCCGGAGTAAAGGGACAAAGAACTTCTCGAAAAAATACCACTTCGAGCAGATGTCACGCCCTCGGGACACTACACCTATCTATGTCAATAGATACAGACCATCGAGTAGTGCGACAAACAGGCGGGCACGCCATCCAAGTCTTTCAAGTCGGAGGTTGATCCAACAGATGTGACTACGCATTGCTCCTTTGGAAGGGCAGTGTCAGATCTTGAAAGGAAGCCCTATTTCACGGTAAATAGCATCGGAGCTCGTCTCCTATCGAACTTTCTTTTTACGGCTTTCGCAAAACCCCCCGCTAACGCAGCATCAGTGGTGCTATGAGTCGGCCTCAGGAGACAAACCTCTTAGATAATTGTGCTCTCTAGCCTTCCACGTCATCGACTTATCCAGGGAGTCAGGATTTTCCCTTAGGTATCTCCTTTATTGCAGCGAACAAGCATGGGATTGCCCGCGCTTCCCGCTCAATAAGGTTGATTTTTCTTTCCCATCTTGAGTGCCCGATTTCTTATCTTAACAGGGGCCTCAACACCCATCGTGAACTACGTTCATTTTTCAGGCAAGGGATATAAGAATATACCGACTCAATGAGGTGAATACCTTATTCAATTCAATGATTTTTCTAGAACCATCAGATCTGCTGAGATGCCGATAACACCTACTGAGATGAGAGTCGTTGGCCTAGAAGGCTCCTTGCTTGGTCCATGATGGATTTTTTGACCTGTAATCGCAACAACCCAATTGCAAGAGCGGAGCTCTACCAACTGAGCTATATCCCCCCTCTTCCAAGGTGAGTGGAAGGCGTGACCAGGCGGAGCAGATGCCTTGACGAATAAAAAATCTCCTTTTCTTCTTCATCCTCTGTTGTCTTGAGCAGTGTGGCGAATGGATTTTCCCAACCAAGTTGGAGATGAACCACCAGAGTCAATTAATTTGTCAGATCAAGCGCTGTAACTCCTTTTTGCTTCTTGGGGAGTGGGATCCCGACTCGTTGCTGCCTACCTTAATTCATGGGGTAGGGGGCCACAAGGGATGTTTGATTATCTAAAAAGAATCCGGGTCTTATTACTAGTTCAGCCCTGTCAGTACTCTCAGAAACCGAATCAATTAGGTCTAAATAGATAAGCATTAAGTCAATCGGAACTTCATTGCGTGAAGTAGAGTTAGCGAACGGACCCTGTAATTAACACAAGCTGGGATGGCAGCGAAGTTCCTCATGCGAGCGATGTCTTTCACTCGACCCACCACCCTGCTGAAAAGGAAGGCCCTTAGGAGTAAGGAGAAGGAAGCGTGAAGAGCCCCTACCGTAGCTTAGGATTCGTATAGGTGATACGGGAAAGAACATTTGTGTTTTTTTACTTCCTTAGAGGAGATGCCTATGAATTGTGTGATTTTACTGTTCTCGGTTAAGTGGTTAAACTGCTAGTGGCGTGTACTAAAGGAACTCTTGTGCGTCTATTCACGGGATATGAAAAAGGACGGATCCCTCGACTTTCTATTTTTTTGAAAAGAGTATTGATACCTTATAGTGTAAGAGTGACCGTTTACACACCTTCTTGGGCCAGTGTAGTGGATTTTTCCCATTATGAGAGTTCAAGGATCAAAAGATGCCGATTAGAAAGGCAAGACCTTCTAGTCTTGCTTCTCTATCTCTACCAATCGCCAAGAGAAGTGTAGACCATAAAAAATGGAAACAAAGGCAAGGCTCGTCCAGTAAGGGGCGGAGAACCTACCAGTGCCCCTTCGTGCAACTACTCAATAAAGCTCAATACGATACGGGAAGGCTTCTAGCGAGGTCTTATGGTCCCTTGCTAATGTATGAATAGAAAGATAAAAAGACTGCTTTACCCGCTTCCATAGCCTTATAGATGGCTGGTCAGTCGAAAAGCTCGAAATCACTCTCTTGCTTAGGACAGGAAGTAATGGGAGTTTCATCACAGGCTTCCCATTGGAAAGACTGAAAAGAGATGGCTACTAGCTTACCGAAGTGGCTTAATGAAGTGTGGATGTTCCGCTAGCTACTGGATCAGCTTCTCCAGTCGACTATTCACGTCCGGTCGTGCGTCAAACTTTTCACACTTCCCACTTGAGTGGGAAAGAAAGTCTTTTCCTACTCACCGAGATGTGGAAGCTAATGGAGAAAGTTAGGATCCTGCCCTTGGGACTGGACCTCAATCGGATCATTCAAACCTTCTATTCATATAAAGATTCAAACAACTAAAAAATGACTTCTTAGTTCAAATCTCCCTGTAGTGCAAGTTCCTTCTCCCAGAAGCCTAGATAAGCAAAGGAAGAAAGAGCCTTATCAGTTCACTCGATCACCGAGTCAAAGTGGAAGTTCATCCGCTGATCCTGGCATGGATGTGGACATCTAAGACCCTCTCCCATTGGTCGAGTGATGCAAGGTTCTTTGGTTCAGATTGGTTGGGACTATCAAGTCGATCATCGATTCCTATTCCTGACTCCGAAATGCTTGGCCCGTAGTATTAGGTAGGGCTAAGTAGGGTTGAGTTTATTTTGCTCAAGACGGCCATGTTAGTTACATGGAGACCTGCTTCTTCCCGCTTAGCTTTCATTTGAGACTGAAGCACTCTTGCTGACTACCGGGACGCTGCCCTCGGTCCTAAGAAATAGCTTCTTTAGCCCTTAGATGAGATAGATGAAAAAGACCTTACGCTATTCCTTTAGAACGTCAGAAATGGAGGCAGAGGGGTCAAGCTACTAGCCTTAATAGATCTTCGGGAGACTACGGGGGTAGAGAAAAAGAGTTCAAAGGTCGGTCTGTCTTATTGTATTGATTTCCGAAGTGAACTTACTTTGCTTTAGCTTAACGTGATTTCTTTAAGAGTTAGCCTTCAGAATGTCGAGATGGGGATTCCCTTTCTTCTTTCTCTGATTGCTTTTGACCTTTCTTATTTTCGAAATCATAGTTCCTCCTTCTCACAATCAGAATTTGACTCAGAACCCTAAATATCAACTGGAACACCATAAGACATGAGGGAGGCAGTGACTCTTCCAGCTACTGTATTTCCTCACAATTCTTCCTTTCTATTTGAAAATCACAAGGCCTGAAAGGGAATTATTTTCATGCTTTTACGCATTGATTGGAAAGGTATCTTACTCGTGATCAATGATTAGGCTACGCAGATAGTTTCATGCTCATATGATGCTTTCCTGATCGATTCGTTGTTCTATTTTTGAGTCCCGTACCCTAAGCTGGGTGATGACTCCACTCTTAGCCAGTGAGCTTTCATGTTAGCACTCTCAGGAAAGAAAGCCATCGTAATTGAAAAGGCAACAAGCAGGAATAGGCTCTTACCCTTGACTGCTGCCAGCACCTCTTATAGAGCCCAATAGTGGCTAGGCTAGGCTTCATCCTCCGCTCGCAGGCGTCTCATCATACCTACGAGTTCAGCGAAAGGAGAGTGACTACTGACCACTTTTTGGCTTAGGGTCGTGCTTTCGATTCCTAATACAATGCTATAACATAGATAAGGAGAAGAGAGAGATTACAAGAGAGGAGCTCAGTTCCATAGACAAGAGCTGACCTTGGACCAGAGAGAAAAGATTCTTAGACAAAGTAGATAGGGTTCAGGGGAATAGGGAGAAGTGGGAGACGTGCCTTTACACATGCCTTTTTCTATGAGGGAGATCCTTGTAGCTATAGGAAGAGTTAAGGAGTCGACTATGTTATGGATGGAATGAGAGATCCGCCTCGACACCCCATAAGAATGCGAAAGGAGCTGGAGTTGGCCAAGTGCAAGTAGTAATCTACTGTATCAGTTGAAGTGCCTATGAAACTATAGCAAGCAAACTGTACTTAAAATAATATCGCACTAATAGCATTCTTTCTCCCTTAAGAGTCCGTACTTGTTGTTTCCCTACATACGGGTTGACTGGTTGACTTAGGGGTTTCGTGTTGCTGCAGCTGCCTGAATTCTCGAGTGAGTTGCGAGCTGGTCATGTGAAGTAGTTTGAGCTTGAGACCAATCGGCTTATCGCTATTCGATGAAAACAGGCCAATAAAGGCTGAACGCTTGAAGCAAGCAACCGTACGGAAGTTCTCACTTAGAATGTGATTCATCGTCTCGAGTCTTCCTATGCTAAGCCGCTTACCGTGGAAAGTAGTAATGGAATAAGGCTGTTACAACTGTAGCTGAACAAGCAACGGAGGAAGGCAACCCAAACGTAGGCCCTATTAGAGTCTTGCTTAAAGTAGGCCCCGTATCTGTCTCTCTAAAGGCGGCTGTTCCCACTCCTTATCGTTGTCCAACCGTCTTCCTCGCTTACTGTTTAAAGTAGGACCGTTCTGTAGCTTCAAGTGAAAGAGATCGACGTTGGCTTTGAAGGGGCAGGCGCCCAAGCAAGAAAGGGTTTAATGAACGCTGCAGTTCATGATGCATAACTTCCAACTAGCTCGGAAAGGTAAGAACCCTACTTTCGAGTTTAGAGGTATAGGTTGCAAAGAGAGGTTGCTACTGAGCGCTGCCCTGGGATGGGGACAGGATTGGGAAAGGCCAGATCTGGAGTTCAGAGGTCTCCATTTCATTTGGTAGGTGAAGAACTGACAAAATGATGAAACTGGAGGAAAGACAACATAGCATAAAGCAAAAGTCCCCCTTATAGATGAGGGGGAGTGGGATCAAAAAGATCAGAGTTGAGGAAGACTTTGCGACGTGGATAATAGGTGAGCCTTTGAATCAGTCCTCCCAGCTTGGTGGAAGGTTCCGTGCAGTGGAAGTGAAGTTCTATCTCACCATTCAGATTCAACCTTGGACTTACTTCTTCTACTCAGTTAGCGGGAACTCTTCCTTCTAGTCTAGGTGTGAAGTTCATCCTATCAACAGGTGGAAGCAACTCTGTTGTCTGGCTGTCTTCTGCTCTGTCTAATGAAGATGACTTCCCTTGGTTCCCAAACAAAGCAACCCCAAAGTCCTAGGGAGTGTCGGGGAAGCAGGAAACTCTTTCTTCTGTGAGTTCCCCTGTTCTCTCTCTAAAAGTCCTAGAGGGTTGGGAGCCGTAGATGTCTTCTTGTTCATTAGTCCCCTCTGTCTGTTTCCATAGAAAGAGATAAGAATGAGACTCATGGTTGAAAGAAGGGCTTTTAGGCCCGCTAGCAAGGTTGATTTTGACTCTTGGGAGGGGAGAAAGCTATAGGTTTGAATCTCCTACGTCGACCTTCTTCTGCAGCTATCGGATCTCTGACCGAGTTCCTTGCTAAAATCTGGTAACAAATCAAGAAAGAATAGGTTACTTGACCGACCCCTTAAATAAAGAAAGAAAGAAGTAGGCGCCCCTGGGTGACGGAGGAATCCAAGGTCTGGCCATTGCCATTGGTAGAATAAGGTCTGGAAGCACCTTCTCGCCCACCTTTGTGGATGTCTGAAAGCGTCCTCCATTCTCTGTGCACCTAGCTACCTAAGCTCTTTTGCCCGGGCTTCCTATCGAAAGTCATTGAGAAGAGCTCCGTAGGAGGGATTCTAGTAGCTCGGTTGGGATTTCTTCTTTCCCGTACTGTTAGCTCCTGAAGTTAGGTTGCTTTGCCTCCCCTGCCCTATCCTGTTAGCCTATGTAGCGATACTCGGACCTCTCTTCTCGGCCAGCTTTCGTGCCTTCTCTCCCTCTCTCTTCTCCGGGGCCTGAGAAATAGTAGAGATGACAAAGTACGGATCCCGATTACTCTGTCCCTAGCTAAAGTGAGAAACTATACCTTTCCATATGGAACTGGGTCTGACAATACCATTCTTATCCCTCCCTCCGTCCCTAGTGAGTGAGCAAAGCAAGCTATACCCGATACCGAGCAAGGAAACTTCCCCTGCCACATTGATCATGGAAGTAGCGGAGATCAATGTATAGGTAGCAGATCAAGTTTCATCGGATACGGGAATGCTAAAGAAGAGCTGGTTTCCTGTTATGGACATCTCCCTGGAAAGAAGCACAAAGGTACAGCTTCTTGTAGCTAAATTACGAGTAAGTAAGAGCTAGTCTTTCAAGGAAAGACAAGGCCCAGTGCAGTTTACTCGATGAACCTCTTTTTTTTAGGGAAGGTTACCAAATTCCTAGTCTGATAGAGTCTATTGCGTGCGTGAGAGCTTTTTATGCTTATCGCTAGGAATGGCACTTTCCTTTCCTTCGTTAGTAGAGGGGTGAACGTAGGAAAGAAGAGTTTGAGCGAAGACGTTCTATTAGCATAGAATACAGTGACTTCCCTCGCTTTGGCTTAGTCACCCTCTCTTATAGCTTCAGTTATGAGGGAAGTTGAATTGTGAGTGTGAGTTCATCTTATCACACAACAGGCTGTTAAGAATGCAGTTAGATGTCAGACTGGATGAAGTCTCGGCTTAGTCATTCTCTCGTCGTTCCTGAGATCGTATGATAGGATTGAACAAGAAGAGTTGCTATGTGTAAGATTATAAAAAAGACTTTGACACCAGGCTTCCTCTAACAAGAGAAGAAGCCGTTAGCAATCCCGGTTAGGGTTTCATACCAATCTCCCTATTCTGATAGCAGAGTAGTGTGAAAACAAATAAGATAAGTAGGGTCGATGCCCTAGTCTTTAAACATAGTCAACATCCTCGGTTTAGCAGTCAAGTGACCAGTTCATTGATGGGTATTCGTTCTTTGAGTCGGTTTAGTTACAATCTTAGTCCATGGTGCATCCCGAGCACCATTAGTCTCACTCTCTTTTTCCCTTTCCTTTCATCTCTCTTCTAGAGCAAGATGGGGGGATGTATGGTAGTCAATTTGCTTTTTCGCTAACCGCTCTCTCTTCGCGCTCTTTCTAATCTCTGCTCTCTTCGTCCTCGGGGACTCTTCTGTTCACTGCGGCGCCAATACGTTCTTGTACCCGATTCTCAGAGGAATCTCATCGTCTTACCTCTGGAATGCCGTCTATCGGAGCCTCATTCCCGATCTCCTCGTTAAGCTTTTCTTCTCTCTCTCTTAAGTACATACCACACAGCAGTCTTCACATCTACTCGAATCTAGGATTCATAGTCCTTGCCACCCTCGCTCCCCTCATTTTCAATAAATCAAGTAGATCAAGTTCCACGGCACCTAAGGCTGGGCCCAACAGAGGTTGTTTCAAATACTTTCGAAAATGGGATCCTTTTTTTGTGATACTAGTCGACGACTGGCACTTGAATGAGTGTGCTTGATTCGATTGCTCGTTGGTACAAGATAATAGAATATTGAGCCAGCTGGCTCTCGTCTAGTGAAGTTGCACTTTCCTCTAGGTATCATGAGTTTAATCACCCTTTTGAGCGCGGATATCCCCAAGCAATAGAAAGACAGGTATTCGAATTCAAAGTCCAGGTTTTTTTATGAATATAGGTAAGAGAGCTACGAATGATTGTTTTGATCCTTGATGCTGGAAGCATTGGTTTCTAGGACTGGAACAAGAGAAAGAGGAGAGGAATCTAGAGAACAGGAGCAGGATAGCTTGGCCTTTTGAGATTCTATTCCGGGCCAGTAGACGAAGAAAGATAAGAAGAGTTTGTTAGTTCGCTTCCACTGGATTCGATATAAAGAGATAGCTTAGAGGGTGTTATTTTTCCTTTCAAAGGTCTTAGTGAAGGGCTTAGTCAACTTCCTTTCCTTCTTTCTTTTGATGGAGCAGATGGCTATTGCCCCAATGAATTGCCTCAAAACAATGCTTCTCACCTGCTGTCTATCAGCTGCTTGCTGTAAGGGAATAGAAAGCTTTGTAGTTCCTGCTTATGATCCATTAGATCCCCGATTTCGGATTTAAATGCTCGTTTATGTTCTCCTTTGCGTCCGCCTAGCTTTTATCTGCCTGGATTATCGAGGCCTGCTAAGCCTAAGTTAAGTCGATTGTGACTCCGCTTCCTCCTGAAAGCTTGTTGCTTCCGCTGTTGTGAGTTTGGTTCAGTCTACCAGATGTGCCTCACGAGCATAACGTCTTCGTTGTTCGTCTTTCTTTCTTTTCTCTAGCTAGATGGGTCTACGTAAGGATAGAATGTCTCTCTCTTCTTTCTCTTTAGTGGAGTCCCGACAACGGATCGATTCCTCCATCAGCGGTGTTTCATTCCCTTCCATCTTCTGATCATTTCGTTCCAGTTTCCTCGTTCTTATCCAGTTTCATGAAGCAAGCCTGCCTAGGGAGACACGGAAGCATGATGAGTCGAGTAAGGGCAATCTCTTCGGATCGCCCGTTCATTTCTGTTGTTAATTAGTGATCGGAGCGAGTGGAAGCATCTTCGTTTCCTTTCCTTCGCTTATCTATTAGTAAGCAAGGTTAGGCATTTGGATATTCCTTCATTGGTTCAACCAGCAAAGGGAAATGTTAAGCCAGAAGGACCCGCTTCCATTCGTGGTACCAGTAGCAGAGATCTCGATATCGAATTCAGGATAGAATTGGGATGGACGTCCGCTTATCGATACCCATCTTTCTCTCCCTCTGGTCGATCAATGGAATCATTAACATCGCTTGGCTTGGACCAATCCTCTCTCTCGAAGGTCTCTCGAGCGAGGTTGTCTTATTCTTTATAAGGCTTTTCATTGGTCTTTTGTTTTAATCTATCTATGTCAACCATAGAAACTTCTGGATCAATTTGGAAGAAATGCGCGTGAAACATATCTTCCATTCGTTACCAATTTTAGACACAATCAGGTGGTACAGTTATGAACCATGTAAAGTCTGCATCAGTGACTGGACTAGAAAATAAATGAAGTTTTAAATACTCATTTGTGCCAACATCAACACACTGGACTAGTGAATCTAGCAATATGTTCCATAGTAATTTGACTTCCATACCCTGAAAAGAGGGTAAAGGTTAGGAATTTGAAACCTTTGGGAGTTCAATCCTATCTATCAATTCTGGGTATGGCTTCCTATAGGCTTAGGTACGCACCCCCGAGCCATTAGTCCACATATTTCATATATTAGGTCCACAATCTCGTTCCTCCTAACTTCCCCAGACAATTGCCTTTTTTGTGGTGCAGTTACATGGTTCACCAAGGGATTTGGTTACACCAAAGGTGGTGGAACCTATGGAGGCATAGGGTGGTATCCTTAAGGGGTTTGATTATCCAACCTTCTAAGGTTACATAACCCCCCTTAAGTTCTTGTTCTAATAATGGAATATTGATAATCCCATAGTTCGATGCCCCTAAAAAGCCTAAGCTAATATCATTTTGATCTTCTCTTGTCCTCCCTACCTCCGGGAGACGTGATCTCTCCATTGGGTTATTGTAACCTAATTATTGTTAAGTGTTGGGTAGTTATGAATCTGCTAATGGGTTAGTAATACCTAGACCAGTGGTATTAGGATATCCTACCATCCTTATATTGTTTCCAAAGTTGGTTTCGCCTATATTAGGTCTATAATAAATATGATGATAAGGATTTAGTTTAGTGTTTCTATTGACACCAATTTATGGTGCATAGGTCTAACCATTGGTTACCACCCCATTGGATAATGCGAACCTATTGGTCTCTGTGGTGATCATAGTATTTAGATTTTATACTATATTTCTAAAATGATCAAATATTGGTTTTAGTTAGTTGATCAATTGGTCTTCAATGTTTTTAGGAACAATAATTATTGGTGTGTTTTCAATATTATTGGATCTCGAGGCCATTGGAATATTTAAGTCTTGACTCTAAGCCACTAGTCCCAATTATTGAGTTGTTTCAACCGTTGTTTGCTCTGAAGTAGTAATATATTGGCTGGTTGAGCCAATTTCCCTATTATTTTCTATTACATCCTCGATCTGATGCGTCTCACCCATTTATAACCACAAGACTACACTAGTGTCCCACCGGGCATGACAGAAATATATTTGGATATCTTTCACTTGGCCTGTTGAATAATTAGGTTTGCGAGCGTATCAGACAATATTGGTGATCCTGTTAACCAAAAACCTTTGTCTAGTGACAATATTAGGCGATTGTGTTGCATTCGATGCCTCAATAAATAGGAATTATATTTCCCTAAGAGAAGACTTTGATGTAAGTGCTAAATTAGGTTAATTGACTAGGACAAAAGAAACTGTAAATTATGGGAATTGAAATATAAGTAAAGTTTTGGAAACTAAAGAAAAGAAAAGTGCAATGAAGTAAAAGATTACATTAAGAAACGTGAATCAAGTAAGAAAGAAAAAAAAATAAAGGCAAGAAAATTTAAATAAACTTGAAGGAAATTTTCCATCTACTTTGAATTGGAAGAAATGAAGTATATAACAAAAAGAAAAGAAAAGGAATGAAAAAGAAAAGAAAAGAACGCAAGGATAAAAGTAAGTAAATGTAATTTTTGGTGAGGGAGTCATCCCTTCCTTTGTGGGCTCGTTACTTATTTATACTGTTTTTCTCAATTCAACATATAACTTTTTTATTAAATGTTGGGTGGGTATTGATATAATTGAGTCTTGAGAAGAAGGAACAAAAATAGTAGAAGCTGAAGAAAGAGGACAAGCTCAAAAAATATGGAACATATACTCCATTGAGTACTAACATTCACCATATCCTTGAGGATATTCATCACAATAAGGATTTGCGATGGATTGAGAAGTTGAGGGCACCTCCTAACAAGAGGGATAGATCCAAATATTATGAATTCCATAAGGATCATGGCTATATAATGGATAACTGCATCGTTTTGCAAAATGAGATAAAATACCTCATCCACCAAGGAAAAATTAATAAATTTATTTATCGAAGTGATGGTAGAGAGCCTAAAAGAATGTCAAATTATCCATGTGAATATAGAGATGATAGGAAGAGAAATTATAAAGATGATCCAGACATGTCGAAGAATCTCAAGCAACGAGAACTTGAGGTAGCTATGATCAGTTTTGGTTCATTTGATTATCATACGATTAAAGATGGCGATGCAGGAGAAGGTGATCACACTACCGAAAGAAAAGCTTACTTAAATGAAGCCCATGCTTGCTCCCATATCCAGAGAATTAATCTGAACGAAGATGATCGGCCGGGGAAGGTAAACAAAGACAAACTGGTGATTGGTTTTTCAAAGAATGATCTTTTTAAGGTACTTTATCCCCATGATGATCCATTGGTTATCAAATTCAGAATCCATGATATTATCATCGCTAGAGTTTTGATTGACAATGGGTGTTTAGCTAATATTATGTTTTATCTTTTCTTTCAGAGTTTGGACTTGAAGCTCAGCCAGCTGGAACCCTATCACGGGCCATTAATAGGCTGTTTGGGTGAAAAAATTTACCTTTTAGGGACAATCAAGCTAGAAGTGTTGTTCGACACCTGGACAGTAAGTCGTACAGAGAAAATACACTTATTCGTGATGGATAAGAACGTTCAATCTGCCTATAATGTGATCCTAGGCGGGGTGGGTTGAAGAAGTTTGAAGCCATACCGTCAGTCGTCCATCAATGCTTAAGGTTTTTAACTCATTTTGGGGTAGGTGTTGTGAAAGACGACTAAAAGGTGGCCAGAGAGTGTTACTACTCCTCAGCCGAGCAAGAGGACCTGATTGAACCAAAGAAGAAGACTAACACTTACCAGGTGGATACCATTGAGCCTAATGGTGAGTCTGAAGTTGAAACTTTAGATCCCCGATATGAAACGGAGTTTGGTCAAGGGACAGATTGCCACTGAAAGAATTGTCCTGAATGACGACAAATCAGAGAGAACTACACAAATTGGCTCAACACTGGATCCCGTCCTTAAACAGGAATTGATTATGTTCCTGAGGCATCGAAAAAGTGTATTTTCTTGGAGCCGTGAAGATATTCCTGGGACTAATCCCAATTTCCTTTGTCATGAGTTCAACATCAGTAAGGATGCCAAACTGATCAAGTAAAGACGTTGGGTTTTTAGTCCTGAGAAGAATTAAGCTATCCAAGAAGTCGTCGAGTAACTTCAAAAAGCCCAATTTATTGAAGATGTGAAGTATCCAACCTGGTTGGCCAACGTTGCAATGGTCAAGAAAAAGAATGATAAATAGAGGATAATGTGTGTAGATTTCACTGACTTAAATAAATCTTGCCTAAAGGATCATTTTCCCTTACCTATAATTGATCAGTTGGTAGATGCTACGTTAGGATATAAGCTTTTAAGCTTCATAGATGCTTATTCTGGGTATAATTAGATAAAGATGAAACCTGAAGACATGGAAAGTACAACCTTCATCACTAATCGAGGAACTTATTGCTATAATATAATGCCCTCCTGGATAAAAAAAATGGAAGTGCAACATATCAAAGGTTAGTGAATAAGGTCTTCGAAGAACATATATGCAAAAACATAGAGGTTTATGTGGATGATATGTTGACGAAGAGTAAAAAAGCCTCAGATCATATCGTCGAACTCAATCAGACTTTTGATCAGTTAGAAAAGCATCAGATGAAGCTGAATCCAACCAATTGTGTGTTTGGAGTATAAGAAGGGAAGTTCATCGGCTTCATAGTTAATCAAAAGGGAATTGAGGCTAATTCAGCAAAGATAAAATCTTTTATCAAAATGGAATCACAGACCTACAAGAAAGATGTGCAGAGGATCACTGGAAGAGTGATAACATTAAACAGATTTGTTTCCCGAGCAATAGACAGGTGCTTACCATTTTTCAAGGTGTTGAGAAAAACTTTTGAGTGGAATGCATAATGTGAAGAAGCGTTCCAGGAGTTAAATAAGTACCTGGGATCACCATCATTGCTCTCCTAGCCAGTCTTGGGAGAGAAATTGTACTTATATTTAGCTATTTCTGAGTCAGCAGTGAGCTCGGCCTTGGTCATACATGACACTGGAATCCAAAAACCAGTATACTATACCCGCAAAGCATTCAGAGGAGATGAAATTAGGTACTCGCATTTTGAAAAATTATCCCTGGAACTTTTTGAGGCTTTTAGACGAATGAAACCTTATTATCACGCGCACACCATAGTTATGTATATTGATCTGCCTCTTCGACAAGCACTTTACAAGTTTGAGAAGTCAGGAAGATTAATGTACTGAGCAATAAAATTGGGAGAGTATGACATTGTCTATGAATCCAGATCTTTATTGAAAGGCCAAGCTTTAGCATAATTTATTGTTGAATTTACTTATCCGGAGGCTCCCGACCAACAAAACTTACATGCCGAGCAAACTTCGAAAGAAGAGAGCTCAGCTAAAAAGCAAGATGATATGGTTGCGGATCAACCTGAGTGATCCAGAATTCAGTAAATGGCCCAGAAATATACGGAGGAGAATAAGAAGATATTCCAACATGCATTTGGATAGCAGAAAGTCTCAACAATGATGATCTGTTATGGAATTTATACGCGGATGGATCTTTATGTGCTATTGGTAGTGGAGCAGGTATAATACTTAATACTACTGATGATATTGATATTGAGTATGCTCTTAGGTATCAGTTCAAAGCATCAAATAACGAGGCGAAATAAGAAGCCTTGATAGTTGGGTTGAATTTAACTCATTCATTCGACACCGAGCAAGTAGTGGCGCATAGTGATTCGCAACTAGTCGTTAATCAAGTCCTAAATTTTTATGGAGTCAAAGGAGAATTGATGAAAAAGTATCTTACTAAGGCCATGGAGGTTATAACCAAGTTTCATGTCATCCAAATTAACATGATCCCAAGAATAGCAAACGCCCGAGCTGACACTTGTTCGACTGGTGTCAGCAACGAGAATTGAGCTCAGAAGGATAATACCAATACAAATCTTGGCTTATCAAAGTATTGATGAAGACTTGATGGTTATCTTCCTTACTATAGATCTGGGACCTTCCTGGATGGATCCCATCAAAGCTTATATTGAAGATGGAACCCTAACATCTGATCCTAAAGATGCCAATAATCTTCGATATAAAGCAGCGAAATATGTGTTAGATAAAGGATTTTTATACATAATGTGATTGGCGATCTCCTTACAGCATTGTGTTCATCCAATGGAGGTGGAAGATCTGATCAAAGAAGTTCATGCAGGTTCTTGTGGGGCACATTTCGCTAGTCGATCGTTGCTCTAACGAATCAACACTCAGGGATACTACTGGCTGACCATGAGGTTAGATTGTACAACCTTTGCGAGAAAGTGTGATAAGTGCCAGAGATTCTCTGCCATTTATAAAACACCTAATGCTGCTTTAACACTAATAAATTCACCTTGGTCGTTCGCTATATAGGGAATAGACTTGGCCTGCCCACTGCCAACCACCAAAGGCAGGTTCAAATATTTGGTCGTTGTTGTTGATTATCTCACTAGATGGGTGGAGTCAGAGCCATTGGTTGATATGCCTTATGAGAAAGTGTATCAGTTCATCTGAAAGAATATAATTTGTCGATATGGTTTACCATATGCTTTCATTACAGATCATGGCACCCAGTTCAACAACGAGGAGTTTAAAGCATACTGTGTACTAGGGGTGGCCATAGGCCCGAGGCCCGCCCAATAAAAAAATAAGGCTTGGGTAAGGTAAATAGGCCTGTAAAGCGGGCTTGGGCATGAATTCTCAAGCCCGATGAGGGACGGTCCGAACCGAGTCCTGAGGCCCGAGAATTATATATATAATATTAATATAAATATATATATTTATATATGTGTATATTAATTTAGTATTAAAGTTTAAGACTACAAAGTTATAAGTAAATATATAAAGTGGGGAAATTTTATAAATATAAAAACTTATACAAAGTTTAACACTTAAAGTTAAAACACGTGCTTCTTTTTTCATTTATCAAACAAAATCCCTAAAAATGGGTTAGCTACTTTACTGTCGTCGACACACTCTCTCTCACTGAAATTTTCCACGAATTCCATTCACAAGCCCCAACCCTAATCGCCTCTGAACTCTCCTCTCCTCCGAACTCTACCATCTAAGATCGCCACTCTCTATTTGATCGCAAGCCATGGATTCAATAAATACTAGAGAAGGAGTTCAAATTGACAAGCATCGTAAGTGTTAGGGCTTTATTTATCTTCGATTTAAAGTTTATTTGGGTTCAGATCATTTGTCTTTGATAAGCACCCAAAAATGTCTATTTTATACCCCGAATAGATGCATTTTAGTCGCTCATTCTTAATAAAAATGGCCTTATGCTCCTATTTATTTATTTCTCTGGTCAATACGCAGTTGTGGTACAAATAATGCTAAATCAGTACAATTGCGACACAGAAGCGGTTAAAACAGTGCAACGAAGAAATCAAAAGAGACCACGAAGTTAGAGTCCCATTGAGCTTGCCCAGAAAAGTTTCGATGTCCCAAACTGTGACCCGTGATCCACTTCCAAAACCCATGACCCAAAATGAACCCCCACCTGATGAAATCCCAAATCGGAACCTCCGACCCTACCTCCCAAATCCATTGACCAATTTCCCTTCTTCCCAGCGTGTCCCATTTTTACCACTACCTGCCATTCCTATAAATTAGGGACAAATCAAAGCCAATCCAAAAATAAACCTCTCTCTTTGACTTAGCCAAAACTCCAATCCCATAAAAATCTCTTCTCTCCAAAAGCAATTACGTGGGTTATAAAAGAAGGGAAACTCATACCCAAAGGAGACTCTCATATAAAAAAAAAGGGAGACGTGAAAAAAAAATGGTGTATATTATGTACAGTTTAGGGTCATGAAAAAAATTCAGAAAAATACAAAAAAAGTTAGTTTAGCTTTAGAATAATTTTTAGGCTTAGTTTTTTGTCATCTTTTTGTAATCAAGTGCTGAAAATTGTGAAGAAGTTGGACCATGTCAAGGCGCATTTCAAGACAAATTTGTGGAAAAAATTGCGTATTGTATTTCTACATTCTCTTTTCAATTTATTTCCTTCTTGACATATTATTTATTGTTGTTTATGCACACATGAGAATGTTTGGCTAAACACCCCGTTCAAGGGGTGGGATGCACTGCGAATGATGTTAGTTTAATTAATCAATTCTATTAATGCTATAATTTTAGAAAAATTATTTTTAACTGTCACCAATTAATTTATGTAACGAGAGTTAGTAAATTAATTTAACAAATTAGTGTTTGAATTTAGGAATTGAACTAGAGATAGGTTTTTCCAATATTTGGATATTAATTCGGTATTGAAAATTGAGGATTGATATTGTTTACTTTAAATTGATCCTAGCAGGTAATTTTATGTAAATAATATGATTCTTAACTTTTCATTGTGTGACATTTTTGTATTAATTTTCTGAAAAATATTTTAATAAATTTATAATTTTAACGAGAGTTAGATTATCGATTTAATATTATCTTGAAATATTTAAAATTAATAAATTGAGAAATTAAAATAATTAAAAATGCACTATAGTCCCATCTCTTGACTTTCTCACATATTTCACACTCGGTTCCACATTTTTTATTTTTTAGTCATTTAGTAATTTTAGCATTAGTTAACTTTTCCCTTGAAATTGTTTTAAGAATAAAAAAATAAATTTCATAAAAAAATTGAATTGCACATTTTCACATTAATTATTTTACCTTGAAAGTTGGATTGATACCCGTACTTACCGCAATACGAGTTATTTTTAGACAAGTTTTGTAGGTACTCAAGGGAATTTTGAGAGTGACTTTTGAAGACAATGACAAAAAAAAAAGCTACTTATCAAATGGCGTCGTTGCCGCTTTTCTTGGTCTGGAAGCAAAGTTGAAGACTTGTATTTTTTTTTAATATTTTTTTTCTTTTTTCTTTTTTCTCTTTTCTATTTTTTTCTTTTTAGTTGTAGTTATTCTTTCTCCCTCATCCTTAAACTGGTTGTATAGGATTATTGAAGCTTTGTATTTATTTTGGTGCATTTTGACCCACTTTATTGTAATAGTTATTCATAAAAAAGGCGAAAAGGGAATCCGGACAAAGTAGAGAGAGGGCGTCCAAAGCGATGATTTTTTAAACCTCTCTACTTTGGGTCGGTAGGACTCCCGGGGATGACTGAGATAGGCGAGATCTCCCCCTGGTCAACTTAACTCGGTCTTCACCCCACATGTGTAAAAACCGTGGGAGGTACAATTTTTTTATCCCTCGCGACTCTCCTGCCAGCGAATTCATTTTTTGTGTAATTAATTGCTCCTATGTGCAAAATTTCTGCATCGCACTTAAATTGAATGGTTTGATGAATTAATTTACCTAAGACCTGGCCCCATCATTGAAACGAGAAGGGATTTCATCACCGACTCACTCGCTTATCCATTGTGTGCTACCATAACTGTCATTAAATTTAAAATCAATCAACTAGCTAGCCCCATAATAACTCATTTTTGCAACAACCGATCACAAAGATAAATTCCGTGAATTTTATAGCCCACGAACTTAGTTAAAATTTGACTACCCCTTTCACTAATTTTGACGATAATAATTGGCTATGTGCTCATTAGGATTTTTTTCTTAACTCGTGTGTGTCCAATTCCATTCTTTAGGTAGTCGGTTTTAGTTAGTTCGATCACATCCAGAGTCCATTTTCTCCCCTTTTTCGAAAAGCCCCAAAATATTTTCCTTCCTTTTTAAAAATATTTTCAAAAATCCCAAAAATATTTTCCTTCCTTTTTAAAAATATTTTCAAAAATCCCAAAAAGATTTTCTTTTTTTCATATTTAAAATGCCAAAAATATTTTCCTTTTCTTATTTTTAAAACAAAAAAATCACAAAAAGATCTTCTTTTCTTTTGAAAAATATTTAAAAATTCAAAAAAAAATATTCCTTTTGTCATGGCCGAAGAACGTCCTTTACGGGAATACTTTGGCCATTTCTCCATCTCTAGAAGCTTGTTTGACGATAAGCCCGAATCAAACCTTCATTCATTAATTCATGGCTTTAAGTCTCAAACACCCACCGTTGATACTCGTGCATCGTCCACACATACATCTCCTACTCCACCGCCTCCGGTGATGATTATCAACCCATACCATGCTTCGTCATGCACACACTGCTTTCTGGTGGACCATTTGTCCCATGAGTGTCCATTTATATTCTCTCCATCTGACCCCAATATGGAACATGTGCGTCCATATGATATTGTTTTGGAACCACCCTCATCGTATTCTCACAACCTATCCAATGCCGAGGGGTATGTATACCCAAGCTATTCATGGCAGCCTAATCACCCTTCCATGCAATATGAATCCCAACGCCATGTTATGGATCCTTATGGTTTCCAACAGTCGTCATTGCCACCTTGTACACCCATTCAAGATCAGTTATCTCACTACGCACCCCATGAGCATCAACCATTTGTCCATCACGAAGGCGTTCCTTTTGTGAATGATGAACTTGGCCCCACTCCACATACTTCATTCGAGTATTCTCCGTATAGTCCTATCCATAGCGAGTTGTGTCCACCTCAACCACCGTCGCCACCCGCTAAAACTTCACCATCACCTTGCACATCCGCTCTCGAAAGTCTCTTGCACAAGTTCGCGCACACTCTTCAATCTCAAACTGAATCACTTCAAACGCTTAAACAACGATTATATGATTTTGAGTGTGCGAACGAGACGGATTCCACCCCAAGTCGACCTTTTATTACACCTACGTGGGATGATGATGTGTCGTCTTGTGCCATGGATTTTGAGTGTGACCAACCCTATCATCCTTAGAATCTTGCAGTTGAGACCACCCAGTGGTCCGAGCCCCAATTTGACAATTGTGTTGACCAATCTAATGTATGTGAGATTGATCCTACACTGCCCCATCCTCTCGAACCCAACATTGAGGTTCGCCTTTCCCCTTCCACCGAATCCTTATTTATGCCCGAGCCTACACCTATTGAGCCCACTGCGTGTGTTCCCGAGGAACCACTTCATCCTAGGTTAGCTCCGGCTGCGCGTGCTACCCACTGTCCTGAGATTGAGTTCGAGATGGTTTCTACCTCTCTGGATATGAATAATATCCCACCATGCTTGACTCCTGTTGAGTCAAATATTAATGTTGATTCTTCTACCTCGGCTTTGGATAACTCGTTTGATTTTTCCACCACAACTGATGGTGACACATTGGTGGCGCAATTGACCACCCCATCTTTCAACACCACACTCCCTTATGAGTTTTCCTTTCCTCTTTCAGATGAGTGTGTGTCCCCTACTTTTGAGTTAGATCATCTTCCCCCACCCTTTGTCCCACCTGATCCACCCATTGTCCCTTCCATCCCACCACTTGGTTTGGACCTTGTTATTGCACCTCACTTGTTCACATCTACGCATTTAGGTCCTCACCTACATCAATCCTCCACCCTAGTGCTCCACGATCCCATTTGTGCACTTTTCATCGACCCCACCATTTGTGTGAGTATGTGTGCTACTCTTATCTTTCGTGACACCGAGCTTGTTACTCTATGCACACACTTCCTTGTGGTGTTGATTTTTTCCATCTACAGCTCTCTGGCGTGTCACGGGGTGACCATTATCATCGTCCATTTATAGAATGTCCGTGCACTTCCTATGAGGCCCGCCCCATCATTATTGTCAAACCCTTATGCCTCCCCCACCAACTTGAGCACCATACTTACAGGGCCCTTGTTTCCCTCACCTTCTGGCTCAATAAGGCCCGTGATCGATGCTTAATCACCCATGCCTTTCTCACCCTTAATCTAATTCCCACCCGCCCATGGTCCACCGATGCTTTGCATCGAGTGATGCACTTTGCCATACAAGTGCAGTGACCCATATTGACCCTTTATCCAACAAGGCTGATGCTTCGATCTTGTTTAGGGGTGATTCTCATCACCCAATTTTTCTGCCACCCCGTACTTTCATAGATCTTATCTTTAGGGTGAGACTGGTTCGGTATGGCTGAAGACATTAAACTTAGTGCTACCGGGAGGCATCCCGTCGTTCATTGTTTCTGAGTATGAGCCTTATTCTGTTTGGGGGTGGTGTTTCACACCACCCAATGGTTTTCACATGCTTTATAGACTTGTACATATATTTTTATCGCATTTGTTCTTCAGGTTCATCTAGGCTCCATAACGCGGTACCTTTCACTAGTGGTTCATTATGGTAATATCTGTCCTCCCTTGTGCTTTTCATTTTTATATATAGTTTTAAACATCGAGAACGATTTTCTCTTTTGTTTGGGAGTGGGAAATTTACCAAAATTGTACCTATTTTGAAAAAAATTCAGACACATTTTAAACTTTTTCTGCAGTTAAAAATAAATTTTTATGATATGATTTGTCTATCATCCCTCTTTAAGAAAATCTCGGAATACTTGTGGTTGACCCAAAAATAACACTTTTAACCTAAAATTAATTAATGCCTCTTAAAAGCGTACTTGCACTTTGAATTCCTAAACTCGGAAATTTGCACTATCACGTTTACAATCAAAAGTTGAAGGGTAAATATATTCTCAAGAAAACCTTAAAATATCACTAGTGGCGACTTAAACTCGTGAGAGTTGATCTTTTCACCTTTTAAAGGGTTTTTACGTATCTCAGAGTCACAAGTTGACTCAACTTTCTTTGGGTACTACATTTAGTTGTTGCATGATCTCATTATTTTTTCAAATTTGGCTTAATCAGTGAGAGTGACATCATCTTCGAGTTATAAGAAACATGTGTCTTGTAGTTTGTCCCGAGCACTAAACTGATTTTTCTATACACTCATCTCTTTCCCTATCACATTATCATTCACCCATTATTACCCTTATCCATATGTCCCAAATACCATCCATCATTGCCATCGTTTTTTAGAAAAAGAGTGTTTAAAATTTTCAATGTAAATTGTCTTCATTTTCGTTATGAAAAGAAAAATGAATCGTAAAAACAAAAAGTAGAAAAAGAAGCAGAAAAAGAAAGAAAAAAAATAAAAAGAAGAAAAATAAAGATGCGATCAAAAGTTCAAAAGATGAAGGCTTTAGTCAAACCAAGTGTGTTTCACTCTTCTCAAAAACCTTACCAGCATATCATCCACATGTCATTTTCCCATTCTACCATACATACATCACATTTTTCACCCTTGAAAAAGTGTTCGGGCAAACGAGAAAACTATATGGTGAATAACTCGACATTCTCGACATAGTGGTTAAGCATTCGTTCATGAAATCAATTTTGTTTCATGTATCCGTCAATTCTTATAAAGTGTGCGAGACGTTTGAACTTGCTTATATTTACTCACCTCCTCACACACTAGAGAGATACACTTACCTAATTCTCAGAGAGTTCGATTTAGAGAGAGATATTCAGTGAGAATTGAAGTCAAAACGCTGATTCTAAAAAGGTGATCTAAGAATTACTCTAATGATACTTAAAATTGTTTCACACAACACATGCTGAGTTTTAGGAAGGATTGTGATTTTGGTATTAAGTAATTTAATATCTCAATTTGATAGTTGAATAAGGTGTTCCTTGACTTCCCTTTTAGTTGGGTTATATAGCAATTCATCGTCAAATAAGAAACTGCATTCAAATAAATTTTGAATTTTGTGGATATATTCACTACAAACCCTCATGAGACACCACTCGTCCTGTAGGGCAACCTATAGGTTTAACGGCTTGTTGCACATGCTAAGTACAATCGTCAGTGCCTGCGAAAGTGGCGCACTTTTGGTTACTTATCTTTATTTTCTCTCTATTCTTGCTCGAGGACTAGCAATGTTTTATTTGGGGGTGGTGTGATAAGCACCCAAAAGTATTTATTTTATACCCCGAATAGATGCATTTTAGTCGCTCGTTTTTAATAAAAATGGTCTTATGTTCGTATTTAATTATTTCTCAGGTCAATACGCAGTTGTGGTACAAATAATACTAAATCAGTACAATTGCGACACAAAAGCGGTTAAAATAGTGCTACGAAGAAATCAAAAGAGACCGCGAAGTTAGACTCCCATTGAGCTTGCCCAGAAAAGTTTCGATGTCCCAAACTGTGACCTGTGATCCACTTCCAAAACCCATGACCCAAAACAAACCCCCACCTGTTGAAATCCCAAACCGGAACCTCTGACGCTGCCTCCCAAATCCATTGACCCATTTCCCTTCTTCCCAGCGTGTCCCATTTTTACCACTACCTGCCATTCCTATAAATTAGGGACAAATCAAAGCCAATCCAAAAATAAACCTCTCTCTTTGACTTAGCCAAAACTCCAATCCCATAAAAATCTCTTCTCTCCAAAAGCAATTACGTGGGTTATAAAAGAAGGGCAACTCATACCCAAAGGAGACTCTCATATAAAAAAAAAGGAGACGTGAAAAAAAAAATGGTGTATATTATGTACAGTTTAGGGTCATGAAAAAAATTCAGAAAAATACAAAAAAAGTTAGTTTAGCTTTAGAATAATTTTTAGGTTTATTTTTTAGTCATCTTTTTGTAATCAAGTGCTAAAAATTGTGAAGAAGTTGGACGCATGTCAAGGCGTATTTCAAGACAAATTTGTGGAAATAATTGCGTATTGTATTTCTACATTCTCTTTTCAATTTATTTCCTTTTTGACATATTATTTATTGTTGTTTATGCACACATGAGAATGTTTGGCTAAACACCCCGTTCAAGGGGTGGGATGCACTGCGAATGATGTTAGTTTAATTAATCAATTCTATTAATGTTATAATTCTAGGAAATTTATTTTTAACTGTCACCAATTAATTTATGTAACGATAGTTAGTAAATTAATTTAACAAATTAATGTTTGAATTTAGGAATCGAACTAGAGATAGATTTTTTCGATATTTGAATATTAATTCGGTATTGAAAATTAAGGATTTATGTTATTTTCTTTAAATTGATCCTAGCGGGTAATTTTCTGAAAATAATACGATTCTTAACTTTTCATTGTGTGACATTTTTAAATTAATTTTCGGAAAAAGATTTTATTAAATTTATAATTTTAACGAGAGTTAGATTATCGATTTAATATTATCTTGAAATATTTAAAAGTAATAAATTGAGAAATTAAAATAATTGAAAATGCAGTGTAATCCCATCTCTTGACTTTCTCACATATTTCACACTCGGTTGCACATTTTTTATTTTTTAGTCATTTAGTAATTTTAGCATTAGTTAACTTTTCCCTTGAAATTGTTTTAAGAATAAAAAAATAATAAAAAAAGATTTTCATAAAAAAAATTGAATTGTACGTTTTCACATTAATTTTTTTACCTTGAAAGTTGGATTGATACCCGTACTTACCGTAATACGAGTTATTTTTAGACAAGTTTTGTAGGTACTCAAGGAAATTTTGAGAGTGGCTTTTGAAGACAACGACAAAAAAAAGCTACTTATCAGTCTTTGTTGATTTATGTAAACGTACAAGCGTTTTTGTATGTTTATCGACAACGCTTTTTGTTGATTTATTTGGGTTCAAACCATAAACTTTATTTGGGTTCAGATGGCAAGCCATTTTTGGACATATACAAAGCTTTTTTTAGTTCATATTGTTGGATTCAACTCTTATACAAAGGCTTTTTTATTCTGTTATTGCTGTGTTAACAACTAGGGATGATGATGGCGGTAAAGACACAGAAAATAAATCAAAATCAACAGTTTGGTTGCATTTTGATAAGCTACCTGCTGAAGATATGAAGGATATTAAGGCTCAATGTAAGTATTGTAAAGCTCTTTTTGTTGCTGCTTCAAAAAATGGAACATCACACTTGATACGTCACATTGATAAAAAATATTTGGGTCGTGCTAATGAAGATATACGATAGTTTATGCTCGATACTGAACAATTACCTAATGGTAAGACTTCTATAGTAACCTGGAAATATGATCAAGAAAAAATTCGTAAGGAAATTGATTTGATGATTGTATATGATGAACGTCCATTTAAAATCATTGAATCGTATAGTTTTAGGCGTGTAATGGCTGCTGTGTGTTCCCAATTTAAGATCGTGGGTCGTAAAACCATTAAGAGGGATATAATGTCTTTATATGCTAAAGAGAAATTAAATATGCACGATACTTTGTCAAAGGTAAAAAATTGCATTTGCTTAACTTCAGATACATGGTCGTCCATTAGAGAGGATCATTTTGTGTGTGTTACTGCCCATTTTATTGATTCTGATTGGAAGTTGCAAAAAACAATTTTACGATTTAAATATCTCCTGCCTCCATAAAATGGTATGTCCATTTGTGACTCAATTGCATCGTGCATCATTAACTGGAATATAGAGAATAAGGTCTTTAGTATCAATTTAGATAATGCAAGTGCTAATGATGTTGTGGCATCAACTCTTAAAACTCGTTTGTTAAGAAAAAGCTTTATTCCTTGTGATGGTTCATTTTTTCAAGTCCGATGTTGTGCTCACATACTAAATCTTATCGTGCAAGCGGGTATGAATCTCATCGATGATTCTATTAGTAAACTTCGTCTTAGTATCAAGTGTGTGAAGTGGCCCGGTTTGAGAAGGAAATTTTTTGAGAACATGGCTTTTAGTTTTAATTTAAATAGTGAAAGAAAATTGAAAACTGATTGTCCAACAAGGTGGAATGCTAAATATGACATGATCAATTGTGTTATTATAAGGAAGTGTTTTTACATTTGGGTGGAGAGATTCTAATTTCATAACGAAATTGTCTTTGGACGAATGGGAAAAGGTGAATGTGATGCACAAATTTCTGAAACCTTTTTATGAGGTTACATGCATGTTTTCAGGAATAAAATATCCTACTGCAAATATATATTTTAGATGTGTGTGGAGGATTCATTCCCTCTTTTTAGATGTTATAAGGGGTCCACACAATTTTATGATGGATATGGTGAAGGAAAAGCAAGAAAAAATTGATAAATATTGGTACGAGTATAGCTTGATTTTTTCATGTGTTACGATTTTAGATCCTCGATATAAGGTCAAATTTGTGGAGTATTTCTACACAAAGATATATGGTAGTGGCCCTAGTGGGGTTGAATATCATATTAATACAATTGTTAGCACTCTCTATAGTTTGTTTAATGAGTACATACAACAATCATCAACCAATCATTTTATGCCTAATCGATTGTCTAATGATAGTATTGGCAGGAAAAGCGAAGGGTTTGAGGATTATGATTCTTTTCAAGGTACAAGGTGTAAGTTGCATACAGAGAAGTCTCAAATTGATCTTTATTTGGAAGAGCCAAGTTTTGATATTAATAATGAGTTAGATATTTTGGAGTATTGGAGTACTTCTTCCCAAAGATACCTAGACCTTGCCAATATGGCCCGTGATATCCTGTCTATTCTGATCTTTTCTATTGCGTCTGAATCAACTTTTAGCATGGGACGTCAAGTGTTAAGCCATTTTCGAAGTTCTTTACATTAAAACACGGTAGAACCTTTGATATGCTTCCAAGATTGGATTAGAGCAAGATACCAAAGTGGTATTTATTCTGTTTTTATTAATTCTGCATTTAGTATTTTACTTATTTATGTTTTAATTTATTGTATAGGAAAATCAATAAAGTTAAATGAAGATGAAGATTCGAGCTCTGACGATGATGGTAATACGGATGATGAAGAAGACCTCTAGCTTATTGGATTTTTTTTTCTGGTAAGGAGCTTTAATTTTTTACGCACTTGACAACTGCTTTATTTTTTTTTAATATGTATTGATTTTATTTCATTTTTCAATGTTTCAGGTACAAGTTTTTTTTTTGTAGTTGGCTTGATGTGGAAGACCTGCTTTAATATGTAGTTAGCTTAATGTGAAAAACCTGCTTTGATATGTAGTTGGCTGTTTTTGAGTGTTGTTGTTGTTTCCTGCTATTTAAAACTTTACTTGCTTTAATGTGTTGCTTTAATGTGTAGTTGGCTTAATGTGCTGACTTTCACACCTGCTGTTTGCATATTTTCTATGGGTGAATTTTGTAAGACTATTTTAGTGAATGACGTATTATGCATATTGATGAATTTTGTAAGACTATTTTCATTCATTTAAAGCAAGTCTTTGGTCTTTGATATATTCAAAACATGTATTTCTGTAAAACAGGTCTTTGATTTAACAAAAGTAGGTCTTTAACAAAAGCAGATTTTTAATTAACATAACAGATTTAAAAACATATTTTTTTTATTTAAAAAACAGATTTAATTAACAAAATAGATTTAATTAACAGATTTAAAAAACATATATTTTAATTTAAAAAAAAGATTTAATTAACTAAACAGATTTAAAAAACAAATTTTTTAATTTAAAAATAGATTTAATTAACAAAACATATTTAAAACACATATTTTTTTATTTAAAAAAATAGTATCCGGGCTTTGCTAACGGGCTCGGGTAAAGAGCTTTCAAATTTGGACGTGCTTGGGATTACATAATAAGGCTCGATCCGGGCTTAAGATTGCTCGTAATTTTATAAGCTCGACCCGAGCCCGATCGAGCCCAGCCCATGACCACCCTTACTGTGTACAGTCTAAAATCCAGAAACTGCATTCTGCACCAGGCCATCCTCAAAGTAATGGTTAAATAGAAGTGACAAACAAAACTTTACTGAATGGGCTAAAGAATAGACTTTATGCTACCAAGGGTAATTGGATTAATGAGCTACACTTTGTTCTTTGGGCTTACATAACAACGCCAAGAACAACAACTGGAGAAACGCCATACATGCTTGCATTTGGGACTAAAGCTTATGGTATCAGCCGAACTCGGCCTACCAACCCACGGGGTACTGAATTTTGATTCTCCAGTTAGTGATTTGATGAGGCAATTAGATCTCGATATGTTGGAGGAAGTATGAGAAGATGCAGCTCTGAAAAAAAATACTCCATATCAACATAGAACTGCTCGCTTTTATAATAAAAGGGTCAAGCCGACTAACCTCAGGGAGGGCGATTATGTTATTGATAAAGTTATCCAGAAGAACAACAAGCTTGAGTCCAACTGGCATAGCCCATATCGCATATCAGCTGTCATCCGACCAGGGACCTATCGGATAGAGACTTTGGATGGTGAAGAATTCAAAAATTCTTAGAATGTCGAGCATCTTCGCAAGTATTATCAGTATTTCAAAGGATTTCCATTATTGTATCTCTTTCGCTTTTATTTGAGTATTAATAAAAAGTTGATTTCAGTCTTTTCAATTTTTCAATTTTTTTCGGAGTACGGTGATGATATACATCCCCCAGAACAGAAATAACACAGTACCTATATATCTTCAACTCCGACCAAGTCAAAACAAGGTTAAAATCGTTAACACTTGGTCGACAAAGAAAATAATCAAGTCAAAATAGGGTTAAAATCCCCAGCACTTGGTCGACAAAGAAAATAACCAAGTCAAAACAGGAGCACTTGGTCGACAAAGAAATTTACTTCATGTACGACTTAGTAAGAACAAATCACAAATAAGAATTGATTACTTCATGTATGATTTTGTATAATTAAGTCAAGAACAAGAAGTGTAAAACTTCTTATACAACTAAAAAAGTTACAAACAAGTTTTCCCCGACTAAGTTAAATGTAGGAAGACATGTAAAAATTCCTAAATACTGGAATATAAACATATATTCCTCATACTCTTAGTCACCACTGATAACTAATACTATACTTGGATTAATATATCCAAGTGCATTAGTAGAATCAATGGCATTACCACTGGTAGCTAATACTGAATTTGGATTAATATATCTAAGTGCATTAGTAGAACCAATGGCATTACAATCACAAGTTAATTAATTAATTAGAATAATCATAAGTTAAAAAAAACAAATATATTTCATTCATATAAACTGTATTACATTCAAATGAGTAACAACAAAATACAGGAAAATCATTCAGTTGAATGCTTCACTTCAGCTTTGAAAGTCGGCTGCACTCTCTCCATCCCAGCAGAACGATCAGTAATAAAGTTGAAGTTTTCCAACATTCTTCTGTTGCTGCTGCTCGGGGCGTTAATCAAATGTGAAGGACGCATTATTTCATGAACATCATGGAGATCATAATCCCCCAAGTATTTATTGATTAAACACTGAGAAATGTCATTACGAAGAATCCATGATTTATCTAGCTTGAAGGGAGGTTGTTACAGTCTAGCAGACCAGGTTCATTCTAGTACCATAATTTACTGTCCCGATAATGCTTCAGTAAAGTTAAACAATTATTCAATTCCCACCTGTATTGTTCATCACGAGTCTGGGTAAGATTATTATCAATATGATCCAAAGCTTCATTATAGCCCTCCATCCACACCTCTCGAGACTGTTTGTGAAATTGAAAGGTTAACCTTTCAACGTGCTGTTGAAGTTTCTTCAAAACACTATCTGTCACCTTCAACTGTGTGGATTGGTCGACAAGAGATTTATCTTTAGCTTATAGTTTTATGGACAAGTCTACAATAGCCTCATTCTTTGCCGTTAGATGGACAGCCTGGTTGGCCAAGGTTTTCTTGGTCCTAGCTTTCTCAATAGTTGGTCGGCTAGTCCTTTGCTATCTAAAAGATTGTGCAGGTTTGGATTTCTTTACAATTTCAACCTCTTCCATCAACCTAGCATTCTCATTCTCCAAAAAGGAGGCACCTTCATCGGCACCACTACTAGAAGACTTTTTCAGAGTTTCCAGATCATTTCAAAATTTATTGTTCTCATCCTCCAAAAGCTTGTCAATCTCTCTAGATTTATCAAGTTCACGATTCAACAAGAATTCCTTCTTCCTGTATGCAAAGGCATATTTGTCTAGTTTCTCCTCAAGACCCCAACCCTCACTCATTGACTTATACTTAACTTCGTAGTCAGTATGCAGTAGAGCTTTGCTTTCATTATTCTCTGCCAGTAAATCTTTAATCATCTCAAAGCATGCACTATTGTTGGCCACAACCTGATCAAAAAGAAACTTGAGATAAGTGCATGCATTCTTTGCCTGATCAGAAGCGTTTGCACCGAGCAAGTATATTAATTCCATATCAATCAAGTCCAAGTGACCAACTTTGAATAGATTGTTGCAGTGTTTGAGTAGGTCGGAGTCAGCGGAGGCAATTTATTCCATCTTGGCCATAAACTAGAAAGATAACGTAATAATTGATCAACAATAAAAGAACAACAACCGAGCAATAATAAACAATATGTGAATCGAAGGAAAATTTCTTTCATTAATAAAAGGCAACGTTATACCAGAGTACATCAGAATAATAAAAAAATAAGACAAAAGAAACAGTCAAAATATAAAGACTGGAAGCTGAACAAGTCTACACCTTCTTCTTATCCTTTTCAGCGTCAGGGTTTATACCTGGTCGACAGAAGGGGCAGTTGAGTCAACATGAGCTTTATCTTGTTGGACAGGGGGGATAGCTGAGTCAATAATAGTTTTGTATTGTCAGCAAAAGGGACAGTAGACTCAACCACCAAAGAGGATTCCCCCGAACCATCATCGTCATCGATTTTATCATCAAGATTGGGGGGAGAGCCAGGGTCATGGCTAAGAAAAAACTCAGAATCCTCGACAGTGCCAATCTCCTTCAAAGCCACCGACTAACCCACCTTAAAGAATTTTTTTTACGTACCTAATTTGTGCAGAGGTAGAAGAGATAGCTTTATCCAGTCTTCTTTCACTTGGCCTTCTAGGCAGATAGGTCTTTCGCTAATTTGGCTACTTGTCCTTTAACAGCCTTTGCCCCGCTCTCAGCTTGAGCAACATGCAAGTTGGCTAGAGACAAAGCAGTATCATCCCTTTGTCATGCTTCTTCAATAATCTTGATTTTCTCCTCCTAAGCCTTTTTCTCTATCTTCAAAGCTTGTTGGGAATCCATCACAGATTTCCTAAGATCTTCAAAGGGCTCCTCTACTTCTCCCAAAGAAGAACGTAGCTAATCGTCCTTCTCCGACATTTGGTTGTAATCAACCAGGAACTGTAAGAAAAAAGTCAAGTCAGTACAAGTCAATGAAGACATGAACAGTATCCGACCAACTTCAAATATAAAAACTTACCAAGGATAAGTTTTGAGTAGTTTTTGCTGATAGTTATGATCAGGACATTGAGGTAGTAACAACTCTATGGTCTGGGAGGGTGCCATAATTGATCAGTTTTCTCGTCAAACTAGGACTAAAGGTTACAGACGAGCCAACAACAGATGGGACCATGCCGACCAAACCTTGTTAATCTACATCAATAACTTTTTCAACCTGCTTATTGACAGGACCTCTCCCCAGTCTCTTCAAAGGAGACTCATCGCCCTTGTTGGTTGAGGGCTTCTTGCAAACATTAGTCTTCTTCTTTGGGGAATTAGTATCAATAGGCTTCTTGACGCCAATAACAGAGTCATCTTCCAAGAGATTGAGGATTTTTCTTTTTCCCATACTGACTGAGAAGGGAAGTTCAGAATCAAAGGAAAAAGAGGTGGCATGGGTAGCAACTTAAATACCACCAGACTCAGTGGTAAAGGAATTAATTACGATTGAAGGCACGATAATTATTGGCCGAGCAAAAAAAGAAGTTACAAAACTTCTATATTCTAATAATACAGAAGCTAATCGGGGATGATCTTCTCCCGTTCTCTGAGTAATACCCCACAAGAATTTCAGATCCTCCAAATTTACTTCAACAGTCTTGGGGGGCACTTTCTCTTACGATCTTCTTCAACAAAGTAACAAGCAATAACAATTAGTACGCATCAGAAAGGAGATCAGTAAAGAAGGGCAAAAATTGAAATAACAACCTATCCCATTTCCTGATTGAAGGCACCTAGGACCCTGATAGGCCACTCCACCCTCAAGTGGGGCATGTTCGAAGTGCTTAACTATTAAAGCATGACTCTAATAATATTTATTAGAGTCAGAAAAATCCAACACTTAAGTTTTATTATCCGCTCTGGTTTTCAAGTAATATGTATTCTCCCCTGCAATCCCTCATTTATAACAAAACATAATCTCTGGAATTTCAATATGGGTTCCATAGATTTCATTCAATCTATTCACACAATTGACAATTCTCCAGATGTTGGGAGCCACTCATGCTGAAACGACGTCAAAATATTGCAAAAACGAAGAAGAAAAGGGTTTGGTGGAAATGAGAAACCACGCTCCACTATAAACAAAGTGGGGATCCAATGACCTTTACCCAATGAATTTAAAGGGCCATGGGGAACTTCTAAATCGACCAAAGAGGGAATTTTATGTTCTTCCCTAAATTCCTCTAGAGAATCAACATCAACTATATAAACGATGGTTCAGAAAGAAGGAAATGAGGAAAAACAAAGAAAAAGAAAGAATTCTTACGGAAGATTAAAGATTTAGCAAGAACTGTTAAAAGAAAAGAGGAATGATGGCAAACGATCGCACAAAAGCTCAGAGATGGCTGTTACAGTTCGAAAATTTGGGGTAAGGAAAAACCTGCAAAAGCCTCCCGCCTTATATAGGTTGTCTAAAAAATAACGAATGTAATGGTTAAATGTACCAACGATTGACATTTCGACGGCTTCACGAATCAGAAGGTGAAAATTACCCATTTACCATTTGGCGGTTCGCTAAAATTCAAATTATTTGCAAAAATGCCATCTTCAAACAACGCCAGTAAAATTTTACAAGTGTGAGAGGTCGGCTACCGACTAAGCATCATGAAAATACTCTGGGCTACTTTCAGAATCAAATGCTCCATACTTTCACGCAAGCATCAAGCATAGAACATCGGGGGCTTCTGTTGATACAAAAAATTATCCACCTACGTGGACCAATCAGAAGTGAACACATGTCCTCCTACATGGCCAAAATCTTAGTCAACAGATAATAAATCTGCCGCCCAACATGAAGAATGTTGGCCAACACAAGGAATGCCGACCAACACAAAGAAGACCGACCAACAAGATCAATGAAGAGTCATCATACCAAGGGTCATACTACACGTGGTTTATACAACCAATCGTCGCATTCATTATGTAAGGATGTAAATGCTTAATTGTATAAAAGCATTAAATCCCTTGACATTCCGACCCTTGACCTCTAGGTCACTATAAATACGCTGTATCCCTTCTATCAAGGGGACGGTCGAACGGATTCTGGGATATTCTTATCTACAAGAGTACCTAGCTTTCTGTAATCTCCGAGATCAATAAAACAACAGTGGGCGTAGACTTTCTTACATAGCTGAACCACTTTAAAAACTCTCTCTCTTTATTTATCAGTACGTATTTTATTTGTTATTATAAAATTAGATCAAGTCTAGTTTTTTACATCAACAATACTGACAGACGGAATCCCACATTACGGTCTTGCGTCGATTGGTGGACTTATCCGAAACTACTAGGGTCATTTCCTCATAGGATTTACCCGTAATATTGATTACGTGTCATCTTTGACCGCCGAGCTTTGGGCCTTAAAAATGGGACTTGAAATAGCTTTTTATGCGAGAATGAAATGTATTGAAATAAAAACAGACTGTGAGATTGCGTTCCATATGATTTACAAGAAAACATCTCGGCATCCAGTCTACGGAGATTTGACTCAAGCCATCCATGAAGTCCTCCAGGGTTCCACCATGTCATTTTCTGTTTGTGTTTTCGTAAAGCAAATGTATGCGTCGATGTTCTTGCTGCTATGTGTGTATTGTGTAGGGGTGGCCGTGGGCCGGGCCTGGGCAGGCCCGGTCGGGCTCGGGCCGGGCTTGAAAAATTAAGTGTTATCCCAAGCCCGCTCGGGCCTAGATCGGGCCTTATTATGTAATCCCAAGCCCGCCCAGATTTGAAAGCTCTTTACTCAGGCCCGCCCGATCGGGCCCTATTATGTTAATTAAAAGATTTTTTTAAAAAATTAAAATACCTATTTTTTATTTAAAGACCAATTTTTTTAATTAAAAATCTGTTTTAAACTCCATATATTATAAAATCCATATATAAAGTTTCTCACTTTACATGAAAAGACTTGGTATACATTTTTATATTTATAGAAGTCCCCCCCCCCCCCTCCCCCCCATATATATATATATATATATATATTTCGGGCCTCGGGCCGGGCCGGGCCTCATCGGGCTTAAGAACTCATGCCCAAGCCCGCCCGAAAAAAAATCGGGCCTATAAAATTTTGCCAAGCCCGCTTTGCAGGCCTATTTACCTTACCCAAGCCCTATTTTTTTATTGGGCGGATTGGGCGGGCTTGGCGGGCCTCGGGCCTATGGCCACCCCTAGTATTGTGTCCTTTTTGTTCTAGGTTTTTTTTTTTGTGTACATTAATTTTTGGTTCATTTTCTAAGTCATGATCAGTGTCAAGTCACTTCTATCGAGTGTACAGCAAGAACAATACTCGTAAAATACCTTGATTTTAAATAAACCTTTGTTTTGACAAAAGAAAAAAAAAGGTACTCCAAAGCGCATCTTGGGCTCGTATCGATATAAAACATTTATCCGAGAGCGGGGGCTCTAATTTGGTAGCAAAACGTGCCGTTGGTTTTCAAAAGTGAACACCTCTCTCTCACTCACACATTCTCCCTCCAAGTTTGAAACCAATGCGAACTCGGTTTCTGAACATCGACTACTTCAACTCCGCCACACCACAAACCCTAGATTTCCTCCGCCTCCCGCTACCTCAACTCCCTCCTTCAAATCTCCCCAACTTCGATGACCTCCGCTCCTTCCATCATGTTTCTCTCCTCACAATCTCCCTCCAAATCCACACATTGCCCATCGATGACGCTCTCTCCAACTTTTTCTCCCATGTTCTTCCTCAAACTATTGCTACCCTCAGCGATTCTCAAACAATTACCGACATCCGAACTTCAGAGGTAAACTCGGACCTCCATCAAATTTAGCTTTCAATTCGCTGCATTTTCCAAACATCTTGTTTACAGCGATTGGATTTGAAGTTAAAAATCACACGTGTCTAGTGTGATTTTTTAAATTGCGATATCCTAATTCACTTAAGCCGTGTTGACGTATCATGTATTGAAAATTTAGTGTAGAATTACTAAATACCAAATGTAACTTTAAATTAGACGTTTTGTGTTCACTTGATGTAAATAGTCCCAACACAATGACACAGACACCTGATTTACAGCAATTTGTTCTTTAAAGAGACTAGTTAACAGCAAGGCACAAATATAACACAAACTAGAAACTTACAAGATCTGACAACGAACAGGAAGAGCAAGAGTTGTGAGAATAATATTCTCTCTTCAAAATAATTTAAAACAATACGAATTCCCGTACATTTAAGGCTATAACCTAAACCTACTAGAGTTAGGAAATTTGGTTGCTACTCCAAGAAATTCTTTAGAATATGTAAAAGTAAAATATATATGAAAAGTAGTTGAAATAAAACACTCTAAATTGCTTGCTGCTACTCAAATATGATAACCAAACAGAAATTGGGAATCTCGTTTTCCATCGGATCTTCTGTGGCTTTCCCTGTCAAGCATGCTGCGAAGTGGACGTTTTGTGTCCTTTGATAGATAATTTTAGACATGAAGTATATTTAACGATGAAATGGTATGATAAATTATGTGTAATTTTGTATGGGTACTAATACACATACCTGACAATGATAGGTAAAATGTCAAGTCTAATAGATTTAGTTTTCAGTTGGCTCCTTTTGTTTTATTCTTCAGCAATAATTTTTTAAATCTTGTTAAAATCTGTTTTAGCAGTCAATAAATGAAAAATATGATTAAAACAAATCACTGATAAAATATTTTGTGTTGAGACTTGATATCTTATTCAAAATCAACTAAACAGAGGACAAGTGCCCCCTCCCCCCTCTTTCAATTAAGATATTTCCTCAAGGCTGCTATAGTGAGTTATTTTGACATTTTTTTTAAAATTTTTCTTTGGAAAGGTTTAACCTGTAGAAAAATGAAAGTGGACACCTGAAAGTGAGTTTTTACTAAATCCTTTACAGATTGACTAGTGGCAAACGTGTAATGACTTGTAATTTTGATGAAAAATGACTTTGGCTGCAATTTTGGTTTAAGGGAAAGAAGCCGAGGTTCTTTATGAAGAGAAGGAACTAAAGATATAGAGAAATCTTGGCGTTGAAACTATAGAGGTTGAATAACTAAAAGTATCCCAGTGCTTTGCCAGTAGATCACTATTTTCCTTATTATTATTTTTTTTTGGGAGAAATTTGGTCCTGCTATTCATTCCAGTGAAGTTTCTGTGTGACACACACAGGTCCCCATTGGGAAGGTGATGCCCCCCCATGAGAGAGATTTATCTTATTTTTGTGATTTTATTATTATCTATTAGTTTATCCCTTGTGCTAGTTATTATTTTAAGCACTTACTTAGAGTTTGTGTTTATCTAGGATAATCTATTAGTTATGTGTTAGATTCAGGTCTCTAGCCCTTGCCCAATCAATGTTATCATTCAATTTTAATGAGAGTTTAGTGAAAAGTGTGTGTTTATGTCAAGTTCATTTCCTTTCAGGAGGAAAATGAAACCACTTCAGATAATAAGGATGATGACGGTTTTGAAATAGTCCAATTCGAAATGCCAGAGCTGGATCTATCCTTGGTAAATCACTGGTCCTATTAAACAAGTGGATATGCATTCATTTACTTATAACTATATCTGTGAAATGTCTTTATATATTAGCTGTTTGTTTCTTGCAGGAACATGCTTGTGTGTCCCTAAAAGAGACGATGCAAATCTTCTCTGAAATTCCAGATACTGAAACTGATGTGGTATATTTTTAATACTGCTTTGTTTACTACCCCAACCATTTGTATGCATATGTTTTGTGGTTATTTTTTCTTTCATTTCCTTAACTATAGCTGTGAGTGGTGGAAGAGCAACCTGGAATGAATTTAGTTATCCTCTTCTTGTGATAATAGGATTGTGGGAAGCCTTCATTGCCTATTATCGGTTTTTAGGAGTTGGAGGTTTAAGCCTGAAAACATCTATTTGCAGGGAATGAATATTAAGTGTTGATTTATTGCAATTTGACTTCATATCATCTTGGAAAAGTTAGACGAAACCTGTTACCCCCCTCTTTTCTCCCACCTTGCGGGTTTGGTTGCATTTGCTTGTGTGGTCTCCAAAATCCTGAAAGATGACACCTAAAGATGTTCAAATGGTGTTTCTCTAGTCTTGACAAGTTGACTGCTTATTCTGTTTTAAAAATCGTATTTATTATACACAAAAGAAGTGGCGGACCCACGATTTTAATTCAAGAAGTGAGGTGTACTATTAAATAATTTTATCAATGGAGATGAGTAAAATAAAAGTACGAATATTCAAACTTATGTCCTTAACTTTATTTCTTCTAAAATGGCGGGACACACCTGTTTAAAGATAAATCTGAGCAAATTGTCTAGTAAATCCAAGACAAAATTTCCATTAAAACTTTAGCAATTTTTATGGAGAAAATATATTTTTTATCAACTTTGTTTTAACGGAAATGTGTGACTTGTCACGGTTCAATAGTTTAGGGGGCACTTTTTCAGATTAGGGGTTGATTTGTAAAACTGCTATAGTTCAGGGAGTTGTTGTAATATACTCCAGTTTCTATTTGGACTATATTCTGCAGTTTGATTATTCTCTCATAATAATTGAACTACTCACAGAAATTTAATTATTTGTGTCTAGTTAATTTACATGATTCATTTTTTATATTTTTTGAATTGGTGTAAATATTTAAGATAGCAAATAAAATAATTTTGCACAAATACAAAAAATTGAAAGCGCCACAATAGAGAATATATTTTTGTGTAAATTATATATATGTTAAATATTAAAATATGATTTGCTTTATCTTTAAGTGTATTATAATATTCTATTTGGTTCATACTTAATCTAGAGGATTAGCCAAAGTCCCACTGCAATTTTGGAACCTAAGGAAAGCACTACGTATGCAAAATAGTAAATTCTCAATTTAGGTAGGCTCCCTGTAAATGGCTATATTTTATCAATCAGGGTGATCAATTGATAGAAAAGTCACAGGAGTTATTAGCTTTAAGGAGATTTCATTTGTATGTATAAATAACACTATTGACCCTCTAATTTGAAATATACACAATAACTACCCTTCTAAGCTATATCAAGAAATTTTGCCAAATCTGGGGTGGTGATGGACGTGGTCGTTCCACTGTAGCTCCGCCCCTGCACAAAACAGTTTTGACTATCCATGTCTTTTAGCTTTGTTTATACTTTATATAATGATGGACATGTTGGGATATTGTCCTTTTCCTTTTCTTCTTCTCTTTCTCCCATTTACCAATTATTTGATTCTTAAACATGATAGTATATTAGATATTGGGTGTACAAACAACTTTTGATTGGATGTTATGAATTAGAACAATGTATTTTTTGCCTAAGTTCCGCAGACCTTGCTGTGGAGGCAGAGCTGCTTTCGGGTTCATGAAAGCAAATGCAAAATGTAATCTCTGGAAGTTACTCCGCTATTTATTGGTCTTTGATCTTCGATGGAGACACATGAACCAATAATTTAGATGAAATATATTTTCAGATTGAAAGAAAACATTAACTTCTGAGTGCCAACATTTTTTGTACTCCACATTCTGTTAAAAAGAAGTTGCAAGACGTTATCATTCTCGTGGGCGAGAATTTTGATGCCATAAGAAAGCTTTAAAATAATTCCAAGGCTTTAATCAAGAATAATTGGTAGCTTTATCTCTCTCTATCTCCTTCGCTAATTTTCAACACGCTTATGATTGTAAATGTTTGTTTGACAGTGAACTTAGACGCTTTCTTGCAGGATATGCCCAATCCCATTCCTAGGATGCAGCATCTGTTTGAAATTCAGGAATCTGTCTATTCAGTTGATGATATTAGCCTGGAATCTCACGTGGAGCAAAACGATGATCTGTTGGATGATGGTTTGGTTCAGGTCCAAAATCATCCTTATCATAGTACATTTCCTCTTTTAGAAGTGGATGAAACAAGTCTGGGAGTTTTCAACAGCATACCTATTGAAAACGAACTCCTACTTCTTGAAAACATTGAACCACAACAATGGAGGCAAAAAGATGAAGTAATGGGCGAAGGCAAGGAGCTTTTGCTTTTTATGGAAGTTGGCGTATTAGATTATCTTTTCGATTATTGTTTATCAAACCACTGCCTTGAAGTTGAATTCTCATGCTCAAATTTTGTTCAAGGGATGGACCTTATTAGTTTGATAGAATATTCACATATTGAAGAAAACTCAGCATTCCATCAAGAGAGATCGAATGATGATTCTATAAGGTCATTAAATCTATTTCTGTTTGAGGAGTTCCAGTTTTTTGATTTGAACTCATCTCAGCCTTTTGAGGTCTTCTCCAACCCAGTAACTGTAAGCCAAGCAGACATTTGTGAACAGATGTTCTGGGAAGCTACGAGCTTTCGGAATTTTAATGAATTGATTGTCAGTCATGAGCTCACCCTGGTAGATGACTCTTTCAAATCATTGCCTGTGCCTATTCTTTCTGGTGATGAAAAGATGAGGTCACTACATTTATTTGTCGAGGAAGCACTAGCTGAATTGAAGCTCCAGCCTTCCTCTGCCTCAGATGGCATATATCTAGACTGGCATCTCTTGGAGGAAGAAAGTTGCCATCGCAGTAAATATTCTTCTTGTTGGAAAATGTTTGAGGAGTTAGACACTTGCAGAATGGATTCTGATTTCAACTTTGTTGATGTGGGGAAGCTGATCTTTGATTTTGTTTTCTCTGATGATACTCCAGACGGGCCAAACACAGAAGAAAATAAGGAACTGCTGAACATACCTTCTGGTGGTATTTCTATTGCTAGTGTGGATCCAAGTAAAGTTAGGTCAGGTAAGTTGCCAAATGATAAATGCCAACAAAGGGTCAATGGAGAAGTTCCATTTAATATCGATGCAAAGAGGGTTTCATCTCTTGTTGAATCAATGTCACAATTTAATGATCTTGATTTTTTCCTAAACCCTATGGACTTTCTTACAGGGAAAAATCTTAAACCTGCAGTTAAGGTATATAATCGTAATGCTACAATATGTGGGAATTCATCTACTGAATCAATTGCAGCACATGCTACAAATGTTGTGCAGTTGCACCAGTGGGATATCAAGTTGCATAAGATTAAGTTGTCTGATGATATATTGACATTGATTGATAATTTCCGAAAGAGTTATCTAACCATCTTGGAGAATGACACAGAGCTGGCAAGGACACGGTATTCCTATCTAGCTGTGGATGATTTTTCGTTGCTCGCCCTTCCAAAACAAAAACTGTTTGATTGCATTAAGAAACCAAGTGCAGGAAGAACTTCTGTGGCCCACGGTGATGATGATAGTATGAAATTTGTCACATTGTGTGCAATTAAACAGATGACATGGTACCTGTGTTACTATGGCATCCATACCACTTATCTATATGTAGATAAGTTATGTCGAAGCTTGCAATCCTTGAAATTTAGACTATGTCCCCTCCAGAACATGATTGTAGAAGCGCATGGGAAGGCCGACAATGACATGCCAAAATTCCACCCATCACTTTCTAGTATCCATGAGATTTTGCAGGAGAACTTTAGCCAGAGTAATTTGAAAATACTGATTGTGGCTGACCAAGTTTTCTGGTGGCCTCTGAAGAGGTTATTAACTTCCATGAAAAAATCATACATTGAGCCACTAAATTTTGATGCACCTACAAGTCAACAGGAAGTGTGTCACAATAGAGAGTTCTCAGATTTTGCAACAGATGCTGTGCTTCATTCAGATTGCTGTTTAATATCCCATGAGTAAGTTTTTAGTCTTATAAACATACAAACTTTGTTCTTGTATTAAATCTTCATACAATATGTTTCCTATACCTAATGAAACTTATCAGTGATTGAATTTTTAACATAATTTTTTGCGAATATTCATATCAAACTTTCTTGTTTTACTTTTGTATATGTGAATGATAAGTAATATGACATTACAACTTGCATGAATACACACACTAAGAACTTGCATGCGAAAAGAAACAAATTTGATGTGGAGCTTGTCAGTCTATTGATTGATGTCTGCACTTGGTTAATACCTCACTCCAGGAATTGATAGAGGTTTATTAAAACATAAAGAGTATAAAAATTACCAGTGGTTCTAGTATTTTCTGGCTTTATGTAAACTAAAAGTCATAAACATTTAAAATAATTATCAATTTTGATATTTATGTGTATATTTTTTCTTGAAAATAAATTTTTTACTATATAGAAAAGAGAATACAAGGGAAGGGTACAAGATGTCCCCTAGAGGTAGAGCCTATATATAGCAAAACCCTAACTCAAAAATTATGAAACGCCACTTAAAGAATACTATCTGCCCAGCTCAAAATCAGCAGAGAAAAATGATTTTTTTAAAGGCTTTGGAAGAATGGGTTCATGAAGTGGCCCTAATTTTCAAACTCCCCCAAACGGCTTATTTCTCCCTATTCTTATCTTAAAAAATTCTTGCATTTCTTCATTCCAAACATTTCAGAAGAGGGCCATAACAATACATCTCCACAAACGTCTTCACTTCTTGTGCCCGTGATTCACCATCTCCAAAGTAAACATGTGTTTCGCTTTCTCGGAAACATCCCCTTAATACCAAATCGAGATAATATCTTACACCACAAGTCTGAAGGAGCAATGAATAAGGAGAGGATCAATGTCTTCTTCCGAAATTGCGGCATATAAACACACTAATTTGGTGAAAGGCACCAATAGGATCGTCTCTTTTGCATCCAAGCATAAGTATAAACTCTCCCATGAGCAACTTGCCACGAAAAAACCTGCTCTTTAGAGGGAATACTGGCTGTCCATATAATTTGAATGGTGCAAGCGTATTCATAGAAGGAGAATTTTGTAAAGAAGTGAGGTCAGAATTACAAGAGAACCCATATCCCGGCTTCAACCTCCTTGAATCCCCAACACCTTGGGAGAAGGAAACACCCTCTAACTTATTAACAATGAGTATAAATTGTCCAATTTTTTCCTCAGATTTCTCCGAAAGAGATTGAACCGCTAGCCAAATAGAAAAGGGTTGAAATCTTCTGATTTTGGCTTAAAGATATACGATAAATATAAGGGACAAGGTTTTTGAATGGAATATCCCCCTCCACTGATCCTCCCAAAATCTAATTGAATTGAACTCCCACTCCACCCCCCACTCCTCCCAAAAAAAAAACAAAAAAAAAAACATGAATTCTACACACTCAAGGAAGTCAAAAAAGACCTCTCGGGATGTAAGTCCAAGGGCTTCTATTGATACCTCTTTTAGCAATCTTAGAATCCCACTCATTTTCATCCATTCCGTAGATGCTATTGATATTGATTCTTGCGTACCTTAAAGAATCTTTTTCTAATGGGAATCTCCACAACCATTTGCCTAAGAGACCCTCATTTTTAATGATGAGGTCTCCAATGCCCACCACTCCACTTTTTCCCCTTGGAGACAATATCTCATTTGACAAGAGAATTCTTCCTATCCTCCTCATCCCCATTCCACAAAAAATCCTCATTCTATTTTCAATAAGTTTGGCCACTTTGCCTCGTAATCTAAATATCGAGAAATTGACAAGCTACTCAGAACTGACTGGATAAGCGTTAATCTACCCCACTTAGAAAGACAAATCTTCTTCCACCCATGACCCATCTAATCTCTTCTTTACCTTATCCAAAATCGGATTCCAAATATCAAAAGACAACAGGCCGCCTCCTAAAGGAAGCCTAAGGTAGTAAAGTGGCCCTTGACCCACCTCGCAATCCACCCTCATAGATTTATTGTCCACATTAATAATTTAAAGTAAGGATTTAGTAAAATTAATCTTTGAGCTTGACAAAGCACAAAAAATGTAATTATATTCATTAAATTATCAATATTATCATCTTTATTAAAAAAAATACAGCATCATCTGCAGGTTGGAGACGTCCATCTTCTCCGTTCCCACTTGACATCCCAAAATGGTTTCATTATTTGATCCTTTCTCAACCAATATACTTAGCACGTCAACAGTCAAGGATCACCTTGTCTAAGACCCCTCGAAGCACTCAATTTCCCTCTAGGCTTCCCATTAACAAAAATCGAAAATTTGACGGAACTAACACATCCTCGAATCTACCTCCTCCATCAATCCAAAAATCCTTTTATTTTCCGAGGCATAATCAAGGAAATCCCAATTCACATGATCATAGGTTCTCTCTAAATCAATTTTAACAAACACCCCCTCTCTTTTCTTAGACCTATATTCTTTTGCGTATGCTATCAAAACTAAATCAAGGATTTATCAATTTTTCACGAACGCTCCTTGGAACTTAGAAATGGTATCACTCAAGACTTCTCTGAGTCTTAAAGACAAAACCTTTGCCAAAACCTTGTTCAAGATAGTGGCTAAGCTTATCGGTTGATAGTCCTTCTACTTCAAAAAGTGGAGTTCCTTCGGAATCAAACAAATATAAATTTCATACCTTTGAAAACCTCCAAGGTAAATTCATCCGGGTCGGAGACTTCTCCCCCCTAACCTCCCATACCTCCCTCTTGATTTCCTCTCCCTCAAACTTCCTTTCAAGCTATCTAGCTTTTCTTTCTTCAAACGGACACTAATCCACCCCTTCAATTCCCCCAAATTCTTCCCAATCCTTGTTGAATAATGTTTTAAAAGACAAAACAATCTCTCTCATAACATCATTTCTTCCTTAATGATCACTTCATCCTCCCTTTCCACCTTGATGATTATCTTATTTATTCTCTTAGCACTAGCTATTTTCTGAAACAATCTTGAATTGTTATATCCACTTAGCCTCTTGATTCCAAGAAATTGCCTCTTTAAAAGATAACTCTTCAAATTTTAATTGAAGATTTTCTCTTTATATTTTTTTTTGTCCTCCAAAGAACCTCTCTCCAAAAACATCAGTTTCCCTAATCTTATTCGAGAGAACATGTTTTTCCATTTTCACGTCACCAAAAACTTCCCTATTCTATTCTTTTAGATGATCGTTGATTTCCTTTATTTTTCTCATGAATTTAAATCCCTTTCTCACACGCATTGCTCTCCGCCCATCACTTTTAAACATCATCTTTAAAATCCTTATGATGTTGCAGTGGTCCGACACCAATCTATTTTGAGTAGCTTCAAAATATTTCCAAATGTCTTCCATCCTTCTTTATTAATGTCTATGTTAGTGACTGTTTTATTATTACTCCCCGGGCTCATGTTTGTGTGATCCATATAAAAATTTTCCTCTTCCCCGTGGTAATTTGTCTCATGAACAATCAAAGGTGAATAGAAAGGCTACGATTCACCTCGGTTGCCTTAGTATCTAGACCCTCCAAATCACTAGGACTTGCATATCTAGATAAATGGTCATTCTCAGCATTGAGCGCAAACCCCCTCTTTCACCTCACTGTGTGTTATTTGTTTTTGTACAACTTATGGGTTTGAAATTATGCATATCATTTTGTTTATGGGTTTACTATATGCTGGCTACTAAAAATATGATGCACTTCTCTGACAAATATTTGTACTTGTAAATAAATTTCATCAAATTATAATTGTGTTATATATGTCTAACTTGTTTCTATATGTTATATGCACAGTAGTAGGTACCATGACAACACTACCATGTCATGTGCCTTCTTTATTTGGAAGACTGAACCTAACGATATGAACTCATGATGTATTGGTAATATATGTTTATGATATCATAGATAACTTAATAGGTCAAACTTAAGTACGAAATTACTTTCAGACCATATAACTATAAATTTTTATATTTGTAAGCAAGGTTCTAAAAGGCGCGATGCGTGGTCGAGGCGTAGAGGTCAAGCCTCAAGCCTTAAGAGCCTAGGCGTAAAAAGGCGTTTTTCCCCTTTTTATTATTTTAATTATTCTAAGGCTAATAATATAACAAAATACTGCATACCTTGAATTTTGAAGATATATTCGTATGTTTGGTAGTCATGTTTCTCATATTCATGATCCATAATCAATATATAAAATGTATTTCTCAACATTCAATAAGCAATATACAAAATGTTTAAAAAAAAGTGTGCCTTAAGCCTTTTACCAAGAATAAGGCGTGATAAGGCGTAGGCGATGCGTTTCTCTCAAGCCTTAAGCCTAGGCGCGCCTTTTAGAACACAGTTTGTAAGCATATCGGTGACTTGAAAGGCTAAGCTTCCTAGGTATGAGTTGCCCTTTGAGTTTGTGATGTCCTTGGAAACTTGTAAACAGTAAGAACAACAACAACAAATAATAATAATAATAATAATAATAATAATAATAATAATAATAATGATTTACATACTGGGTTTTTTCAAACAGCTAGGTGGCTCAATTCATGCAATCCGGGGATTTTGGTTGTCGGGTGGCTCAATTCTTGTTCCTTATGTTTTTTTCTTCTTTCAAATGTTCTTAATCATTTATTATACGGTGGTGCAGGACAAAATATGCTCAGATTCATTACCTCCAATAAATATAGAATAAAAATAAGAAGTGAAACCTCTTCTTTAACAGGCTGAAACCACCTGCCCAACTATAATACTATATAATTTTCACTTGTCCCTGGTTAACATAATTTTGATGAGTATTGCTGTACAGGGCCTTCTGTATTTGATTGTATCTGTTTTGGTGTTGTCCTATCACACTATCACACTGTATGTTTTGTTTATAATTATATTTTTATAAAAAGTTCAGCCTATGCTGAGTTGGGTAGCGAACCACATCCAACCAAATTGATGCCGTGCTGTCAAGCATGGCTATCAAACAGTATATTGTTGTCTTTGAAAAAGCAATTTGTAAGTTTTATTAATTGTTAGTTAGCTTTAGAGCTGTGAATAATACCTCCTTCCTTCATTCAAGGCATGTTTCTGCATCATTTCCATTCAACAAATTCGGTGTTATATTGGAATATGGAGGTTCATGTGGATCATCTAGAGTGTCCACGATTTCCCCAGAATCGTCTGGTATGCCTCTTCTTCACTTCATTAAGGTGGAATTGGAGGAATCAAGTATTTCCAAAGCGCTTTGTGAAGGTGTCGACATGCCCAAGAATACAATGGCAAGTCTCTTTCTTAATGCATGAGTATACCAAAAGTCTTCTTTTCTAAAATCAATATTTGACGGTTAGCAGTACTTTGATATGTTGTCTCTACGAAAACTATGATTTAATATTGGATTGGATGTCTTAATATAAGAGATATTATTACTGCTGTGCGGCTAAAACCTTGAGCTTTGATATGCTTTAACACATCTGGATACTATATTTCAAGAGAAATAATTGGGGTTTGATATGCTAGTTTTTAACTGTTTCCCACTAAATGATAACGGAATTTAAACTCAAGTAGAGAATAACTAGTTCCACACATTAAGAAAGTCTGTTTTTAGTACTTAAGATATCACAAGTATCATGTGTAGTTCAAAAATCATTAGGAAGTCTTGTTACCTCTACAGGGACTGTTCTAATACTTTGTTTTTCCCTTTTTTTTTCTATGTTGCCCAACTCTTCCTTCTCACTATCCAAGCAGAGCCTTTGTTTTGATGCCTATATTGATTTGTGAGAAGGTGAAATAATTGTAGCTCAAGATGGGATTGTGACGCTTGTTTTTTAAAGGAAACAGACACTAATCAACAAGAGTTCCCTGGAAAGCGAAAGTAATAGTTATTCAAATAACGATTGACATATACAAGTAAAAGGGAAAAAAAAATTCCAGGGACCTCATGTTTGTGTTGAAAGGTTATTCTTTCAAGGACAAATAGTGTTTCATTACCTTATCACTCCCGAGGAGTTGTAGATTTTTTTCCCCTTCTTTCTTTTTTCCCTGCAAGTAAAGGGTAACCATTCCACACACAAAAAATGTTAGCAAGGATCACCTGTGGCTGAGTAGAGTGGTTACTTCAAACCCTGTATCCATTACGTGTACAAAATGTTTTTGCATTAATCGCCACTTTATATAGTGCTCACTTTTCTACGTCTCCAATGTAATAGAAGTGAATTCGTAACTTCCTGTTTTTGCCTCTTTGTTGATGATGGTTGTCATAATTATGTTTTTATTTCATGTTTCAGTTCATTCTATCATTCATAGTTATTCTTCACTTAATAGTTTGCAATTTTGTTGCCAAAAGTTATTTTAGTCTGCTGACATTAATATTATGCTAGAAAGGAGATCCTCATGCTACAGGGCTGAACGAGAGCAACCAGGAGTTAGAAGAACTTCTAAACTTCTTACCTGTTGAAGAGTACAATGTGGTATCTCTGGACGCTGAAGATGAAGTTAAAACCTGCTACATGCCTCTGCCAATTTCACGTGCGCCGTTGGCCATGGAACCAAGGCAAATTTGCACAAACGTGCCTTCTTTCTCTGACGCAATCATAGTTGTGAACACGCAAAGTAATGATAGAGAAATGATAATTTCCAGGAGAAGCACGTACCAAAGGATTCTTGCATTGGAGAAAGAAGGAATACAAGTCATAGAAAGAGATATAACTCTGCCCATAGACGTTATAATCAGTGCTGCAGCTTGCCTAGCATGGTATGATTGCCGAAACATTGGAAAGAAGGCAACTGCACCAAATGAGGCTTCTTCGTGCTTACCTTTATGTGTTGAGAATATTGCTGCGAATGTTCTAACATCTCTCAGTTTTGCTTTCAGCAGCTGCATTCTGGTATTTATTTCGTCCACATTAATAAGTTCTAGCTCTTTATGTGATATAGACCCAGAACATTGAGACCGGAATGTATTCCCCATATTTGATTTTTTTTGCTTCCTGTGTCTTTTTAGCTGACTTTATGTACCTTTCCCGCTGATCGCATTAATGTTGCGGAAAAGTAGTGGAATCGAATTGCTTGAATCCTGATACATCAGAGTGCTGACCACACATGTAAAAGAACTATACAAAATTAAGATTAAGGCAGTCCAAAAAGACGTGTTAGAAGTATATCTTATATAGAGATAAAACTGACCTTAGCGTTTGATACAATAACATAACTGACTTTAGCAACACAACAATATGTCATATTTCTGTATAAGCCTTGTGATATAGTAACATAACTGACTTTAGCAATACAATGCAGAATGTCATATACCTGTATAAATTACAGTTCCTCTCCCTCTCTCTCGAATGGCAGGCATTGTGAGCTTTCCTGGCTTTATGAGTATGCCTCTTATATTTGCTGGATTTTACACCACGTCTCTAAGTAATCTATTGGACGTGGAACATGTCATGAAGACAACTGAAATTTCACATTAGATTGGCTTGGAATTTTATATATATTTTTTCTGATGAAGTTGAGGGCGAAATAGGGTAGTAAGTAATGAAATATTAGGAAATTTGAGAATTTTTTGTTTCCAGATTTAGGGGCGTCAATTATGTGTATTGTATTCGAGTTGTATTATTTTAAGCTTGAGTCGATTACTAGTCAACTTAGTCAAGTAATTATCGAAGGGCTTGACACACACCATCCATATGCTCAACGTAACTAATTCTAAGTACTAATAAAACAGAAATATTTTAATTTTATAAAAGCTGATACAAACCATATCAATTGTTGGAATGAGAGTAGAATAAATGCGTTACCTGGGGACAACGGTGTTGAGTGAAACCGTAAAAGATTAAAGGTTTGTCCTCCTTTACACCAATTGGCTTTAGGTGAGATGGCGGCTTGAGATCCGACTAGTGGTATCAGAGCCAATGGTCATGGACTCGACTCTTGTTCTTGTCATTTGTTGAGGGGTTTTGTTGGAATGAGAGTACAATAAATGCCTCGCCCAGGGACAACAATGTTGAGTGAACCCATAAAAGAGTAGAGGTTTGTCCCCCTTAACACCGATTGGTTTTTAGGTGAGATGGCGGCTTGAAATTCGACTAGATAGAGAAGTAAAAATAAATAAAAACTAAGACCTTTTCTCAAAGATTTTTCAAATCAAAATCGAGTTATATATATGACATTATCCAATCTATTTATTATTCATGTCATTGGTCGGGTTTGTGTCAACAATGGTCCACCATAATCCAATAATCATGAATGAAGTTCAAGTCATGTTGAAGTGTTTCAATTGCCACTCCTATCTAGATTACTATTCAAATGAAATTTGTTGGGTAATTTTTGCATCTTCATTGCATTCTCCTTGTCATAGTAAAACTGGGTTTTCTGTTAGTTTATATATATACAATCTGTCTCTCTAACATACCTAAAGAACATACATTCACCTTTTGGAGGTATATAAATCTTTTGATGAAATTTGTGGGAGATGATCTATGTTGTGAGGACATAAACAGAGATCATCTCTGCCAAATTTCGTAAAAAATCGAACCATTTAGTACGTGAGATGATGATCAAAAGTTTCGATGGTCGAAAAGCTTATATATATATATATATATATATATATATATATATATATATATATATATATATATATATATATATCAAATACACTTTTCACCCACTAAATTGTTGTCTTTTGTGACGGAATTTGGTGGAGATGATCCCCATGGTGAGGAGATGATATCCACCAAATTTCATAAAAAGAATCGAACCATTTAGAGGCCTGGGATGATGATCAAAAGTTTCAACGATTGAAAGTGTACTAATATATCTATTCACCCACTAAATGATTGAATTTTTGATAATGGAGATATCTATTCACCCTTGTGAGATCATCTTCGCCAAATTTGATTTAAATAAATTATTCATTTACCCCCAATAAGTGGATATAGGTATTTCAAATGAAGTATGTTAGAGATCCCAACTCTCTCTCTCTCTCTCTCTCTCTCTCTATATATATATATATATATATATATATATACATACATATATTTTTTTGGGTACTCTCCTTTATTTTAGTTGTAGTTGTCTTATTGAATTGTGAATTAGGTTGTCCTAGTAGAATTAGGTTTTCTAACATGTTTCAATTTTGATGGGTCTTAAGTCTCAACAGCGCCGCATTGGCTTATAGTTGCAGAACACGTGTTCAAGGACGAGCTACCCTCTCATACAACACTGTTTGTTTATATCTCAAAGTATATCTTAAATCCAGTTTTGACATTGTTCTGAAGGATGAACATGGTCTATGAAGCCCATCTAATGGGTATTAGTTGCATACATTGTGCTTGGACTCCAATCACTCCTTGCTGGCAAAGTTCCTTACTTGTCCATGCAGCTTACTTATGTTTAAGATCAAGGTTATGCTGATTTTAAGATGCTATTTTATGATGGACAGCATAGTTGACCGGAAGAAAATAATTAATCCTACAGTGGATACATATTTAATCAGTCTTTCAGTTTGAGTACTTCACCACATTGTTTCTTTATGGGTCATCAGGTTTAGCTTATTCAGCTTATAATTTAAGGTGCAAGTAATCAAGTCCTTGTTTCTCTGCAAGTAAACAGCCTTTTAGTTTAAGTACTCCCTTTTAAACAATTTGGATCCAGATACTAAAATGGATCTTACCATTATACGTAGCAATGACCCACTCCAGAATTTAAATAGGTATTGGAAAAACTTCAAGGAATTTTGTGGCAAAATATTGCCTGTTGAATATATGTCCGCTTTTCACATAGGTAGGCAATGTTCAAGTCCCGCTGGGGACAGTTTCACACTCCTTTCGGTCTGGATTAAACCATATATATGCTGCTTTAGTTTTGAGTGAATTGTAAGACGAAAGATTCTATTGCCGCTGTATATTGTTATTCGATTCAGTGAGCTTGGTATAAATGAAATATTTTCCTTGTTGAACATTCTATTTTTATCTAATGTAGTTTCTTTTCCAGGTTTTTGAAGGAGACAGCGGTTTCGTTGCTGGTGTAATGGAATCATCAGATGAACTGTATGCTGCAGCAGCGAGCCTGGGAATCGATTTGCAGCTCTTCTACTCCTATTCATCTGAGATGACTGATGAAATTATATTGAACAGCATTGGACATGCCACCGAGTTAACTAGGGGCCTGTATCCAAAAATGTCAGAATCAGAAACTCTAGCAGAATCATTTCTTACCGCATTTCCTTCAGTTAATCCACTCTCAGCTCATGCAATACTGTCTTCAGGAGGCACGCTTGTTGAGTTTTTTGAGTCATCACACGAGCATAGGATTCGTGCAGTTAAAAAATATCATGTTCCCGATGAAAGTGTCACTTTATTAAGCTCTTTTTGTAGATACGGGGAGCGAGAGGATTGTAAATCTGGAATGACAGACTGCTCCTCTTCAGTATCTTCTGCTCCTGACTCAGGACGTTGTCCTTGTAAGAGTGACTCTGACAAGCGGAAAAGAAAATATATCATGAGTCCTCACCAAAGTAACATGACTACGGATGACTTATTTCGTTTTGAGCCATTAGATCTCTCCACAGATGGTAGACAGATTCCTATCAGAATCTCCAAGCCGTATAACTCTTGGATGTCAGAGAGGCCTGAAATATGCGATGAGATTGGCAAGTCCAGTTTATCATTCAATGAAAAATTGGTAGGTCAAAAACAGGGATTAGATTTAAATAGGATGACAAATCATTCTGGAGAGTTTGAGCCTTTTGAATTCCAGATGTCAAAAGCTCACGAAATGCCAGATGAGATGGAAAATAGCAGTTTACCTGTGAATGACACATTCTTTGGTAAAATACAGAGACTGGATATGGCTATGATGAACAATTTGGCTGGGCAGAGTATGAATAATTCTGGATGCCTGCAGGAAAATTTTGTAGGTGAGGTTATTGACATTGATGATAGTTTTCCATTAAATAACAACTTCGCTACCGAAAGTGCAGTTGGTCCCCCGCCCTTGGTTCCTGAGATGGAAAAAGGTCCTACTGCAAAAAAACTGTCGTTTGGATCAAGTAGTCTTCCTACTTTTCCAACAGCTTCTGAAATTAGCTCTGATTCAGATGCCTGGGATTCTGTAAGCGATCATATGATATATTCGAGAGAAGAAAGTAACACACGTCCAGATGCAGATTTCAACCGTGATAACATTTATTCGAAGTACCATAAGAAGCTGTTAGATGATCGTACAGCACTGAAAACTGCAACAAATAAGCCATCATTCCAAGAGAAGGGTATACCACATTATGGTGGAACACCATTCTCAAATGCCATTCGATTTGCTAAACCAGAGAAAGGATCACCCTGGACAATAGAATTTCTTAATCGAATTAGAGAGAAGAGCAGATTGCGTCAGCAATCTCTTCCAGGTGACTTATCTGCCCCATGTTTTGAATACTCTGGGAATATATCAAAGGTTACTAAGAGAAAAAGTCCATCTATTCTTGAACTTTACAAGTATCGAGGAGGCAGCACTCCGAAGAAAATCTTTGACCGAAAGAGGCAAAAGCGATCTACACAATCATTAAGGTCATCCAAGAATGAGAAGAGTTCGGCTTCCTTACCTCGAGAATCAACTCCAAGTGATAAGAGATCAACTCGGGTTTGTCAACCGAACATTTGTTCGATGCAACTTGCTTTGTTATCATTGTATGTAACTTTATCCTTAATTAACTGCAGATGCTATCTTTTACAACAAATGGAAGCAGCGGCCAAAGTAAGCTGGTCTGGAGTGATAAGATTGCTGACTCGCTGAACTGAAGAATCTAACATTGTGTATGATATATTGGTAAGGGCAAGTCAAAATGTATAGATCCATTTTTTTGGGTGTGTGTTATGGTTTCCAAATTTTGTAAACATCATTGGGATCACGTATCATAATTCTTAGCTAAATGGTGTTTCTTTGTTGCCACGTGATCATGCAGTGACTGATGTCTACTTTAGATCTTTGCAACATTCACTGGATGTGTATCTTTAGTTGGGCTATAGCTTTAATATCACAATGTATACCTGGTACCCCCATTTTTTTTCTTGGGTGAAAATGGCGAGGCAGTGGCTATCTTCAATGGCTTCGATGAATTAAGAACCATTCACCATGTATTGAGATGTTCAAGATTGAATTTAATCTTTTGATTGGACATTGCTGCAACACACACATGTGCTCGTTGTGATATTATGTTGACGAAGTGATTTCTTCTCTATCGTATAGATTATTCACGTCAATTGAAGGAGCTGTTAAAAATAGACTTATTTACATATTCAGTCACTAAATTCCTGGCTTTTGACAAAAGAGGATACTTCCAGGGTCAAAGTTGATGCCAAAAGTGAACTTCATAACAAAGGTGCCCGATGAAAAATAATTTGGTCTATTGGCTTGTAGAACCTGCATTGCTGCACAATTAATTAGTTGATTATTATGTGTTGTGCATAAAAGATAATACAAAGGCAAACACGACTAAAGAATGTGATAGGAAATGTGTATTTCATGCACATATTTGGGAATAACATATGATGCAACCTGGACCTGCTTCGGCTCACCCCTGTAATACCTATACACAGTTTGTTATGTCTATTATTTAGTTATCAAAAAGTACATAATTATTAATGAAATAATTATTACAAAATTAAAATGAAATTATACAATTAAAATAACTTACTTAATATTGCAGAATTAATAACATAAATAAAAAGATAAATTCGAGCCCTATAGAACAGTGTTCTTAAGGCAAATTTATCCTCTCTAATGTGCTCAAAGGTTATTGAATAATTGCCTTCCAGAATAGAACGGATTTTTCGAATTAATTATGTAGCACAACAATAATTAATCCCAACGAACACAAATTTGTGTTAATTCTTAATCGGAACATGATATGCATAAATGAAGAAACTATTTTTCTGGATGAAGGAAATAATGTAGTAGTATTTTCGAAATTTTTTCTGGAGGGATTTTGTTGACAGCAACCAAAACTGGAAGGAATGGTTTGTATTTATAGCTTTGGTATTGACTGTTGGGAACAGTCAAAATCGAAATTAATTGTTGACCTTTGACAATTAACTATTAAACAGTTAATTAATAATTAATTAATTCCATAATTAATTAATAAAAGTTCAGAAAGTTTAATTAATTCGGCTAAAAAATGTAGGAGATTTTTATAAGCTCGAGCTCGAACCGAGCCGACGAGCGCGCGTGTGGACTTTTGCCCCAACCCAACACATGCATAGTGTAGGCCATCTCCCCTTCAAAGAGTTGGGATACCCCAAGGCATCCAAGCTTTAGTTCATCATTTGAGTTTTATTAACTCATCATTTTTTCACTACTCTTTCAATGTGGAATAAGAGTTAAAACATACCCAATTCATTAACTTTTATTGCTTGCTTTGTGAGTCACATTGGGGACATATTTATCATTCATAACTTAATGAAATTGAACATGTGAATATACTACGTTAATTTCCTTGCGAAGGAGAACGCGTTCGTATATGGTCCTACAATTATCGTGGTGTGGGTCCCATCTAAATTTGAGCTCAAAGTTGTTCAAAATTCTGTCCAACAAAATTTGGACAGCTATTAAGTCCAATATTTTCAACAATCCCCCTCATGAGTGATATATTGCTATAAATAAAAACAAACAGATGCTTATGTAGATGCAGACACAGGTTGAGTAAAATAGAGGATTTATCGCATCAGGAGAAGTAGTCTAGTAGCCTTGAACTTTCTTTAGTGATATACCATCGGATTTACTTGGTTAATCAGTAGACTTCACATCTTTGAACCATTAACCGTTTCTGTAAACCTAGACAACAGTATTCACACAACAATTCTTCAACACAGTTGGTTCTCACGTTTGTGTTCATTTTGGCCATGAACACCACTTGGTTCCGTGAGTATTTTAGAGAAATTTCCTTTCATTAATCTCATAGAAGTGGCCCCCTTCTTACTCACGTAGGTGACTTTCATAAATAGTATCCTGCAATACCCCACTTGTACATACTAAGATATGGATGTCATTATAAGTATAACTTATTCTAATTTCGCGGTAGATATGCACTGTCTCATCTTTGGAATGGATAAGATTAAATATCCTCCAGTGCTGACTGAATATAATATAGTTCGGTTTGCCCATTGAACCTAGATCTTGGGATCTCCAGTTAACTAGGTTGGGTTGTCACTATATTGATTCTTATTTATTTATAGGCTTTAAACCCATTCCTCTTGATGATCTTTCAACTTGCTCTCGGTTTAAACCTTTTGTTAATGGATCCGCTATATCATCTTTTGACTTTACATAGTCAATTGAGATAATTCTGTTTGAGAGAAGTTGTCTAACGGTATTATGTCTACGACGAATATGTCGTGACTTTCCGTTATACATGTGATTCTGTGCCCTTTCAATTGCTAATTGACTATCGCAATGTAGACATATTGCGGGCACATGTTTCGACCAATTTGGAACATCTTTTAAGAAATTTCGAAGCCATTCAGCTGCTTCTCCAGCTTTGCATAGTGCAATGAATTCGGATTCCATTGTTGATCTAGCAATGCACGTTTGTTTTGAGGATTTCCAAGATACGGTTGTACCTTTAAGGTAAACACATACCCACTCGTAGACTTAGAGTCTTTTGTATCGGATATTCAATTTTTATCGCAATGTCCTTCAAGAACAACTGGATATTTTGAGTAGCGTAGTCCATAGTTTTGAGTATATTTCAAATAACCCAAAACTCTCAATATTGCTTTCCAGCGATCTCTCCCTAGATTACTCGTAAATAGACTTAGCTTACTTATTGAGTATGCTATGTCCGGTCATGTACAGTTCATGATATACATTAAACTGCCGATAATACGAGAATATTCTAGTTGAGATATGCTTTCACAATTATTTCTTGCTAGATGTAAATTTACATCTACAGGTGTCTTGGTAGGACTAACACTACACCAAATCCTGCGAATGGTCACGCCGAGTTGGTCACGGCCCAAGTCCGCGACCCGTTGGTCGCGGACTTGGGCCATGACCAAGGCTGTTTTGGGCGTGACCATATTTATTATCACACTAGACCATGGATGCTTTGAAAGTGGTCACGGCCCAAGTCCCTGACCACTGTGGGTCACGGACTTGAGCCGTGACCAGGCCGTGACCATCTTGGCGCCAAATTCGCGCCAAAATTCCCTCCAAACTGGTCGCGGATGGGGTCACGGCCCAAGTCCGTGACCAAAGGCACGACGAAGTAAATAACACACACATTTAGGGTCACGGCCGAAGACCCTGACCATTTCTGGGTATGGGTCACGGCTTTAGGCCGTGACCATCCTTCATTCGAGCAGTGGTGGTGATGGTTTGCAGGTTGCGCAATGGGGGTCACGGGTCACGGCTGAGGGCCGTGACCATTTCCTTGTATGGGTCACGGCTTTAGACCGTGACCATCCCTCATTCGAGCAGTGGTGGTGATGGTTTGCAGGTTGCGCACTGGGGGTCACGGCTCTGGGCCGTGACGAGGTTCAATCGAGCAGCAGTCGAGTTTCATTTAAGGGTCGCGCATGGTGGGTCACGGTGGTTGGCCGTGACCAGGTTCAGTCCTTAAAAAAAAGAATCGCGCCTCCCTCATTTCATTTCTGTCGATCGAGGTCAGTGTCTAAAGCCCTAGGCGATTTGTGCGATTTCCATCCTTGAGATTTCGGCTCAGAAAGGTATTGTGTGTTTATTTGTGCGATTTCCATCCCTCATTTCGATTCTCGTGCATTTCGATTCTCATTGTGTTAGTATATGTGTGTATATGTGTGTGTATGTATAGATTTATGTGTGTGTATGTATAGATTTGTATATATGTGTGTGTATGTATAGATTTATGTTTATATGTGTGTGTGTATGTATAGATTTGTATATATGTGTGTGTATGTATAGATTTATGTTTATATGTATGTGTGTATGTGTGTTTATGTGTGTAACTACAAACAAATTGTATTTTATTTCAATAAACCCTAGACATTTTATTTCAATAAACCCTAGACATTGTATTGGGATTTTTTTTTTTGACAAAATATTATTCAAAATATAACCCTAGACATTATATTTTTTTTGACAAAATATTATTAAATGGATTCTTAATAAGTAAAAAAAAAAATTACATCTACCTCGTGGGATTTTATAGGGGGTTATATGCGTGCCATCATACTATATTGGGGGTTATATGCATGTCGTGTTGGATACTATGTTGAATTTATTGAATTGATACTAGTGTCGATAAATGTATATGTTATAAAATTTGTTGGATACTACTTTTCTCAGGAAAAATGAGGCACGGTGATAAATACTGTCAACAAGAGTGGGACAGGTTGCAATTAGACCGCACACATAACTCTTTTATTAGCGTGCGTCATATAGAGGGTACTCCTATTTATAGGTACGGAAATAAAAAGATCGAACAATTTAACTACCTTATAAATCATGGATTTGATATCCAGCAAGATTACTTGTTCGATCGTATTCTATTTTCTCTACCAGAAAACTGGGATGACGTTATACAAAATATATTTCACACACATAATCCCGACATAGCCCTGACCTTGGTTACGTTGTTGGAGAAGGCGGAAAAAAAATCCACCCGTTATGGATACAACTGCGTACAGAGAGCATTGACATAGACTGTGATGTCTCGCGCCACATGCACGTAAAATTGAATCTTGCCAACAAGTTGAGAAATAGGGGATTCCGAGTTCATGTCACTGACATCTACACATCAATCATAGATACCCTTCCTTCTAGTTGGCCACGTGCAAAAATTTATAGGTTCTTAAAAACTAATACCGAATGGATGGAGATCAGACACATTGAACTTATTCTAAAGTCTTACTTTGAAAAGGTATCTATCTATCTATTTATATATCTAAAACTAATTAAGCTTGATTAATTAGTTATAATTTCATATTACTATAATTATTTAGTCACTCATATTTTTTAATTTTTGTAGATAATGTCGAGAGGAAACAACCCTAGGGTACCAAGTGCCGATGTGACACCACAACGAGGTTCACCATCTTCTGCAGAACCCGAATTCTCAACACCAATGGCTGAGCAATTCACAACTCCACCAATGGTTCACTCCTCACCAAGTCCAACCCCAAGTGCTCCTACACCCCAATCCGGCACTCCCGTTGCTTTAACGCCCCAATCCAACACTCATGATGCCTCCCGCTCAAATGAAAAGAAGCCTATTGGATTCTCCCTTCTCGGGAATAACCCGATGGGTGATAGGAGTGACGTGCTGAACTTTAAAGCCCGGTGTTTGTCGCTGGGAAAAATGAACGTGGGAGTCGGTGGACCAGATAATTGGAACCTTGTTGATCAATCTGTCAAAGATGACATATATAACCAACTTTGCAAGCATTTCTCATTTCCTGACCGTTCCAAGAATAAGGTTCTATCTCGGGTTGCTGAAGGATTGAGGACATACAGGAGAAACCTTCGGAAGAAACATTTCCCGAAAGAGGTAGCGAGCTCCGATATTTTGGCTTTGAAAGAGAAAGTGCCTCCCAATGTTGAAATGCCGGTGGATCAGTGGAATAAGTTTTTGGAGAATGAGGCGAAGGAAAACAAGTTGGTCCAGAGGGAGCAAAACAAAAAAAATAGGGCACAAAAAACTGATATCCATAGGCTGGGATCCAAATCATATGAGGATTTGAAGAATGAATGGGAGAGTAGGACAAAAGATGGTCCAGATGCCGGTAAAAACCCAAATCGATCCAACTTATTCCTTCATGCTCGACGGGACAAAGATAATAAATTCCCCCTGCAGTTGGCTAAGACACTGGAATCAATAGAGGCCATCAGCAGTCAATCAGATTCGTGCCCTACTGATGACTTTGACCTTGAAAATGATGCCCTGACTAAGACCTTTGGAAAGGACAAAAGGGGGAGGACGAGAGGCGTTGGCTCACATATGCCAAAAACAAAACTTCAACACATTGCACCTCTTGTGGACGAGCTATCTTCGGTCAAGAATTATATCTCATCCCAAAAGGAGCACCAACAGAAGACCGATGGGGATGTCCATGACCTTAAAAATTCCCTGGGATTATTGAACAATCAAATTGGGAAACTTGTGAATCTTATTGAAAGTTATAGGCCCCCAATGCCTCCTCAAGATTTCACACATCCTTCCCCTCCAACATTCCCCTCTCAAATGCCTCATCCTCCAATCACGGGGCTCGGATCATCGTCAACAGCTCACGGTGACTATGGCGAAGAGTACTATATCAAGGACATGAGCAATTCGAGGTTTGTTGGCGTGTGCATACTCATCTCCAGGGAAAGGGGGACTCTAGTACATCACCGACCTTTGGAGAAGGGTGAGGCTAAAATAATGGTCGATGAAATATACAACGGCTGCGGAGATGTACCTGTGTACGTTAACAGCGGGGATGGGATGGAATTGAGGAATTATGCAAAATCTTTTATTACTTGGCCACTTTATCTGTTGGCCAAGGTTTAATAATATTTTCTTTCGTTTCAGTTGTAATAATTTTTTTTTGTTTTAGTTGTAAGAATATTGGTTTTGCTTCAGTTGTAAGAATATTGGTTTTGTTTCAGTTGTAAGAATATTGGTTTTGTTTCGTATGGAATGATATTTTTTTTGTTTCAGTCGTAAGAATATTCTTTCTGTTTCAGTTGTAATAATATTTTTTAACCTATTACCACAGGACTAAAATTTGAAGATTATTACATGGATTTCCCACAATACAAAGAGTGGATGGGAGAGACTAACCGGATATCAATTAATCATGTAAAGGGCGTTTATGAATTTGTTAAATATGCTTCCAAAAATCTTAAAAGTGAGAAGATTCCGTGTCCGTGCACTCATTGTATTAACGGAAAATATAAGTCATTGGAAGTTGTTGAGTTGCATTTACTAAAGTGGGGAATCTGTCAAGACTATATAATATGGACATACCATGGTGAAAAAGTTGTACCTTATGTTCCAGAAGAATTACCGGGAGCCGACCGTGTAACGGAACCTCAAGGAGTAGAAGTGGTACATGATTCACCAACACATCGTCCATTGACCGACTTAATTGATGATGCTTACGGACTCCACAACCAACAAAACCACCAACCTATGGATACAAATAATGTGCATTATGACCAAGTAAATGAACAAATTGATGCTGAACTACTAGGAGATCGGGAATACATACGGTTGAAAGCAGATGCGGCTAGACCGTTGTATAAAGATTGCGATGAAGATCACTCGGTATTATATGCAATGATTGGTTTGCATAATTTGAAGAGTCAATTTGGTTTGTCTGGAAACAGCGTAACCGGAATTCTTAAGTGGGTTAAAGAAATTCTCCCAAAAGAGAACATGTTACCAGACAATTATCCTACCATGAAGAAGAGTTTGAAGGGTTTAGGTTTGAAATACAAATCTATTCATGCTTGTAAGTATGATTGCATATTGTACCGGAATGAGCACGAAGAGAAGGATGAATGTCCTGTATGCAGTGAGCCTAGATATATGGTTTGTGAGAATGGAAATGACAAACATGCAAAAAATCGCAAGTGCTCGCAAGTCCCACAAAAGGTTTTGAAGTATTTTCCACTTGGGCCACGGTTAAAACGTTTTTTTACTGTACCGTGGATAGCGGAGGCCATGACATGGCATGCTCGATGCGAGGTGGGTGGGAATTTGATGCGTCATCCGGTTGATTAACTCATCTGGCAAATTTCAAATGCACAACACCATGAATTTGCAAAGGAACCGCGCAACGTTCGTCTTGCAATCTCAACCGATGGGTTTAACCCTTTCGGTAATTTAAGTACTAGTCAGAGTTATTGGCCAGTTCTTATGGCGCCTTTAAGTCTTCCTCCGACGTTATGCATGAGAAAGGAGTTCACATTGTTATCTCTGTTGATACCCGGGCCTAAGGCTCCCAGTGATGATATTGATATATTCTTAGCACCATTAATCGAAGAACTTAAAGAGTTGTGGGATAAAGGCGTGACGGCGTTCGATTCTCATAAGGGTGAAGAGTTCACACTTAAAGCAATGGTGATGTGGGCGATCCACGATCTTCCTGCTTATGGGACCTTGTCCGGTTGTAATGTTCATGGTTATTATGGATGTCCCATATGTGGGGAGGAAACTGAAGCCTGTTGGTTAAAACATAGTGGTAAGTTGAGTTACACGGGTCATCGTAGATTTCTGCCGACCAGTCACCCTTTTAGGAACGACAAGTCTAACTTTTTGCCTGTCGGTCACGAGCGAAGAACGGCACCTAGTCGACTTTCTGGTCAGCAAATTGAGGAGAAGGCGGTGGCTGCGACTGCGGGAAATAGGTATGTAGGCAAACACCCCCAGTTTGTAAACCTGAAGCGTAAAGCTAGGGAGGATCCGAACGACCCTAGTAAAGCGAAGCCATGGTCCAGGCGATCAATATTTTTTGATTTGCCGTATTGGAAAGATCATCGTGTAAGGCATATAATTGATGTGATGCACACAGAGAAGAATGTTGCAGAACATTTGATAGGAACATGTCTGGGTGGATCTCATTCCAAAGATGGAGAGCGTGCCCGCCGAGATCTACAGGATATGAAAATAAAGAAGAGACTGTGGTTAAAAAATGATCCAACGACAGGAAGAATTTCTATCCCCCCCACTGCTTTCACTTTGACTACTAGTGAGAAGAAGATCCTCTTAGACACGTTGTTCAACTTGAAGACTCCAACCGGTTATTCTGGTAATTTACGTAGGGTAGTAAACTACCAAGCAAATGACTTGAAACAGTGCAAGTCTCACGACTGGCACGTAATCATCCAATTAATCCCGTTGTTATTTCGGCATTGCTTCTCTGAACACAAAGATCTCCGTCGGGCAATTATGCAAATCAGTTTGTGTTTTACCCTACTTTGTGCAAAAGTGGTAAACAGAAGACACATTAAAGCTGCGAAATCAACTTTAGCCGAGGCAGTTTGTGTGTTAGAGAAATATTTTCCTCCGTCATTCTTCGATATCAGTATCCACCTGCTTGTGCATTTATGCGATGAAGCTTTATTATGTGGTCCCGTGAGGTATCGTTGGATGTATCCTTTTGAGCGCTTGATGAAAACCTTCAAAGATTATGTAAAGAATACACGGTATATTGGAGGGTCAATTGCTGAAGAATACGTAACGGTGGAATCATCGCTATACGCTAGGGAACATATGCCAGAACAAGAGGTGAGGAGGTTTAATCCTCGTGGAGAACGAGTGATAGAGGAACCTGACGAGTTTGAGGACGAATTATTGTTTGGGAACCCTAAAGAGGTGAAACTCACAAACCTACAATACGAGCAAGCAACTCGTCATGTCTTCGAATCGCAAGATGAAGTCCAAGACTGGAGAGAGTGAGTATCTACTGAATTCTTCTTCTTTGATTATATGTATTTTTTATTTTATGATCTAAACTCTATAATTTTTCGGTAGGAAGTACGAGAACGAAATTATCCAAAATCAAAGGAGAAATTGGACGACAACTGACTTTAGGGCATGGGTGTCAAAAGAGGTACTTTTCACATCTTATGTGTGCGGTTATTTATTCATGTGTGGTAAAAACATGCCCTAATACAAATTCATTAATAAATGCAGCTTCTAAAAAGAGGTGATGTCTCTTCCAGACTTGCACGCCTAGCAAAAGGTCCTAGTTTTCGTGCAAAAGAGTTTAAGAAATTCCGCACCAACGGTTTTGATTTCATTTCATATCCATATGAGGAAAAGCTTTTGACGCAAAACAGTGGAATATCAATTTCTGCCTTGACCACCTGTATCGCTAGCAAAAGTGATAAAAATCCAAAGAATACGGTGCTAACCTATTATGGGATAATTCAACAAATCCTAGAACTTGATTACTTGGATTTCACAGAAACCGTATTCTATTGTGATTGGGTAAAGGTGGAGGATACAACGAATGCTTGCAAAGTTGATCCCGACTCCAAACTTATTATGGTAGATTTATCAAAGCTGAAGACTAAAGACCGCATAGTCGACGAGCCTTTTATTTGTGCCTTTCAGAATGTAAAGAAGGTATTCTACTCGAAGTGCATAAACGATGGCAATTGGTCTATTGTTGTGCATGCACCAAAGGGTATGACTACTGAAGTAGACGCATTAAAGGCTCCAAAAGAGTTCCAGTCAGCTCTTGATGACAACCCTAATTTGAAGGATCTTTTAGTTGATTTAGAGGAAGATTGAGTATCAAAATATTATTTTATCCTCATCAATCTTATTTGTATCCTATTATGATATTGACATTGTATTAGCACTTTACATTAATTTATGAATTTCATCTACTTTTAAGTGTAATGTCCCGCTATTTTTTGGTTCTACCATTTTTTTAATTGAACATAACTGTTTGCAAAAAATTCATTATTTTTTCACTGTCATAGGATCGAACTACTATCAAACATAATCTGAAATTGCATCGCTGCTGGCATAGAGAAGGTTCTGATTGGCGTTGGGTGTAACAAAATATCCAGGTAATGGATAGACCTATGATGAACTTTATTTTAAGGTTAAATATGCATTGATTCAATTTTTTAATTATTTTGGGTTTGGATAACTTTTGAACACGTAAAACAGCCTTAAAATAGCCATCGAACGGTGAAAACATAAAACACCCACAAAACGGTCCCGCAAGAGTCACGAACATCTCGCACGGGACCAATGTAAGTCGTAGGAACCGACCGTGTAGTCATGGCGCTCCCGGATTGTGTGTGTGCGTGTGTGCATGTTTGTGTGTGTGCGCGTGTGAGTGGGAAAGGGGGGAGGGGATGGGCAGGGGGCGCGTGTGTGCGTGTGTGCATGTTTGTGTGTGTGCGCGCGTGTGAGTGGGAAGGGGGGAGGGGACGGGCAGGGGGCGCGCGCGTGTGTGTGTGCGTGTGCGTGTGTGTGTGTGTGTTTGTGTGTGTGTGTGTGTGTGTGTGTGAGTGGGGAAGGGGGGAGGGGACGCGGCATGTATGCATATATGCATATGCATATATGTAGTGAGAGTGTGCGTGCGTGCGTGCGTGTGTTTGTGTGCGCGTGTGAGTGTGTGCATATTGGTGATAAAATCCAAAATAATTTGAAGCACTTCCTCCTTTTTCAACAGTCCACACAAGCTCCAGATTTTTTAAGCCACTTTGCATCGAAACGAGATGTGTTTGATAGATTCCATCTCCTGGCCCTACGGGAGGAGATTTTTCCGCTGGGAATTGTGGGGACTCACACGTCCACCCAGATGTTCACGCACTCACCATTGCCAATACGCCATCTTAGACCTGATTAAAGAAGATCATTGCCTTCCATAAGACTGCTCCACACCTTAGATGGTCTGTGGCCCGTTTTTGCTTCTAAGAACAAACAATTAGGGAAGTAAATATTTTTGAGGATTTTAGAACACAAGGAATTAAGATTTTTCATAATTCTCCAGCACATGTTTGCAAGCAAACCTCGGTCAAAACTTTTGAAATCTCTAAATCCCATCCCCCCCTCCACCTTGGGAAAAACTACCGTATCCCAACTAATCCAGTATATACCATTTTTATCCTGGCAGCCCCTCTACCAAAATTTTCTGACATGGGATGTGAGGCTATTACATAATTTTTTTCGGGAGTAAAATGCAGGGCATGGCAAAGGTGGGGATTGCGTGCGTGCGTGCGTGCGTGTGTTTGTGTGCGCGTGTGAGTGTGTGCGTGCGTGTGCTTGTGTGGACTGTTGAAAAAGGAGGAAGTGCATATATATGCAGCCATATAACTGCTGCATATATATGCATATATATGCAGTGCATATATATGCATATATATGCAGTGCTGCATATATATGCATATATATGCAGTGCTGCATATATATGCATATATATGCATATATATGCAGCATATATATGCATATATATGCCAACTGCTGCATATATATGCTGCCCACCCCAGCCCACCTGCTGCCGTAACCGCCCCCCTATGCAAACACCCTGACCTGACCGCCTTCGCACCCACCCTCCCTCCATCGCCTGAAACTTGCGCCCACCTTACCCCTGCCGACGCACCTCCCGAGCCCAAAAAAATAACCCCCCAGCCTGCATCTGACCCAGGACAGCCTCCCGAAATCCCCCCAACCACTTCCGACCCCTTCGCAGCTCCCCGGCCTTCTTCCAATGGCAGCCCCTACCTTCATGTCCCCGGAAAATACCCATATTCCGGCAGATCTGCCCCAGACCCTAACCAGCTCGTTCACACCTCTCATCCACAAACTCCCGTCCCTCAACCTAGCCCAATTCAGCCCCTACACTACACAGCCCCCAATCCCGCTAATTCTTTTTAGGGGTCCACCTCATTTCACCCACCCGACCCCCAAAATGATCCACATCCTTTTACGGGTTTCATACCTACTTCAAACCCCCACCCGACCTCCTATTTCCATCCTTCCACCCCATTTCACCCACCCTTATCATTTACCCGCACCACTTTTACCCCAAATCCTCGAACCGATGTACATCCCCAACCCCTCGTTACAGCCATTAACCTCGCAACCCTAAACCACCTCAAAATAGCCCCCGAACGGCCCCGTGGGTGGCACCAACACCTCCCACGGGACCAACGTAACTCGTGGGAACCGACCCCGCAGCCGCGGGTGTCCCGGTTTGAGAGTACGACGGTAATTTGCGTATTTCCACACTTAGGCTTAAAAACATGGCGTTAGAGGGTGAGAACTCGAAACAACCCCCGAACGGCCCCGTGGGTGGCACCAACACCTCCCACGGGACCAACGTAACTCGTAGGAACTGACCCCGCAGCCGCGGGTGTCCCGGTTTGAGAGTACGACGGTAATTTGCTTATTTATACACTTAGGCTTAACAAGGCGTTAGAGGGTGAAAACTCGAAACAGCCCCCGAACGGCCCCGTGGGTGGCACTAACACCTCCCACGGGACCAACGTAACTCGTGGGAACGGACGCCGCAGCGGCGGGTGTCCCGGTTTGAGAGTACGACGGTAATTTGCTTATTCCCACACTTAGGCTTAAAAACATGGCGTTAGAGGGTGAGAACTCGAAACAGCCCCCGAACGGCCCCGTGGGTGGCACCAACACCTCCCACGGGACCAACGTAACTCGTAGGAACTGACCCCGCAGCCGCGGGTGTCCCGGTTTGAGAGTACGATGATAATTTGCTTATTTCCACACTTAGGCTTAAAAACATGGCGTTAGAGGGTGAGAACGCGAAACAGCCCCCGAACGGCCCCGTGGGTGGCACCAACACCTCCCACGGGACCAACGTAACTCGTGGGAACGGACCCCGCAGCCGCGGGTGTCCCGGTTTGAGAGTACGACGGTAATTTGCTTATTTCCACACTTAGGCTTAAAAACATGGCGTTAGAGGGTGAGAACTCGAAACAGCCCCCGAACGGCCCCGTGGGTGGCACCAACACCTCCCACGGGACCAACGTAACTCGTAGGAACTGACCCCGCAGCCGTGGGTGTCCCGGTTTGAGAGTACGACGGTAATTTGCTTATTTCTACACTTAGGCTTAACATGGCGTTAGAGGGTGAAAACTCGAAACAGCCCCCGAACGGCCCCGTGGGTGGCACTAACACCTCCCACGGGACCAACGTAACTCGTGGGAACGGACGCCGCAGCCGCGGGTGTCCCGGTTTGAGAGTACGACGGTAATTTGCTTATTTCCACACTTAGGCTTAAAAACATGGCGTTAGAGGGTGAGAACTCGAAACAGCCCCCGAACGGCCCCGTGGGTGGCACCAACACCTCCCACGGGACCAACGTAACTCGTAGGAACTGACCCCGCAGCCGCGGGTGTCCCGGTTTGAGAGTACGATGATAATTTGCTTATTTCCACACTTAGGCTTAAAAACATGACGTTAGAGGGTGAGAACGCGAAACAGCCCCCGAACGGCCCCGTGGGTGGCACCAACACCTCCCACGGGACCAACGTAACTCGTGGGAACGGACCCCGCAGCCGCGGGTGTCCCGGTTTGAGAGTACGACGGTAATTTGCTTATTTCCACACTTAGGCTTAAAAACATGGCGTTAGAGGGTGAGAACTCGAAACAGCCCCCGAACGGCCCCGTGGGTGGCACCAACACCTCCCACGGGACCAACGTAACTCGTAGGAACTGACCCCGCAGCCGCGGGTGTCCCGGTTTGAGAGTACGACGGTAATTTGCTTATTTCTACACTTAGGCTTAACATGGCGTTAGAGGGTGAAAACTCGAAACAACCCCCGAACGGCCCCGTGGGTGGCACTAACACCTCCCACGGGACCAACGTAACTCGTGGGAACGGACCCCGCAGCCGCGGGTGTCCCGGTTTGAGAGTACGACGGTAATTTGCTTATTTCCACACTTAGGCTTAAAAACATGGCGTTAGAGGGTGAGAACTCGAAACAGCCCCCGAACGGCCCCGTGGGTGGCACCAACACCTCCCACGGGACCAACGTAACTCGTAGGAACTGACCCCGCAGCCGCGGGTGTCCCGGTTTGAGAGTACGACGGTAATTTGCTTATTTCCACACTTAGGCTTAAAAACATGGCGTTAGAGGGTGAGAACTCGAAACAGCCCCCGAACGGCCCCGTGGGTGGCACCAACACCTCCCACGGGACCAACGTAACTCGTGGGAACGGACCCCGCAGCCGCGGGTGTCCCGGTTTGAGAGTACGACGGTAATTTGCTTATTTCCACACTTAGGCTTAAAAACATGGCGTTAGAGGGTGAGAACTCGAAACAGCCCCCGAACGGCCCCGTGGGTGGCACCAACACCTCCCACGGGACCAACGTAACTCGTAGGAACTGACCCCGCAGCCGCGGGTGTCCCGGTTTGAGAGTACGACGGTAATTTGCTTATTTCCACACTTAGGCTTAAAAACATGGCGTTAGAGGGTGAGAACTCGAAACAGCCCCCGAACGGCCCCGTGGGTGGCACCAACACCTCCCACGGGACCAACGTAACTCGTAGGAACTGACCCCGCAGCCGCGGGTGTCCCGGTTTGAGAGTACGACGGTAATTTGCTTATTTCCACACTTAGGCTTAAAAACATGGCGTTAGAGGGTGAGAACTCGAAACAGCCCCCGAACGGCCCCGTGGGTGGCACCAACACCTCCCACGGGACCAACGTAACTCGTGGGAACGGACCCCGCAGCCGCGGGTGTCCCGGTTTGAGAGTACGACGGTAATTTGCTTATTTCCACACTTAGGCTTAAAAACATGGCGTTAGAGGGTGAGAACTCGAAACAGCCCCCGAACGGCCCCGTGGGTGGCACCAACACCTCCCACAGGACCAACGTAACTCGTAGGAACTGACCCCGCAGCCGCGGGTGTCCCGGTTTGAGAGTACGACGGTAATTTGCTTATTTCCACACTTAGGCTTAAAAACATGGCGTTAGAGGGTGAAAACTCGAAACAGCCCCCGAACGGCCCCGTGGGTGGCACCAACACCTCCCACGGGACCAACGTAACTCGTGGGAACGGACCCCGCAGCCGCGGGTGTCCCGGTTTGAGAGTACGACGGTAATTTGCTTATTTCCACACTTAGGCTTAAAAACATGGCGTTAAAGGGTGAGAACTCGAAACAGCCCCAGAACGGCCCCGTGGGTGGCACCAACACCTCCCACGGGACCAACGTAACTCGTGGGAACTGACCCCGCAGCCGCGGGTGTCCCGGTTTGAGAGTACGACGGTAATTTGCTTATTTCTACACTTAGGCTTAACATGGCGTTAGAGGGTGAGAACTCGAAACAGCCCCCGAACGGCCCCGTGGGTGGCACTAACACCTCCCACGGGACCAACGTAACTCGTGGGAATGGACGCCGCAGCCGCGGGTGTCCCGGTTTGAGAGTACGACGGTAATTTGTTTATTTCCACACTTAGGCTTAAAAACATGGCGTTAGAGGGTGAGAACTCGAAACAGCCCCCGAACGGCCCCGTGGGTGGCACCAACACCTCCCACGGGACCAACGTAACTCGTAGGAACTGACCCCGCAGCCGCGGGTATCCCGGTTTGAGAGTACGATGATAATTTGCTTATTTCCACACTTAGGCTTAAAAACATGGCGTTAGAGGGTGAGAACGCGAAACAGCCCCCGAACGGCCCCGTGGGTGGCACCAACACCTCCCACGGGACCAACGTAACTCGTGGGAACGGACCCCGCAGCCGCGGGTGTCCCGGTTTGAGAGTACGACGGTAATTTGCTTATTTCCACACTTAGGCTTAAAAACATGGCGTTAGAGGGTGAGAACTCGAAACAGCCCCCGAACGGCCCCGTGGGTGGCACCAACACCTCCCACGGGACCAACGTAACTCGTAGGAACTGACCCCGCAGCCGCGGGTGTCCCAGTTTGAGAGTACGACGGTAATTTGCTTATTTCTACACTTAGGCTTAACATGGCGTTAGAGGGTGAAAACTCGAAACAGCCCCCGAACGGCCCCGTGGGTGGCACTAACACCTCCCACGGGACCAACGTAACTCGTGGGAACGGACGCCGCAGCCGCGGGTGTCCTGGTTTGAGAGTACGACGGTAATTTGCTTATTTCCACACTTAGGCTTAAAAACATGGCGTTAGAGGGTGAGAACTCGAAACAGCCCCCGAACGGCCCCGTGGGTGGCACCAACACCTCCCACGGGACCAACGTAACTCGTAGGAACTGACCCCGCAGCCGCGGGTGTCCCGGTTTGAGAGTACGATGATAATTTGCTTATTTCCACACTTAGGCTTAAAAACATGGCGTTAGAGGGTGAGAACGCGAAACAGCCCCCGAACGGCCCCGTGGGTGGCACCAACACCTCCCACGGGACCAACGTAACTCGTGGGAACGGACCCCGCAGCCGCGGGTGTCCCGGTTTGAGAGTACGACGGTAATTTGCTTATTTCCACACTTAGGCTTAAAAACATGACGTTAGAGGGTGAGAACTCGAAACAGCCCCCGAACGGCCCCGTGGGTGGCACCAACACCTCCCACGGGACCAACGTAACTCGTAGGAACTGACCCCGCAGCCGCGGGTGTCCCGGTTTGAGAGTACGACGGTAATTTGCTTATTTCTACACTTAGGCTTAACATGGCGTTAGAGGGTGAAAACTCGAAACAGCCCCCGAACGGCCCCGTGGGTGGCACTAACACCTCCCACGGGACCAACGTAACTCGTGGGAACGGACCCCGCAGCCGCGGGTGTCCCGGTTTGAGAGTACGACGGTAATTTGCTTATTTCCACACTTAGGCTTAAAAACATGGCGTTAGAGGGTGAGAACTCGAAACAGCCCCCGAACGGCCCCGTGGGTGGCACCAACACCTCCCACGGGACCAACGTAACTCGTAGGAACTGACCCCGCAGCCGCGGGTGTCCCGGTTTGAGAGTACGACGGTAATTTGCTTATTTCCACACTTAGGCTTAAAAACATGGCGTTAGAGGGTGAGAACTCGAAACAGCCCCCGAACGGCCCCGTGGGTGGCACCAACACCTCCCACGGGACCAACGTAACTCGTGGGAACGGACCCCGCAGCCGCGGGTGTCCCGGTTTGAGAGTACGACGGTAATTTGCTTATTTCCACACTTAGGCTTAAAAACATGGCGTTAGAGGGTGAGAACTCGAAACAGCCCCCGAACGGCCCCGTGGGTGGCACCAACACCTCCCACGGGACCAACGTAACTCGTAGGAACTGACCCCGCAGCCGCGGGTGTCCCGGTTTGAGAGTACGACGGTAATTTGCTTATTTCCACACTTAGGCTTAAAAACATGGCGTTAGAGGGTGAGAACTCGAAACAGCCCCCGAACGGCCCCGTGGGTGGCACCAACACCTCCCACGGGACCAACGTAACTCGTAGGAACTGACCCCGCAGCCGCGGGTGTCCCGGTTTGAGAGTACGACGGTAATTTGCTTATTTCCACACTTAGGCTTAAAAACATGGCGTTAGAGGGTGAGAACTCGAAACAGCCCCCGAACGGCCCCGTGGGTGGCACTAACACCTCCCACGGGACCAACGTAACTCGTGGGAACTGACCCCGCAGCCGCGGGTGTCCCGGTTTGAGAGTACGACGGTAATTTGCTTATTTCTACACTTAGGCTTAACATGGCGTTAGAGGGTGAGAACTCGAAACAGCCCCCGAACGGCCCCGTGGGTGGCACCAACACCTCCCACGGGACCAACGTAACTCGTAGGAACTGACCCCGCAGCCGCGGGTGTCCCGGTTTGAGAGTACGACGGTAATTTGCTTATTTCCACACTTAGGCTTAAAAACATGGCGTTAGAGGGTGAGAACTCGAAACAGCCCCCGAACGGCCCCGTGGGTGGCACCAACACCTCCCACGGGACCAACGTAACTCGTGGGAACGGACCCCGCAGCCGCAGGTGTCCCGGTTTGAGAGTACGACGGTAATTTGCTTATTTCCACACTTAGGCTTAAAAACATGGCGTTAGAGGGTGAGAACTCGAAACAGCCCCCGAACGGCCCCGTGGGTGGCACCAACACCTCCCACGGGACCAACGTAACTCGTAGGAACTGACCCCGCAGCCGCGGGTGTCCCGGTTTGAGAGTACGACGGTAATTTGCTTATTTCTACACTTAGGCTTAACATGGCGTTAGAGGGTGAAAACTCGAAACAGCCCCCGAACGGCCCCGTGGGTGGCACTAACACCTCCCACGGGACCAACGTAACTCGTGGGAACGGACGCCGCAGCCGCGGGTGTCCCGGTTTGAGAGTACGACGGTAATTTGCTTATTTCCACACTTAGGCTTAAAAACATGGCGTTAGAGGGTGAGAACTCGAAACAGCCCCCGAACGGCCCCGTGGGTGGCACCAACACCTCCCACGGGACCAACGTAACTCGTAGGAACTGACCCCGCAGCCGTGGGTGTCCCGGTTTGAGAGTACGACGGTAATTTGCTTATTTCTACACTTAGGCTTAACATGGCGTTAGAGGGTGAAAACTCGAAACAGCCCCCGAACGGCCCCGTGGGTGGCACTAACACCTCCCACGGGACCAACGTAACTCGTGGGAACGGACGCCGCAGCCGCGGGTGTCCCGGTTTGAGAGTACGACGGTAATTTGCTTATTTCCACACTTAGGCTTAAAAACATGGCGTTAGAGGGTGAGAACTCGAAACAGCCCCCGAACGGCCCCGTGGGTGGCACCAACACCTCCCACGGGACCAACGTAACTCGTAGGAACTGACCCCGCAGCCGCGGGTGTCCCGGTTTGAGAGTACGATGATAATTTGCTTATTTCCACACTTAGGCTTAAAAACATGACGTTAGAGGGTGAGAACGCGAAACAGCCCCCGAACGGCCCCGTGGGTGGCACCAACACCTCCCACGGGACCAACGTAACTCGTGGGAACGGACCCCGCAGCCGCGGGTGTCCCGGTTTGAGAGTACGACGGTAATTTGCTTATTTCCACACTTAGGCTTAAAAACATGGCGTTAGAGGGTGAGAACTCGAAACAGCCCCCGAACGGCCCCGTGGGTGGCACCAACACCTCCCACGGGACCAACGTAACTCGTAGGAACTGACCCCGCAGCCGCGGGTGTCCCGGTTTGAGAGTACGACGGTAATTTGCTTATTTCTACACTTAGGCTTAACATGGCGTTAGAGGGTGAAAACTCGAAACAACCCCCGAACGGCCCCGTGGGTGGCACTAACACCTCCCACGGGACCAACGTAACTCGTGGGAACGGACCCCGCAGCCGCGGGTGTCCCGGTTTGAGAGTACGACGGTAATTTGCTTATTTCCACACTTAGGCTTAAAAACATGGCGTTAGAGGGTGAGAACTCGAAACAGCCCCCGAACGGCCCCGTGGGTGGCACCAACACCTCCCACGGGACCAACGTAACTCGTAGGAACTGACCCCGCAGCCGCGGGTGTCCCGGTTTGAGAGTACGACGGTAATTTGCTTATTTCCACACTTAGGCTTAAAAACATGGCGTTAGAGGGTGAGAACTCGAAACAGCCCCCGAACGGCCCCGTGGGTGGCACCAACACCTCCCACGGGACCAACGTAACTCGTGGGAACGGACCCCGCAGCCGCGGGTGTCCCGGTTTGAGAGTACGACGGTAATTTGCTTATTTCCACACTTAGGCTTAAAAACATGGCGTTAGAGGGTGAGAACTCGAAACAGCCCCCGAACGGCCCCGTGGGTGGCACCAACACCTCCCACGGGACCAACGTAACTCGTAGGAACTGACCCCGCAGCCGCGGGTGTCCCGGTTTGAGAGTACGACGGTAATTTGCTTATTTCCACACTTAGGCTTAAAAACATGGCGTTAGAGGGTGAGAACTCGAAACAGCCCCCGAACGGCCCCGTGGGTGGCACCAACACCTCCCACGGGACCAACGTAACTCGTAGGAACTGACCCCGCAGCCGCGGGTGTCCCGGTTTGAGAGTACGACGGTAATTTGCTTATTTCCACACTTAGGCTTAAAAACATGGCGTTAGAGGGTGAGAACTCGAAACAGCCCCCGAACGGCCCCGTGGGTGGCACCAACACCTCCCACGGGACCAACGTAACTCGTGGGAACGGACCCCGCAGCCGCGGGTGTCCCGGTTTGAGAGTACGACGGTAATTTGCTTATTTCCACACTTAGGCTTAAAAACATGGCGTTAGAGGGTGAGAACTCGAAACAGCCCCCGAACGGCCCCGTGGGTGGCACCAACACCTCCCACAGGACCAACGTAACTCGTAGGAACTGACCCCGCAGCCGCGGGTGTCCCGGTTTGAGAGTACGACGGTAATTTGCTTATTTCCACACTTAGGCTTAAAAACATGGCGTTAGAGGGTGAAAACTCGAAACAGCCCCCGAACGGCCCCGTGGGTGGCACCAACACCTCCCACGGGACCAACGTAACTCGTGGGAACGGACCCCGCAGCCGCGGGTGTCCCGGTTTGAGAGTACGACGGTAATTTGCTTATTTCCACACTTAGGCTTAAAAACATGGCGTTAAAGGGTGAGAATTCGAAACAGCCCCAGAACGGCCCCGTGGGTGGCACCAACACCTCCCACGGGACCAACGTAACTCGTGGGAACTGACCCCGCAGCCGCGGGTGTCCCGGTTTGAGAGTACGACGGTAATTTGCTTATTTCTACACTTAGGCTTAACATGGCGTTAGAGGGTGAGAACTCGAAACAGCCCCCGAACGGCCCCGTGGGTGGCACTAACACCTCCCACGGGACCAACGTAACTCGTGGGAATGGACGCCGCAGCCGCGGGTGTCCCGGTTTGAGAGTACGACGGTAATTTGTTTATTTCCACACTTAGGCTTAAAAACATGGCGTTAGAGGGTGAGAACTCGAAACAGCCCCCGAACGGCCCCGTGGGTGGCACCAACACCTCCCACGGGACCAACGTAACTCGTAGGAACTGACCCCGCAGCCGCGGGTATCCCGGTTTGAGAGTACGATGATAATTTGCTTATTTCCACACTTAGGCTTAAAAACATGGCGTTAGAGGGTGAGAACGCGAAACAGCCCCCGAACGGCCCCGTGGGTGGCACCAACACCTCCCACGGGACCAACGTAACTCGTGGGAACGGACCCCGCAGCCGCGGGTGTCCCGGTTTGAGAGTACGACGGTAATTTGCTTATTTCCACACTTAGGCTTAAAAACATGGCGTTAGAGGGTGAGAACTCGAAACAGCCCCCGAACGGCCCCGTGGGTGGCACCAACACCTCCCACGGGACCAACGTAACTCGTAGGAACTGACCCCGCAGCCGCGGGTGTCCCAGTTTGAGAGTACGACGGTAATTTGCTTATTTCTACACTTAGGCTTAACATGGCGTTAGAGGGTGAAAACTCGAAACAGCCCCCGAACGGCCCCGTGGGTGGCACTAACACCTCCCACGGGACCAACGTAACTCGTGGGAACGGACGCCGCAGCCGCGGGTGTCCTGGTTTGAGAGTACGACGGTAATTTGCTTATTTCCACACTTAGGCTTAAAAACATGGCGTTAGAGGGTGAGAACTCGAAACAGCCCCCGAACGGCCCCGTGGGTGGCACCAACACCTCCCACGGGACCAACGTAACTCGTAGGAACTGACCCCGCAGCCGCGGGTGTCCCGGTTTGAGAGTACGATGATAATTTGCTTATTTCCACACTTAGGCTTAAAAACATGGCGTTAGAGGGTGAGAACGCGAAACAGCCCCCGAACGGCCCCGTGGGTGGCACCAACACCTCCCACGGGACCAACGTAACTCGTGGGAACGGACCCCGCAGCCGCGGGTGTCCCGGTTTGAGAGTACGACGGTAATTTGCTTATTTCCACACTTAGGCTTAAAAACATGACGTTAGAGGGTGAGAACTCGAAACAGCCCCCGAACGGCCCCGTGGGTGGCACCAACACCTCCCACGGGACCAACGTAACTCGTAGGAACTGACCCCGCAGCCGCGGGTGTCCCGGTTTGAGAGTACGACGGTAATTTGCTTATTTCTACACTTAGGCTTAACATGGCGTTAGAGGGTGAAAACTCGAAACAGCCCCCGAACGGCCCCGTGGGTGGCACTAACACCTCCCACGGGACCAACGTAACTCGTGGGAACGGACCCCGCAGCCGCGGGTGTCCCGGTTTGAGAGTACGACGGTAATTTGCTTATTTCCACACTTAGGCTTAAAAACATGGCGTTAGAGGGTGAGAACTCGAAACAGCCCCCGAACGGCCCCGTGGGTGGCACCAACACCTCCCACGGGACCAACGTAACTCGTAGGAACTGACCCCGCAGCCGCGGGTGTCCCGGTTTGAGAGTACGACGGTAATTTGCTTATTTCCACACTTAGGCTTAAAAACATGGCGTTAGAGGGTGAGAACTCGAAACAGCCCCCGAACGGCCCCGTGGGTGGCACCAACACCTCCCACGGGACCAACGTAACTCGTGGGAACGGACCCCGCAGCCGCGGGTGTCCCGGTTTGAGAGTACGACGGTAATTTGCTTATTTCCACACTTAGGCTTAAAAACATGGCGTTAGAGGGTGAGAACTCGAAACAGCCCCCGAACGGCCCCGTGGGTGGCACCAACACCTCCCACGGGACCAACGTAACTCGTAGGAACTGACCCCGCAGCCGCGGGTGTCCCGGTTTGAGAGTACGACGGTAATTTGCTTATTTCCACACTTAGGCTTAAAAACATGGCGTTAGAGGGTGAGAACTCGAAACAGCCCCCGAACGGCCCCGTGGGTGGCACCAACACCTCCCACGGGACCAACGTAACTCGTAGGAACTGACCCCGCAGCCGCGGGTGTCCCGGTTTGAGAGTACGACGGTAATTTGCTTATTTCCACACTTAGGCTTAAAAACATGGCGTTAGAGGGTGAGAACTCGAAACAGCCCCCGAACGGCCCCGTGGGTGGCACTAACACCTCCCACGGGACCAACGTAACTCGTGGGAACTGACCCCGCAGCCGCGGGTGTCCCGGTTTGAGAGTACGACGGTAATTTGCTTATTTCTACACTTAGGCTTAACATGGCGTTAGAGGGTGAGAACTCGAAACAGCCCCCGAACGGCCCCGTGGGTGGCACCAACACCTCCCACGGGACCAACGTAACTCGTAGGAACTGACCCCGCAGCCGCGGGTGTCCCGGTTTGAGAGTACGACGGTAATTTGCTTATTTCCACACTTAGGCTTAAAAACATGGCGTTAGAGGGTGAGAACTCGAAACAGCCCCCGAACGGCCCCGTGGGTGGCACCAACACCTCCCACGGGACCAACGTAACTCGTGGGAACGGACCCCGCAGCCGCAGGTGTCCCGGTTTGAGAGTACGACGGTAATTTGCTTATTTCCACACTTAGGCTTAAAAACATGGCGTTAGAGGGTGAGAACTCGAAACAGCCCCCGAACGGCCCCGTGGGTGGCACCAACACCTCCCACGGGACCAACGTAACTCGTAGGAACTGACCCCGCAGCCGCGGGTGTCCCGGTTTGAGAGTACGACGGTAATTTGCTTATTTCTACACTTAGGCTTAACATGGCGTTAGAGGGTGAAAACTCGAAACAGCCCCCGAACGGCCCCGTGGGTGGCACTAACACCTCCCACGGGACCAACGTAACTCGTGGGAACGGACGCCGCAGCCGCGGGTGTCCCGGTTTGAGAGTACGACGGTAATTTGCTTATTTCCACACTTAGGCTTAAAAACATGGCGTTAGAGGGTGAGAACTCGAAACAGCCCCCGAACGGCCCCGTGGGTGGCACCAACACCTCCCACGGGACCAACGTAACTCGTAGGAACTGACCCCGCAGCCGCGGGTGTCCCGGTTTGAGAGTACGATGATAATTTGCTTATTTCCACACTTAGGCTTAAAAACATGGCGTTAGAGGGTGAGAACGCGAAACAGCCCCCGAACGGCCCCGTGGGTGGCACCAACACCTCCCACGGGACCAACGTAACTCGTGGGAACGGACCCCGCAGCCGCGGGTGTCCCGGTTTGAGAGTACGACGGTAATTTGCTTATTTCCACACTTAGGCTTAAAAACATGGCGTTAGAGGGTGAGAACTCGAAACAGCCCCCGAACGGCCCCGTGGGTGGCACCAACACCTCCCACGGGACCAACGTAACTCGTGGGAACGGACCCCGCAGCCGCGGGTGTCCCGGTTTGAGAGTACGACGGTAATTTGCTTATTTCCACACTTAGGCTTAAAAACATGGCGTTAGAGGGTGAGAACTCGAAACAGCCCCCGAACGGCCCCGTGGGTGGCACCAACACCTCCCACGGGACCAACGTAACTCGTAGGAACTGACCCCGCAGCCGCGGGTGTCCCGGTTTGAGAGTACGACGGTAATTTGCTTATTTCTACACTTAGGCTTAACATGGCGTTAGAGGGTGAAAACTCGAAACAGCCCCCGAACGGCCCCGTGGGTGGCACTAACACCTCCCACGGGACCAACGTAACTCGTGGGAACGGACGCCGCAGCCGCGGATGTCCCGGTTTGAGAGTACGACGGTAATTTGCTTATTTCCACACTTAGGCTTAAAAACATGGCGTTAGAGGGTGAGAACTCGAAACAGCCCCCGAACGGCCCCGTGGGTGGCACTAACACCTCCCACGGGACCAACGTAACTCGTAGGAACTGACCCCGCAGCCGCGGGTGTCCCGGTTTGAGAGTACGATGATAATTTGCTTATTTCCACACTTAATTTTTATATTTCTATTTGGTTACTGATAATTTTAACTCATATGTGCAATTTTTCAGCTTAATTAATTTTTTTGTAAAATTACTTGGTTACTGATACTTTTATTTTTTGTATCCTATCATTTGTAGGATTTTTGCGCGTGGATCAAATGAAGGAGGCAATGTTTTACAACATGATGATTATTTATATGTTGTGGACATTCAGGATAATGTTTTTTATGTGTTATAGCCGTGCAGGCTTTTATTGTTTAGTTTTATGGCCGTGCGGGCTTTTATAATTTGATTGTTGAATTTTATAGCCGTGCGGGCTTTATAATAAGCAGGTTTTTCATTTACAGGTTTTGGAATGTCAAGAAAATAGAGGAAACTCTGCCCAATTTTTTTTTGGTCTGTGAATTATTAAGACGTGTAATATTTTTATGTTTGTATATATATTTGTTTATTAACAACATTCTCAATTCGCAATTTGTGATTTTTTTTTTATTGTTTTGCCTATAATAAATATTTGTAACACCTCGTAGCAACCGATGATGCACTCACAGGAATCCCAATTTTAGGATTGGGCAAAAAAAAATACATTTTTTTTAAATTACAGATAAATATGGTCATGGACTTTGTCCATGACCATTTTTACTTTTTTTTGTCGCGCTTAAAAATGGTCGCGGCCAAAGTCCGCGACCATTTTTTTTATTTTTTGTCACGGTAATGGGTCGCGGACTAGGGCCGCGACCAATTTTTTTTTATTTTTTTTTGTCACACACATGGGTCGCGGCCAAAGTCCGCGACCAATTTGTCACGGTCGTGGGTCATGGACAAGGGCCGCGACCAATTTTTTTAATTTTTTTTTGTCACGCACATGGGTCGCGGACTTTGGCCGCGACCAATTTGTCACGGTTATGGGTCACGGATTAGAGCCGCGACCCATCACGGCATGGGTCACGGCCTAAGTCCGCGACCATCTGCCGTGACCCCTCTCGGCCGTGACCATTTTTTGGTCACGGACTTGGGCCGCGACCCACGAAAATGGTCACCCCCGAAATGGTCACGGCCCAAGTCCGCGACCCACAGGTTTGGTCAGGGATTTTGGCCGTGACCAATCGCCAGTTTTGGTGTAGTGTAATATCATACTTCTTGAATTTTTCAAGTACTTTCTCTATGTAATGAGATTGAGATAATATAAGTCCATTCGATGTTTTAGAAATTTTAATTCCTAATATAACATCGGCGATACCCATATCTTTCATGTCAAATCGATTACTTAACATTTATTTTATAGTTTTGACAATTTTCAGGTTACTACACATGATAAGCATATCATCAACATAGAGGCACACAATGACATATCCATTTTGAATGTATTTAAAGTAAACACATTTATCACATTCATTAATTTTGAAACCATTTGATAACATTGCATTATCAAATTTTTCATGCCATTGCTTAGGTGCTTGTTTTAATCCATAAAGTGATTTAACAAGCTTACATACTTTTCCTTCTTGCCCGGGAGCCTTGAACGCTTCAAGTTGCTTCATATAAATTTTCTCGTCTAGTTCAGCGTTTAAGAATGCGTTTTTACATCCATTTGATGTATTTCAAGTCCATTAATAGCAGCTATTGCTATTAACATCTGAATGGACATTATTCTTATTATCGGTGAATATGTGTCGAAGTAATCCAACCCTTCCTTTAGTCTATAGCCTTTAGCTACAAGTCTAGCTTTATATTTATCAATTGATCCATCGGCCTTCAACTTCTTTTTGAAGATCCATTAATAACCTAATGGTTTTGAACATGGTGGAAGATCCACTAGTTCCCATGTGTGATTTTGTAATATGGATTCAATTTCACTATTAATTGCTTTTTTTCAATTAGAAGCATCGGGTAAGGATATGGCTTCTTTGTACGATTGAGGTACATTTTCTAGCAAATATGTTAGAAAATTCGGATCGAAAGAAGTTGAGGTTCTTGCTCTTTAACTACGTCTTGGTTCATCCTCTATTGGTTCAACAGGTTGATGAGTACAACTTGTAGTAGCTTGATTTGTCCTTTTAGAAGGGCCAGATTCTCGGGTCAAGTTATACGAAAATTCATTTTCAAAAAATGAAGTGTCCCTTGATTCAATAACCGTATTAACATGAATATACTATATCTCAGATTTACAAACTAGAAATCGATATGCACAGCTATTAGTAGCATAATCGATGAACACACAATTCGCGGTTTTTGGCCCTATTCTTACCTTTTTAGGTTTAGGAACCATCACTTTGAGTAAGCACCCCCACACTCGTAAATATTTATAGGAAGGTCTTCGACCTTTTCATAATTTATAAGGTGTCTTGTGAGTCTTCTTGTGAGGTACTTTATTGAGAATGTAATTAGCAGAAAGTAAGGCTCCCCCCCATAAGTTCTGGGGAGCTCCCGAACTTAATAACATTGAGTTCATCATCTCCTTTAATGTACGGTTTTTGCGTTCAACAACACCATTTGATCGAGGAGAATAAAGAGCGGTTGTTTGATGGATTATACCATGCTAAGAATAAAATTCCTCAAAAGGTGATTCATATTTTCTCCTCTATCACTCCTTATTGCCTTTATCTTTTTACTTAATTGATTCTCAATTTTATTTTTATATTGCTTAAATGCACTAATAGCTTTATCTTTACTGTGTAGCAAATATACATTTTTATATTTTGTGCAATCGTCAATAAAAGTAATAAAATACTTTTTTCCACCTCTAGTTTGAACAAATTTTAAATCACAAATATCAGTGTGAATTAAATCTAAAGGTTCAGTTATTCTTTCAACTGAATGGAAAGGTAATCTGGATAATTTAGATTCCACACAAATTTCACATTTATGATTTTTATCAATATTAAATTTTGGCAAAAAATCCAAGTTAATTAATCTACGCAATGTATCAAAATTAACATATCCTAATCTAGCATGCCAAATATTAGATGACTCAATCAAGTAAGAAGAACTAGCAAATTCATTCATTGAAACAGATATTTTTGGGGTTACTGTAAGAACATTGATTTTAAAGAGCCCCTCATTTAGGTAGCCCTTTCCTACATACATGTCATTCTTTGACAACACAAAGCGATCAGACACAAACACAAGCTTGAGCCCATTTTTAGTCAGGAGAGATCCAGAAATCAGATTCTTTCGGATATTAGGCACGTGAAGAACATCATTGAGAGTAAGTTCCTTTCCAGAAGTCATTTTTAGAGCAATCTTTCCTTGTGCCACCACTTTAGAAGTGGAAGAATTCCCCATAAAGAGGGTCTCCTCATTTTTCAAAGGCTTATAGGTAGAAAACATCCATTTGTTTGCACAAATTTGTCGTGTGGCTCCAGTGTCCGTCCACCATTCCTTGGTATTTTCAACCAAGTTATATTCAGAGACCACAGCAGAAAGATTCATATCTGCCAAGTCATTAGCGATGTTTTCACCCTCAGTTACATTTGCTTGAGGATTATTCTGATTTTGCTTCTTAGGATTACGATACTTGCTTGAGCGGTGTCCAAGTTTACCACAGTTGTAGCATTTGCCTTTGAACTTCTTCTTGTTCTATTTGGAAGTGCCTTACCCATCATGCTTTCGTTTATTCTTCTTAGGACCTTCAACAACATGGACTTTCGTTTCCATTGGATTCTTCCCACTTTTCTTTTGAGACTCACGGTTATCTTCTTCAATTCTCAGTCTGACCACCAACTCCTTCACATTCATCTCCTTTTGCTTGTGCTTGAGATAATTTTTGAATAAAGTCCAAGATAGTGGCAATTTTTTGTAAGGACACAATTCTCCAATTGAGTCTTAATATAGTTTTGGCTCAATTTCGGACAAAAACGTTTATGTCATAGGATAGTTTTTAATTGTATCCATTCAAGCCTACGACGGGATAGTTGAAGACGTAAGCGGCCAAGATATTAAAGCTTCATCAAATGCCGTGTGTATTGTGCCTCGTTTCTACGTCATCAACGTGGTTCCATTGCTCCTAAGGTATGAATGCATTTTAATATATATATATATATAGGATCTTGGAACAATATTTTATTGGGCGTAATTTATAAACTTTTTATAAATTGTTTTATCGACTTCGTTTTACTCAGAAAATAAGTTTTAGAACTTTTCATAAAAAGTTTTGGGCTTAAAACTTAATATTTCAGTTTTCTGACATGTCAATCGATCCACATTGGAATCTCGTTTGAACGAGATTGCCAGGTCGTTTGAACGAACTGCCAGGTCGTTCGAACGAGATGCCAGGTCATTCGAACGAGATTTCTGACAATTTTTTTTTCTTCATTTTGGAACCTCGTTAGTAAATCTGTTAAAACAAAAAGTCGTTCGAATGAGTTTTGGCGAGAAATTTTTTTGGGCAGTTTTTGATGGTTTTCCACTTTTCCCACTACTTTTTCCCACTATCTTTTTCCAGATTTGATAAGGTGCGAGAACCAACTTTTAGAACTAACTTTTTCAAAACTTTACATCTCATAGAGAGAGTTTTTAGAGATCTTCAAAAATCAAAAGAAAAAGTTCATGTTACGTGTTCAACCCATTTGCTTAGTTTATCTAACGTCCTTTATATATATATATATATATATATATATCTTGCTTGGAATGTTTGGCACCATTGATTTACTTTTCTACCTAAGAAGAAAAGAGTTTGGGTTTGCTTCTACATCCTCCAAAGAAGAAGCTTGTTTGTTGTGACATACCCACTTGGAGAAAGGCTCCTTGCTCGGGTGGCAGTGACCAAAAAGTCCGATCGGTGGATTTCGAGACCGCGGTGGAGCTCTGTGGTTATCCGCTAGCAATAGGTGTGTACAAGAAGGAGCATCGGGGCTTGGACGGAGTCAAGTCGAGTGTTGTAAGTCTTTCGTGTCTTGTACTTGTAAAACCGTATTTAGTGGATTTGAGGTTAGGCCGTCCGAGGTTTTTTTCCCTTTGTGGGTTTTTCCTCGTACATCGCGGCGTAGTGATTTATTGTTTATTTTATCTTTCGTAAAATTCACCTAGAAAGCATGCTTAGGTAAAAAGATAAAATTTGGTTTAATCACTACTTATGTTTAATTTGGTGCTACATAATTATTTGGGTAAATGCTAATTTGATTCAAGTCATCATTTAATTTGTTAAAATTGGTTTGGCCTAATTTGAAAATATTAAAAATATAACTTAGGCAAATTTCTAGGACTTGGGGTTAAATTGGCTTAAGTGAAATATCCATGTGTCGTTTAATTTAATTTCACTTTGGTTTAATTTTAATTTGATAGAAATTAAAATTTGGTGTTTGTGTGTGTTTAATTGAACCATCTCGCTTCCGCATATTTAAAAAGGAGATTGAAATTACTTTTTGTAATAAGATTTTAAAATTGGGGGCCTACGCCTTTTCAAATTGGTATCAGAGCGGGATCACTAAATTATTGCGTTTAAGATCCTTTTAATATTTTTGGCTAAAATGGAATTTTCCTCATTTTCAAAATTTCCTATTTTCGATGGTTCTAACTACGCGTATTGGAAAGCGCGAATGAAATCGGCAGTAAAATCTATCGATGAGAGAGTTTGGTTATCTGTCGTTAACAGGTGGTCCCCACCTACACATTTAGTAGATAATGAGCGTGTTCCCAAACCCGCCGATAGATGGAGTGAGAATGAATTTAAACTTTTTAATTTTAACTCCCGAGGTTTAAATGCCTTGTTTAGCGCGGTCACACCGGTTGAATTTCGACGCATTATGACGTGTGAAACCGCTAAAGAAGCTTGTGATATATTAAAACTCACTCATGAAGGTACTAGTGTCGTTAAAGCTTCGAAACTCTAAAACCTCACCACTCAATTTGAAACAATCAAAATGAACGAAAAAGAAACTTTTGATGAATTTTATGCTAGACTTTCCAATATAGTTAATTCATCTTTTACTTTGGGAGAGAAAATACCCGACAACTGAGTAGTAAAGAAAATTTTAAGGTCCCTTCCTAATAGATTTATTCCAAAAGTGACCGTTTTAAATTCTTTACTAACTTTATCCTCTATGAAATTAGAAGAGCTCGTAGGTGATTTACAAACCTATGAACTAGACATGTTTCCCTCCAAAACTGAAAAGAAAATAGATAAGGGCGTTGCTTTGAAAGCCCGAAAGGAGGAAAAACAAGTAGTAGAGAGTGAAAGTGACAGTGACTCGAAAAATATGGCTATGTTTGCTAGAAAGTTTCGAAAATTTAACAAAGATAAATTTAAAAATGATTTTAAGAAATTTAAAAAATCTACGCATGACAAAGCCGAGAAAATCCCTAAAACTATTAATGAACACTTAAATAGGGATGATTCAAATAGGTGTTTTGGTTGTGAAGGGTATGTCCATAGGGTAAAATAGTGTCCCATTAAACTAAGGAGAGAGGGTAAGCAACCAATTTCTTTTAATTCAACCCTTAGTGATAGTGATTATGAAGAGGGACCCGATTCCCCCACTAAGCCCAACTTTGTGGCTTTTATGGCTAGTCATGTGAGTGATAGTGAGCAATCTTCTATTGATGAAATTTTAACACATGACACTTCAAAGGTCATAGTTTATGATTCCCTTGTTTTTGATGGTAGTGAGAGTGGAGAAAAAAGAGAGAGTGAAAATGAAGAAGAGGTTGATGTGAGTGAACTTCAAAATGCTTTTCAAGAATTATATGAAGAATATATGAAATTAAAAAGAGATAATTTGAATTTAAAAGAAAGTTTAAGAGAGCGTGTCAAGGTCGTTGATAATAGTGTGTTGGTTGAAGACCTTAGGACACGTGAGAGGATTCTTCGAGAGAAGATTGAATATATAGAAAGCGAGAGAGATAGCCTTAAAGGTTTAATGGAATACTTGAAAAAGGAGCTTCTCGATTTTGAAGAGAGAAATGTTTTATTAGAGTCTAACATCCTAGAATTAGAAAATAAATTAAAAGACTCCAGTAAACTCAAATTTGATTTCGAGTGTCGTTCGGAAAATTAGATAAAATATTAGGAACGATCCAAATTAAAAATGACACTTGTGGTTTAGGCTTCGATACTTGTAATGAATCTATTCATTAAGCCAAAACCCATGTTTTAGGAGAATCATCTAGGAAAACCTTTAATGATCAATCCTTAGGTACCGAACTTCGACGTGTTTTTATTTGTGCTCATTGTGGTTGAAAGGTCATCTTAGAAAATTTTGTTTTGATCTTAAAAGATTTACTAGAAAATTCCTATGTAAGGCACCCGAGGTAGCCAAGATTCCTACACACCGAGATCGTTGATTATGCACATATTCTTCACATTTATCCCCTTAATTTCGGTATTTTTATGATCTCGTGCAGTGTATTTAGCTTGAATTTGTCTCTTATTTATGCTACTAACCTTTTTTGGCAATTATTTCTTGTTTTGTGTATTTCTCATGTGTTTTACAGGTATTTCATGCAAGTTAGTGCGAAGGAGAACTCAAAACAGTGAAAGAAACCAAGAAATGGAGAGTTGAAGGGCATTTTTGTAATTTTACATATATATTCCGAAGGTCGGGCCAACTAGAAAGTTGAAGAGCTATAAATTACAAGAATACTGGAAAAAACGGTACCTCAATCCGAGCTACGGTGAAGAAGTTATGCCCATTTAAAGTTGGAGAGAGAAAGTCAAAAGTTGAAATTAATTCTGGAAGCTGAAGAGTCAAAACTCTTGAAATTTCTTCTTTAATTCGTTTTTATTAGTTGTAAAACGTGGAGAGGCATGGGAAGAGTCTCATTTAAGTATATTAAAAGGGAAAAACGTGTAGAGGCAGAAAAAAAAGTCATTTTTGAGATCTATAAAAGACCAAGCCCTACCTCATTTTCAAAGGGAGTGGAATTCTAGAGAGAGGGAGTCAAATTCTAGAGGGTAGGAGTAGGATTAGAGAGAGAAAGTTAGATTGTAGTTTTCTTTGGTAGAAGTTTTCATAAACTCTAGTTTTAAGTTTGAAGAAGAAGTTTTGCTGGATTCAAATTCATCTCTTTCTCCTCTTGCTAAATACAAGTATCAATTTCTATTCTCTATTTTATTTTTCCATTCAATTCTCAATTGTTTTGCAAATTGTTAACAATGTTTGTTAGAGTTTTCTTTTGTTTTCATCATGTTTAGCTAATTTTTAAGGGTTGGGATGCATGAACCCATCCGGATGTAATTTATCTACGTAGGAAATAGAATTTAAATTTTAATTTGAAAGAATCGTGTAAGATAAGTTCACAATCATCCTAGATCTTTTAATCTCTCTTGCCCTAGGTACTTGGGATATTTAAGAATATGATGTGCGTGTAATTATTTAGCACCGCTTTATATTTATCTTTGATTTCATATGATGCGGGCTTGAACCTCATATATGTAATGCTTAGGATTTATAAAGACTGGATTCATTCAAATTTATAATTTAGAATTCTAGTATTCTAATGGGTAATTACTAGGGATTGGGGGATTGTATTCCAACCTATTTTCTCATTCATTTTAATTAGTTTTATAAATTTGTTCCAACTTATTTCCCCTTGTCAACCATCATCATCTTTTTCATTTTTATTTTAGAAGTAATAAATCAATTAAATTCTATAAACCATTCCCTGTGGATTCGATACCCAGACTCGCCACTATACTCCTTAAGAAGTGTAGTTACAAGTTTATGTTTTTTTGTATTGAGATTGGAAGCCGATAACAACGACTAGCGTATTACACGGACGCTCGGTTTTTCCACTCGATCAAAATGGCGCCGTTGCCGGGGAATGTTTTGTTATAGATTATAATTGATTTACTATTCCGAAAGATTTTTTTAACTTTTTTTGTAGCCTTGCACAATTGAGCGCCAAGAAACGTAGAATCCTCAACCGCACACCTTTGTACTCGAATTTCCATTTACATACTATTCGGTAATCATGTCTTTTCATGGTGAGTTCGGTAATTATAATGGTTCATATGGTAATCGTTTTCAAACTTTTTATTCTCAAGACTCCGCGGCTCGACCTATTACCATTGGTGAGGCCGTTCTAACTCTGGAGTATGAAAGTCTTGCAAATGAATATAGGAGAGAAATTTATATTAATTATTCTCAAGAATTTGTGCCTCGACCTATTACCATGGGTGAGGCCTTTCTAAATCTTGCGTATGAAAAGCTTGAAAACGAATATCGAAAAAAAAATCATGTATGCTTGTTTAGTCATTTTGTAGTCTATGCTCTATGCTTAATCACATGCTAGAATAATGATTTTTGTTTAACTTTTGTATTCTATTTCTTTCATTTTAGTTTGCATTAAATGAAAAATACAAAAAGATTTTTGTTTACCAGTTGGGTTTTTATCTCTTGGAAATTTAATCTTAATGAAAAATTCAAATGATTTTTGTTTGTCTTTTGAGTAAATATTTTTTGTTGTTTGGTTTGAATTTTTCAAAACGTCAAAAATATTTTTGTTTTTTGTGTTATTTTAGTTTGACACAATCTATGTGGCATACACTTGTGTTAGAATCCCATCTTTTTTGCTCCCATGTGGCTAGAACTTTTAGTTTAGATTGTCAATCATTATTATGTTCTTTACCATGCTTACATAGAGTAGTTGGATTTTGTGTTGATTTAAATAGATTATATTTTTATATGCCTCAATTCACACATGCACGAGCTCTTTTAAAATTTATTCGTCACATGTTATATTTGAGCTTTGTGAGGTATTCTCTTATCAATTTTGTCATCTACATATTTGTGACCTAGGAGGACTAGTGCATGTCAAAATCCGTTGCACGTGAGATTTGTGTGAGATATAAAAAATATTATATATAAATGTGCACGGAGAAGGGCTCCGAAATGAATTATTATCCTTTGCGAATAGTAAGCCACCGTTTGTTTGGGCCTAAAAGAAATACGTGGTCCAAAGACCTAAAAATAGAATTATGACATTAAAAAGAAAAATAATTGCCAAGGCCTATTTTTGTTTGATATATTCATTCAAATATATATGCTTATTGAGGGAGATTGGATGGTATATCAACGGTTTGCACAATGTCCATTTATCCTAGTTGTACTTTCAATGTCATGACTCTATTGGTTTGTAGAATCATCAAAAGTCTAGGCTTGTATGCATTGTGTATGTTTGTTCATTGAGTTCAATTTATATTATCACATGAGGTTATATTCAAATATGATGAAGTTTACAATCAATTGAGAACTCCGTGAACATGTTTTAAGTGTTTGGGTCTAAATTAAATTGTTACTAGTTCACACCCCTATACTTTCGTTTTCATATGACACATTTTTGCTATACGAGTGTGGAAGACTCATATTTTATTTTGGTTGTGTCATTTTGGTGTTTATATCTATATATGTGTACTTTAATCTATTAGGCATATATTATGTATACATATATTTGATATTGTTTGTTTTATTTGTCTTTCCCTTGCTTTCTAGTCCATCTATGCTTTAATTCATAATTGGTATCTATCTTATTGCATTCTTTGTTGATATCACATGCTTAATACTTTATGTATCATATTGGTATCATTTTCTTGCATCTTAGTTGGTATTCGTTGTTATTTGTGGGATTAGTTATGATTTTGTTGCCCATGTGCTTTAATGTTCTCATCACTTTACGCACTATTGCATGTTTAGCTTGTTATCCCCTTATATTTATCCCTTGTTTAGTTTAAGGGGTGTCTATGCTTTAATTGGGGAAGATAAGTTAATTTTTGGATCTTTAGCCTTTGTCTATTCCTGAACAAAAAGGGGGAGAATGATAGGGGGAGAAATGGTATCTAATCCTATTGTAATCGTATCTTAGTTTGGGAGATTTAACTTAGGGGGAGTCGCGACCTTCTTAGGTAGAATAACAGTTGATAAAGGAGAGAATTAATTTAAGGGGAGTATTTTTTTTATGCATTTAATATTCATGATATTCCCTATGCGTTTGATAGTTTGCTTAAGTGTGCAAGAATTATTCTAAGCGACGATTTTCATCGGCAAATATTTTGATCCTTGGGTCTTGTGTCAAGTATTGGGTGGGATTATTTTTGAGTCTAGTGAGCTTGACGGCCCTTTAGGATTTTTGTTGGTGTCCCGAAATAGCCAAAGCGGGAGATTTGTAAGGACACAATTCTTCGATTGAGTCTTAATGTAGTTTTGGCTCAATTCCGAACAAAAACGTTTATGTCATAGGATAGTTTTTAATTGTATCCATTCAAGCCTATGGCGGGGTAGTTGAAGATGTAGCGGTCAAGATATTAAACCTTCATAAAATGCCGTGTGTATTGTGCCTCATTTCTACGTCATCAACATGGTTCCATTGCTCCTAAGGTATGAATGCATTTTAATATATATATATATATATATATATATATATATATATATATATATATAAAAGAGCTTGGAACAATAGTTTATTGGGTGTAATTTATAAACTTTTTATAAATTGTTTTATCGACTTTGTTTTACTCAGAAAATATGTTTTAGAACTTTTCATAAAAAGTTTTGGGCTTAAAACTTAATATTTCAGTTTTCTGACACGTCAATCGATCCACACTGGAATCTCGTTCGAACGAGATTGCCAGGTCATTCGAACGAACTGACATCTCGTTCGAACGAAATGCCAGGTCGTTTGAACGAGATTTCTGATGATTTTTCCTTTTTTCATTCTGGAACCTCGTTAGTAAATTCGTTTGAACGAAAAGTCGTTTGAACGAAAAAGTCGTTCGAACGAGTTTTGGAGGGAAATTTTTTTGGGCAGTTTTTGACAATTTTCCCACTACTTTTCCCCACTATCGTTTGCCAGATTTGATAAGGTGTGGGAACCAACTTTTAGAACTAATTTTTTCATAACTTTACATCTCCTAGAGAGAGTTTTTAGAGAGATTTAAAAATCAAAAGAAAAAGTTCATGTTAAGTGTTTTGTTTTCAAGAAGAATCTTAAAACACTTGTGTTACACCCATTTGTTTAGTTTATCCAAGTTCCTTTATATATATATATATCTTGCTTGGAGTGTTTGGCACCATTGGTTCACTTTTCTACCTAAGAAGAAAAGAGTTTGGGTTGCTTTTACATCTCCCAAAGAAGAAGCTTATTTTATGTGACATACCCACTTGGAGAAAGGCTCCTTGCTCAGGTGGCGGTGACCAAAATGTCCGATCGGTGGATTTCGAGATCGCGGTGGAGCTCCGTGGTTATCCGCTAGAAAGAGGTGTGTACAAGAAGGAACATCGGGGCTTGGACGGAGTCAAGTAGAGTGTTGTAAGTCTTTCGTGTCTTGTACTTGTAAAACCGTATTTAGTGGATTTGAGGCTAGGGCCGTCCGAGGTTTTTTTCCCTTTGTGGGTTTTTCCTCGTACATCGCGGCGTAGTGATTTATTGTTTATTTTATCTTTCGCAAAATTCATCTAGAACGCATGCTTAGGTAAAAAGATAAAATTTGGTTTAATCACTACTTATGTTTAATTTGGTGCTACATAATTATTTGCGTAAATGCTAATTTGATTCAAGTCATCATTTAATTTGTTAAAGTTGGTTTGGCCTAATTTGGGAATATTGAAAATATGACTTAGGCAAATTTCTAGGACTTGGGTTAAATTGGCTTAAGTGAAATATCCATGTGTCGTTTAATTTAATTTCACTTTGATTTAATTTTAATTTGATAGAAATTAAAATTTGGTGTTTGTGTGTGTTTAATTGAACCATCTCGCTTCCGCATATTTAAAAAGGAGATTGAAATTACTTTTTATAATAAGATTTCAAAATTGGGGCCCTACGCCTTTTCATTTTTCAACAATTGCAGCAACTTGGAAGGTTTCACTGAGGGACATTCCTTCAGCATGAATGTCATGGAGGATCACTTGGAGTTCTTGCACCTGCGAGATCACTGGTTTAAAGTCAAACATTTTGAAGTCCAGAAAATGCCCGACGATAAATTTCTTCATCCCAGCATCTTCAATTTTGTACTTCTTTTCCAAAGAATTCCACAATTCCTTGGATGTCTTGATCGTGCAGTAGACATGATACAATATTTTGTCCAAGTAGACCAGAATATAATTCCGGCACAGATAGTCAGATTGCTTCCAAGCATCAACATCAACAACCTTTTTCGAGTCATCTCCCTCTTAAATAGGGGGACAATCTTCATATACAAACCTACCCAGTTGGCAGGTAGTGAGATATAAATACATTTATCCTTGCCAACGTTTGAAGTCATCCCCATTAAACTTTTTCGGTTTCTCCTCGTGTGGCATAGATACGGGTGCAGTCACATTTGAATTAGTGACAGTCACATTTGCAGGAATAGTGTTCGTACTATGCGATTCCATTTCTGTTACAAAAACATAATTTTTATCAATGATAATTTCATATATAAATGAATTAATCAAAATAAAATACAAAATTCTGTACACCAATTTCCTCCAAATATAATTAAGATTAATTGAATTCTAACAAGAATTCTAAATAATTTTGAAATTATATAATATAGAATAAAGCAAAATTTCTACACAAGATTTAAAATTCTATGTCACAGAATTAGACCAAATTATTAAACAATAGTTTATATTACTCTAAGTTTAAACAAGAAAAATCTGCATCACATTGTTTTTAATATTAAAAAAAAATTCCGTACAAAGCAGAATTTTAATTTTAAGATTAAACTATTGTTACAGAATTAGACAAAACAGAATTACAAAAAATTTCGTACAAAACAATAGTTTATATTTGCCTTAAGACATAACAATCTTAAGGCAAATTTATTTATGTTATACTATTTATAGTGTACCAAAAACAAATTTAATTACAGAATTTTATTTGTATAAATAAATATGTTTTTACAAATTTAATTACAGAATTTTATTACAGAAGTTTCATATAAACAGATTTAACAAAAATTTATAAATAAAAGTTTTATTTTCTAAAACTAAATATATAAACAGTGTAGAAATTAATTTCTGTAACAAAAACTGTTTTATTAAATTTCTGTAATAAAATAATATTTTAATTCAAATTTTCTGTAAAAACAGATTTATTTATACAAATAAAATTCTGTAGTTAAATTTGTTTTTTATACACTATAAACAGTATAACATAAATAAATTTGCCTTAAGATTGTTATGTCTACTATTTAGTTATCAAAAAGTACATAATTATTAATGAAATAATTATGACATAATTAAAACGAAATTACAGAATTAAAATTACTTACTTGATATTGCAGAATTAATAACAAAAATATAAAGATAAATTCGAGCCCTGTAGAACACTCTCCTTAAGGCAAATTTTTCCCTCCAATGTTATTAAATAATTGCCTCCCAAGATAGAACGGATTTTTCGAATTAATTATGTAGCATAGCAATAACTAACTGTCAATAATTTTCTGGAGGGGTTTTGTTGACAGCAACCAAAACTAGAGGGAATGGTTTGTATTTATAGCTTTGGTGTTGACTGTTGTGAACAGTCAAAATCGAAATTAACTGTCAAAAATAGTTAATTTCATTAACTGTTGACCTTTGGCAATTAACTGCCAAACAGTTAATTAATAATGAATTAATTTCGTAATTAATTAAAAGCCCGAGCCCGAGCTCGACCCGAACTGGTCGGACGGCGCGCATGGACTTTTGGCCCAAGCCCAACACATGCATAGTGTAAGCCATCTTCCCTTCAAAGAGTTGGGATATCCCAAGGCATCCGAGCCTTAGTCCATCATTTGGGTTTTATTAACTCATCATTTTTCCACTACTCTTTCAATGTGGGACAAGAGTTAAAATATATCCAATTCATTGACTTTCATTGCTTTGTGAGTCACTTTGGGGACATATTTATCATTCATAGCTTAATGAAATTGAACATGTGAATATACTACGTTAATCTCTTTGTGAAGGAGAACGCGTTCATATATGGTCCTACAATTATCGTGGTGTGGGTCCCATCTAAATTTGAGCTCAAAGTTGCTCAAAATTCTGTCCAGAAAAATCTAAGCAGCTTTTAAGTCCAATTTTTCCAACACAGTTGACAGTTTCTGGAATATAATCTTATAGAAATGCTACTCCCTCCATCCCAAATTAAGAGTCTATTATTCCTTTTTGGGCCGTCGAAAATTAAGTGTCCACTTTTCATTTTTGTACATGGTTAACGATTTTTTCGATAGGGAACATATATTGATCTTGGCCATTGATTGAAGTTATCTTTAATCTATACAAAAAGAGAACATAGACTCTTAATTTGGGACGGATGGAGTGTTTCTTATCACCTTTTTTCAGATTATGTGGGTTTAGTCCAATCTATTGCCTTCCACCTAGGGGTGTGTTTTAGATGGATCGGAACGGAATAGGGTTGTTCGGAAAAAAATCCAAAATTTTTGGAATTTTAAAATCCTTTCCAATTCAGAAAAAATAAAAATCGGAATTTTTTTTTCCCTATTCAACAAATTTGGAATATTCATAAATTTCAAAAATTTTATTATTCGTAAAAATATCGGAATAATCGGAATTATCAATTATAATATTTTCGAAAAATATCGAAAATGTCATTTTTGAAAAGGATATTTTTAAAATAAAAATAAAAATCAAACACTCCACTTTACATCGCCTATGCAATAAATTGTGAAGCTACGTGAATGACAACGCTATGCATCTCATGCCATTTTGAAAATGTAATAAACTTCACCGCTATGCATCTCATACCATTTTGGAGAAAGATCAATAAAGGCTTGACTACGATACTAAGAAACTACAAAGCTATGTGAATGGAAAAAAACTACTGTTTACCTACTTAAAAAAAGGAAATGCAAGAAAGGTTAACAACTGTAGCAGAGCCTCTGCATCAGTATTTCAGATACAAAAAATTAAAAAAGGAAGATGAGGGAAACTTAATATAAATCATCATTGGAATCTAAATTCGCATAACAATTGAATATAATTCCGGATGTTGTTTTTAGATTTAGGGTTAGTGTGATGTAGAAGGTTAATATATATGGGAATATATTAATGATTGAGATGGTTTTAAATGGAGGGACAAGATTGAACTAATAAATAATAAATTTATATATAAATAAGGGTAGTAAAAAAGTGTTAAATTATACAAAAATATTATTATTTTGGATGGATCGGATCGGCGTGATATCGAAAAATTCGGATCGAAAATGCGGAATCCATATATAATTTCCAATTCCATTCCAATTTTTTTTCGAAAAATTGAAAAATCGGAAAATTAAAATGGTGCCAAAATTGAAAAAAAAAAACGGATTGGAAAACGGAAAATTCAGAAATTCGGAAATAACTTTCACCCCTACTTTCACCTCCTACCTCTTGCGAATCGAAGACTTGCTTCTGAATGCTTCTTTTGCATTTGTTCTGGATAACTTTAGCATGTTTTTCCTTTTTATGATGAAACTTCATATTATTATCAGATCAGAATCATCTCAGGTATGTCAAGCGGACACTTTCAGCTTTCCCTGAGCAAGTTTTTGCTTCATTGAAAGACTGTAAATTCAGTTTCTTAGGTGCATCAATTTTTTTATCATGAAATAACAAGATGAAATGTTGTATTTCATCCAATGTAGATAAAGAGTTTTTAAACTGACTTGTGACAAATCCTTGTTGCTTTGACGTGCTTATCAGCATATCTGGAGTGCCCATTATCGGGTAACAGATAAATTTCTTATATTTCTTCTTCCTGAGTAGGTCTATCCTATTGCTCGTCAAAGTTGAGTTGTTTCATATGTTAATCTGATTCAGCGAGGCTATTTTAAGTAATTTTGTGGCAAATTTAGAATCGATTCAAATCAAGGATGCTGGTTCTAGAGGTTTATTAAAAACCAATTTCAGAATAAGTAGAGAATATCCCTCCGCCCACCTTACGCACTTGTATATGAATTCATATGGGACATGTTTATAAATATAATATGTGAAACATGAGGTCTTATTTGAATGCATTTCGAAACATTTTCAAATTGTTTTTGGAAAATATTTGTGGATTTTTAAATTTCCATTTTCAGGAACATTTTTTGAAATCGGCATCATTGGGATTTTTGTTTTTATATAATTTGTCTTGAGTCTTAATGTGTAACATGTTCATTGTTAATATCTAATATTTTATTTATACTTTTTACTAGGATAGTTTCCACCTTTTAAAGATTACTCTCTAGTACGACCATCGATTTTCTCATGTGATCTTGCTCCAATCCTATATTTTTATAAACAATATTTCAAGTTTCAAATCTTTGTGCGTTCGATTACAAATTAGAGAAAAAAATTGTCTCAAACAGTTCAACTTTTTTGAAAAGTTGGAAAGAAAGGTGAAAAAAGATATGGGTAGCTTGGTGAACTGTTATCTTAGTCTGACTTCCAATTCTTTGAGGGTGGTTAAGAATTAATTTCCATGAGGAAAATATGGAGCACATACAGAATTTTACTCGTCGCATAGAACATATTTGATCAAGCACCACTGAAGTAAAACATGAGTTTTAGGAAATATTTTCACACCTTTAATATTTTCATTTCTGACAGAAAACTCCAAATTATCATCTCCTTTGTACTCATCTGAGTTCTCGATCTACTGGATTTCTCTTGTAATTTTTGGCTTCCATAACTAATCAAAGAGAAAGAAACTGGCTTCCTTCTTCAGTGAAGCTTCTCTCTCAAATTCTTTTCTATACTCCATCTCTGAATCATCTCCTCTTCATCACTAATGTTTTTATTTCATCTCATCCCTCACTTAATCTATGTGCTCTGCCTCTTAATAGTAGTGACTCTTCTCCTATTTAATGCTTTTTATCTCAACTTTGAGTGTTTGAATCTCAATAAGCATCGTGATATCCTTTTTTCCTTACTTGAAATATTTAACCCTAAAGTGACTATCTTGAACTCTTTGGTACTTTAGACTATACAATACTCGAAGATCTTGTGGGTGATCTTCAAACCTATGAACTCAACATGTTTTCTTTCAAAAAGTCGAAGACAGACGAGGGAAGTACTTTGAAAGTCTGAAAGGAGGAAACATATATTTCGAATGATGAGTCTGACATCGATTTAGATGATATGGACATTTTGCAAAGAAGTTTAAGAAATTTCTCAAACCTATGAACTCGATATGTTTTCTTTCAAAAAGTCAAATACAGACGATGGAATTACTTTGAAACCCCGAAAGGAGGAAACATCTATTTCGAATGATGAGTCTGACATTGATTTTGAAGATACGGCCATTTCGTGAAGAAGTTTAAGAAATTTCTCAAGTTTGAAAAACAATCGAAGAAGTTTGAGAAAAATATATTTAACAAGGTTCAAAAATTTCCTAAAAATTGTAATGATAATTTCAAGAGGAATGCGTTGGATAGATGTTTTGGTTGTTTATGGCCATAAGGCAAGTGAGTGTCCTGCTAAGCTAAGGAAGGAAATAAGCCTAAGGCATACAATACTACCCTTAGCGATAGTGAATCGAAAGAGGAACCAAATTCCCCGTTGATTGTAATTAAATTGCATTCACGACTAGTTATGTGAGCCTTAATGAAAAATCTTCCGATGAAAATAATGCTGTACATGACGATTTCGAGGCTAAAGTGTGTGAATCCCAAGTGAGTGGTGAGAAGAAGAAGAAGAAGAAGAAGAAGAAGAAGAAGAAGAAGAAAAGGGGGAGGATAGTGTACTTCAAGTTGCCTTTAGGGAGCTATATGTTGAGTTTGTGAAGTTAAAAAGGCAAACTTTAAGTTGAAAGCTAAGTTGAAAGAACGTGCCATAGGGAATAATGAGATTAAATTAATTAAGGATCTTAGGGTAAGTGAAAAGACTCTTAGGGAAAAGCTCGCAGTTATTGAGGGGGAGCGAGATAACCTTTGGGAATTAATGTAGATTTTGAACAAGGATTCTCTAATTTTTGATGAGCCTCATAGTTTGCTCGAGTCTACGATTGATGAGTTAGAAAAGATATTGAGAGACTCGAGTAATATAAAATTTTATATGGAGTCTAGGTCGAAAAAGATGGGTAAGATGTTAGGCACCATTTGAATCAAATATGATAATTTTGGAATTGGCTTTAATATTTCCGCTGCTTTCGCTATTGAAGCCAATACTAACTTCTCAAGAGGGTCAACCACTGTCAAGGTCCTTAGAAAAAGGTCAAGCCTTAGATAACATTCCTCGCCATGTCTACACGTGCACACATTGCGATAGGAAAGATCACCATAGGCATTTTTGCTTTGGTCTTAGAAAAGGCCTTAAGAAGTCTGAGAGTAGAGTCACCGAGGTTCCCAAAATCCAAGAGAGTCATGTCACACATATGTGGGTTAGGAAATTATATTTGGGGGCTTTAAAAATTGGACGTATAGATTCTCAAATGCTTGCACATGATACTTCTCATTCTAAATCTAATAGTTGATTGTGTTTGCATGTTTCGTACACTAGCTTTTGAACTTCATGATATATGTTATTGCTAGTTATATGCTGTTTGAGTCTTTTGTATTTTAATTTTTTCCTTCATCCCGTCTTAATGAGAAAAATACAAAAAGATTTTGCTGGTCTTATGAGTTTAATTTTCTAGTGGCGTCTTTTATGAAAGAGTTTAAAAACTCAGAAAGATTTTTGGTTTGTTTTGTGTATATTTTGGTTTTACATATTTTGTGGGTCATATCGATGTGTTTGAATCCCATTGATTTCATGTTTGTATGTGGCTAGAACATTCGATTTTAATTTTCAATACTTAGGACTTTTCTTAATCATGCTTGCATGAAGTAGTTCAAAAATGATTTGAACCGGTTCACTTTGCATATGCCTCTGCACACACTTTGCATGAGCCATTTTGGATTATAATTACATATGTTACATGATCTAAGTGAAGTATTCTCTTATCAATCTTGTCATATACATACATTTTTTGACTGTGGAGGATTTATACATGTAAAAACCATTGCGCGAGTTTGATCTTATTTGATAAAAATATGAGTGTGCAATGAGAAAGGGATACAGAAGGAGAAATATCCTTTACGTGAAAGGTCACCATTGGCAAGAGCCTAAAAATAGAGAGGCAAAAGAAAAGAAAAATATTGCCATGGCCAATTTTTAGCATTGATTCTTTAAAGGTGTGATGTCTTCAAATTATGAGGGTGAAAAAATGTTATATATTTATTTTGAGGATGTTTAGTTGAAGATCAATAGATTTGCACAATGAGTCATAGTTGAGCTTAAATATTTGACGATATTAATTTGAGAATCATTAATATTTATAGGCTAGTGTGCATTGTATATATTTTTCTATTTTGAGTTCTCTATTTGTCACTTGAGGCTAAACCAAAGTTGATAAGTTTGTGCGGTCAAATAGAACTCCTTGGACATATTTTTGTGTAATTGGGTCAGAGTTCTTTTATTTCTAGTTCCCGCTCCTTCACTCCGTACCCTAGTTAGTTGAGACACAATGATACTATGTAAGTCTGGAAAACCTATGTGTTTGTATCTTTTTTGGTGTTTATGTATATACTTCCTTGTGTGTCATTGGTATATTTTCATAGCTATATATATGGTATGTTTGTATTTTGAGTCTTTGCGTTTGTTTATAATCCATGCATGCCATATGTTTAGCCTTCCGTTTTAAGTGATTTAAAATTGGTATGCTATATGATCATATTGGTATCTTTTGTTGCTTTCTTTCATTGGAATCTTATGCTTATACTTCTGCATTAAATTTGGTATAATTTGTTCATTGTTTAGATTATTTGTGATTGTGTTACTGAGTGTGTTTGTAATTGATCATTGCACTTTTCACCATTGCATGATATATTCGATTTCCTTAGTCTTACATGTGTTAAATTTAGAGGAGGTTTTATTATTGTACACCTTATTCTTTATCTATTCTTGAACAAAAAAGGGGGAGAAATGATATATAACTCTTCAACTGTGGGGGAGAAATTTTTACCTTAGGGGTAGACGTCATATCTTATGTGGAGATTGTTAGAAAAAGGGGATATTTTTTTAATTGCATTTTATATTGGTATATATTCGAGTTTCATTTGAAAGGCATGTTTAACTGTATAGGTTTGCAATGTTGTGACAAGTTTATACAAGAGCAAAGATACTCGGAGTATGTGTCTGTCAAGTTTGTACTTTTTCCTTTTGGGGTTGGGATTGCGTCTTTTAAAGAGCTTGACGACCCATAGTTTTTTTTTGTATTTTATGTTTCATACCGAAATAGACAAAAGGGGAGAGTTGTAAGGAAAATTTTCCAAATGGAGTCAATATGTATGTTTTGGCTTAATTCCCTTTGAACAAAATCTTTGAATCATAGGTTAGGACTTGAGTTGGCTTATCCTTCAAATGCCAATAACCTGTTTGACTAAAGATTGTAGCAGCCAAATAAAGCATCTAAATCATTGAGTCATGTTTCTTCTTCAACATCTATGGAATCTCAAAAGGTATGGGTGAACTTTAGTTTGATTCCTTGATGTTAATTATTTTTTTTGAATATGGTTTGAGGCTTGTTTTCGTAAAACAAATTTTATAAGATTTTTTTTTCTGTTTTATGTCATTCGAACAAGATTGTTAATTTCGTCTGAACTAGTTGGTGAATGTAATTAGAACGACCTTCGAACGAAGTTCAAACGAGTTTTATTTGTTTGTCAAGAGATTCTCATTCGAAGTCTATTCGAACGAGATATGCTAGTTCGTTAGAACGAGATTTTTGTGTTCAAATTAGATTAGTGAGTTCATTCCGACGAACCTTATATTTTAGTTCGAACGAACTGCCTCGAAAAATATCTCGCCTAAAAAAATCTATTTTCTATAAATAGTGAGAGTGCGCTATTCTCTAATGGAGTAAAATTATTTAATTTGATGTCAATCCCAGAAACAAATTTTAATTTCTTTAACCCTAGAACATGAAACTAAGTGATTCAAAGCACGAAGTAAATAAAGCATGCAAGAAAAACACAATTTCACGAAAACCCCCCTTAGGGAAAAACCTTTTATATCACTATAGTTTTGCAAATAGCAAATTACAAATACAATAGAGAAATACAGTCCGACGAATCTTTCGCAGGTGACTCTCGTCTTCTTCAGCAATGAATTCTCACAAGAAGCTATAAAGATCCCAATCTTCAGTCAGCAATGATTCCCTAAAGAATCACAAGATTGTAACACCCTACCCGCCAGGGGAGAGCGAACAGAGCGCTACTCTCGATAAAACTAACTAAATCCACAGACAAGAAGGTATAGAGCATCTAAAATAATTCCCATAATAAAACAAAAGAATCCACTAATCTCAATACTCCAAATTAAATACAACAAATTCTCTCCAAATAAAAACTATCTATCTCAAAATAAAATGCTCTATACAACAAAAATACATACAAATCTTCCAAAATGTGTTCTCGAATATTCTTCCCAAAGTAATCCTCGCTAAAATCATCCCAATTAGTCCATAACGCTCAAATGCACGCTAACCTACCAACTAAAAGAAAATATGGGGAAGTACACAATACGACATGAAAGATGCTCAACAAATATATTAGCGGTGAATAAAGTGTAACAACACGAGTACAAATATTCAAATCAAATGCGAATCTCTATAGCATTTTTATCAATATAATTTCTCAACAACACATTAACGTGAGTCACCAGGCCACACCATACTGCGCCATACTTTATCAAGTGGTTAGAACAGGAATCTTGGCGGGTGCCCAACATCAGTGCCATATTAAAATCTGAGGACAACATGCCCAACACAATAATAATGATATCACATGAATCAAAATAATTCAACAATTATTTTTCCAGATTTCAAAGAATTTAGCAATTCAAATATGAGTTCAATAATCACATGAATTTAAAGGGAATAACACTCGCGAGATTAAGGGGCATATTGTGTAAAATCCCATACCTTAAACCATCAAAAGGATACCAATATAAATCTTGCCTGGAAAAGTCAGATTACACCATCAAAATCATCTCCCAAAAATCATAAAATTATCTTTAAGAGTCAACACCAAAACAACCCCAAGAACACCTCCAAAAACTAGGGCTGAATGCATACTAAAAAGGGTACTGTTTGTGTATAAAAAGAGAGGAAAAGAAAATATTTTTTTTGGATATTTGATGTGCCAAAAGTTGGTTTGCGAGGTCTGCCCACGACCTCCTTAAATAAGGGAATAAAAGAATTTGAAACAACAACAACTCTTAAAAAACCTCGCAGCGTACAAAATCTGCTGGGGTCGATCGATCGACCCCTGGCGTCGATCGATCGATCGCCCAAGTATGCTGACAGTTCGGCTTAATTTTTTTTATGAGGAATAAACTTTAAAATTCCATTAAAAATCTGTTTTAACTCCGATTTGGAAACCGTTTGAATTTCTTGTCTTCAAAAATAAAATTCAACATTTTTGAGCAAGAAAAATAATTTTATCAAAAACTTTATTTTCCTGTATATTTTTAAAATATCCCAAAAATTACGCGAGTTGTTACACTTCCCCACAAACAATGGAATTTTGCCCTCGAAATTCGCCGAATGCCTAACTCTCAAAATCAGGCCACTACAACTATCTCCAAAAATAATCTCGTCTCAAAAAATTCCAATATCTCTCATCTAATCTAGAAGCCTAACACGAAATAATCATCTAAAAATTTTCATCTCCAAATATTCGCTACAAAAATGCAACAAACCCAAAACTCAAGACCCGAGTGTGGTCATATACCTAAGCTCTGATACCAATCTGTAACACCCGCCCGCTCGGGGAGGCGAACAGAGCGATACTCTCGATAAAACTAACTAAATCAACAAACAACAAGGTATAGAGCATCTAAAATAATTCCCACAATAAAACAAAAGATTCCACTAATCTCAATACTCCAAATTAAATACAACAAAGTCTCTCGAAATAAAAACTATCTATCTCGAAATAAAATACTTTATACACAAAAATAAATAAATTCAAATCTTCCGAAATGTGTTGTCGAATATTCTTCCCAAAATAATCCTCGCTAAAATCATCCCAATTGGTCCATAGCGCTCAAATCCACACTAACCTGCCAACTAAAAGAAAATATGGGGAAGTACAGAATACGTCAGGAAAGATGCTCAACAAATATATTAGAGGTGAATAAAGCGTAACAACACGAGTACGAATATTCAAATCAAATACGAATCTCAATAGTATTTTCATCAATATAATTTCTCAACAACACATTAACCGGAGTAACCAGGCCTCACCATACTGTGCCATACTTTATCAAGTAGCCGGAACAGGAATCTTTGCGGGTGCCTAACATCAGTGCCATATGAAAATCTCATGACAACATGCCCAACACAATAATAATGATACCACATGAATCAAAACAATTCAACAATTATTTTTCCAGATTTCAAATAATTTAACAATTCAAATACGAGTTCAATAATCACATGAATTCAAAGGGAATAACACTCGCGAGATTAATGAGCATATTGTGTAAAACCCCATACCTTAAACCACCAAAACGAAACCAACATAAATCTGCCCAGAAAAGTCAGATTACACCACCAAAATCATCTACCAAAAATCGTCAAATCATCTCTAAGAGTCAACACTAAAACAACCCCAAGAACACCTCCAAAAACTTGGGTTGAATGCATAATAAAAGGGCTCTGTTTGTATATAAAAAGAGAGGAAAAGGAAATATTTTTTTTGGATAATTGATGTGCCAAAAGTTGGTTTGCAAGGTCTGCCCACAACCTCCTTAAATAAGAGAACAAAAGAATTTGAAACAACAACAACTCTTAAAAAACCTCACAGCGCACAAAATCTGCTGGGGTCGATTGATCGACCCCTGGCGTCGATCAATCGATCGCCCAGGTATGATGACAGTTCGACTTAAAATTTTTTACAAGGGATAAACTTTAAAAATCCATTAGAAATCCATTTTAACTCCGATTTCAAAACCGTTTGAATTTCTCGTTTTTAAAAATAAAATCCATCATTTTTGAGCAAGAAAAGTAATTTTATCAAAAACTTTATTTTTCCTCTATATTTTCAAAAATACCTCAAAAATTACGCGGGTTGTTATAGTTCCCCACTAACAACGAAATTTCTCCCTCGAAATTCACCGAATGCAAAACTCTCAAAATCAGGCCACTACAACTATCTTCAAAAAATAATCTCGTCTCCACAAATTCCAATATCTCTCATCTAATCTAGATGCCTAACACGAAACGATCATCTAAAAATTTCTATCTCCAAATATACGCTACAAAAATGCAACAGACCCAAAACTCAAGACCCGATGGTGGTCGTATACCTAAGCTCTGATACCATTATGTAACACCCCGCCCTCCCGGGGAGAGCGAACGGAGCGCTACTCTCGATAAAATTAACTAAATACAAAAACAACAAGGTATAGAGCATCTAAAATAATTTCCACAATAAAACAAAAGAATCCACTAATCTCAATCCTCCAAATTAAATACAACAAAGTCTCTCGAAATAAAACTATCTATCTCGAAATAAAATGCTCTATATAACAAAAATAAATAAAAATCTTCCAAAATGTGTTCTAAAATATTCTTCCCAAAATAACCCTCGCTAAAATCATCCCAATCGGTCCTTAGAGTTCAAATCCACGCTAACCTGCCAACTGAAAGAAAATATGGGGAAGTACATAATACGACAGGAAAGATGCTCAACAAATATATTAGTGGTGAATAAAGCGTAACAACACGAGTACGAATATTCAAATCAAATGCGAATCTCAATAGCATTTTTATCAATATAATTTCTCAACAACACATTAACCGGAGTCACCAGACCTCATCTTACTGCGTCATACTTTATTAAGTAGACGGAACAGGAATCTTGGCGGGTGCTCAACATCAGTGCCATATTAAAATCTCATGACAACATGCCCAACACAATAATAATGATACCACATGAATCAAAATAATTCAACAATTAATTTTCCAGATTTCAAAGAATTTAACAATTCAAATATGAGTTCAATAATCACATGAATTTAAAGGGAATAACACTCACGAGATTAAGGAGCATATTGTGTAAAACCCCTTACCTTAAAGTACCAAAAGGATACCAGCATAAATCTACGCAGAAAATTCAGATTACACCATTAAAATCATCTCCCAAAAATTATCAAATAATCTCTAAGAGTCAACCCCAAAAAAACTTCAAGAACACCTCCAAAAACTAGGGTTGAATGCATAATAAAAAGGGTACTGTTTGTGTATAAAAAGAGAGGAAAAGCAAATATGTTTTCTGGATATTAGATGTGCCAAAAGTTGGTTTGCAAGCTCTGCCCACGACGTCCTTAAAAAAGGGAACAAAAGAATTTGAAACAATAACAACTCTTAAAAAACCTCGCAGCGCACGAAATCTGCTCGGTTCGACCGATCGACCCCTGGCGTCGATCGATTGATCGCCCTGATATGCTGACAGTTCTACTTAAAATTTTTTAGAAGGGATAAACTTTAAAAATCCATCAAAAATCCGTTTTAACTCCGATTTCCTAATCGTTTGAATTTCTCGTCTTTAAAAATAAAATCCAACATTTTTGAGCAAGAAAAATAATTTTATCAAAAACTTTATTTTTCCTCTATATTTTAAAAATACCCCAAAAATTACGCGGGTTGTTGCACTTCCCTACTAACAATGGAATTTTGCCCTCGAAATTCACCGAATGCCTAACTCTTAAAATCGGGCCACTACAACTATCTCCAAAAAATAATCTTGTCTCCAAATATTCCAAGATCTCACATCTAATCTAGATGCCTAACACGAAACGCTCATCTAAAAATTTCTATCTCCAAATATGCGCTACAAAAACGCAACAAACCCAAAATCCAAGACCCGAGGGTGGTCGTATACCTAAGCTCAGATACCATTCTGTAACACCCCGCCCGCCCAGGGAGAGAGAACGGAGCGCTACTCTCGATAAAACTAACTAAATCCACAAACAACAAGGTATAGAACATCTAAAATAATTCCCAAAATAAAACAAAAGAATCAACTAATCTCAATACTCCAAATTAAATATAACAAAGTCTCTCGAAATAAAAACTATTTATCGCGAAATAAAATGCTCTATACAACAAAAATAAATACAAATCTTTCAAAATGTGTTCTCGAATATTCTTCCCAAAATAAACCTCTCTAAAATCAACCCAGTTGTGCCATAGCGCTCAAATTCACGCTAACCTGCCAACTAAAAGAAAATATGGGGAAGTACACAATACGACAGGAAAGATGCTCAACAAATATATTAGCGGTGAATAAAGCTTAACAACACGATTACGAATATTCAAGTCAAATGTGAATCTCAATAGCATTTTTATCGATATAATTTCTCAACAACACATTAACCGGAGTCACCAAGCCTCACCATACCGCGCCATACTTTATCAAGTAGCCGAAACAGGATTCTTGAAGGGTGCCCAACATCAGTGCCATATTAAAATCTCATGAAAACATGCCCAACACAATAATAATGATACCCCATGAATAGAAATAATTCAACAATTATTTTTCCAGATTTCAAAGAATTTAACAACTCAAATATGAGTTCAATAATCACATGAATTCAAAGGGAATAACACTCGCAAGATTAAGGAGCATATTGTATAAAATCCCCATACCTTAAACCATCAAACGGATACCAACATATATCTGCCCAGAAAAGTTAGATTACACCAGGAAAATCATCTCCCAAAATCATCAAATCATCTCTAAGAGTCAACACCAAAACAACCCCAAGAACACCTCCAAAAACTAGGGTTGAATACATAATAAAAAAGGGTACTGTTTATGTATAAAAAGAGAGAAAATGTAAATATGTTTTTTGGATATTTTATGTGCCAAAAGTTGGTTTGCAAGGTCCGTTGACGACCTCCTTAAATAAGGGAACAAAAGAATTTGAAACAACTAGAACTCTTAAAAAACCTCGCAATGCACGAAATCTGCTGGGGTCGATCGATCGACCCCTGGTGTTGATCGATCGATCGCCTAAGTATGCTGATAGTTCGGCTTAATTTTTTTATAAGGGATAAACTTTAAAAATCCATTTAAAATCCAACATTTTTGAGCGAGAAAAATAATTTTATCAAAAACTTTATTTTTCCTGTATATTTTGAAAATAACTCCAAAATTACGCGGGTTGTTACACTTCCCCACTAATAATGGAATTTTGCCCTCAAAATTCGCCGAATGCCTAACTCTCAAAATTCGACAACTACAACTGTCTCCAAAATTATTCTCGTCTCCAAAAATTCTAATATCTCACATCTAATCTAGATGCCTAACAAGAAATGATCATCTAAAAATTTCTATCTTCAAATATGCGCTACAAAAAAGCAAGAGACCCAAAACCCAAGACCCGAGGATGGTCGTATACCTAAGCTCTCATACCATTTCGTAACACCTCGCGCTCCATACAACAAAAGTAATACAAATCTTCCAAATTGTATTCTCGAATATTCTTCCCAAAATATCCAAGCTAAAATCCATCTCCATAGCGCCCTAAATTCGCGCTAACCTGCCACTAAAAGAAAATATGGGAAAGTACACAATACGAAAGAAAAGATGCTCAACAAATATATTAGCGGTGAATAGAGCGTAACAATACGAGTACGGATATTCAAATAAAATGCGAATCTCATAAGCATTTTATCAATATAATTTCTCAACAACACATTAATCCGAGTCATCAGGCCTCACCATACCGTGCTATACTTTATCAAGTTGCCGGAACAGGAATCTTGGCGGGTGACCAACATCAGTGCAATATTAAAATCTCATGACAACATGCCCAACACAATAATAGTACCACATGAATCAAAATTATATTTCAACAAAATTTTTCTAGATTCCAATTGAATTTAACAATTCAAATATGAGTCAATAATGACAAGAAAACAAAAGAAATAACACTCGCGAGATTAAGGAGCATATTGTGTAAAACTCCATACCTTAAACCACCAAAAGGATACCAACATAAATCTTCCCAGAAAAGTCAGATTACACCATCAAAATCATCTCCCAAATATCATCAAATCATCTCCAAGTGTCAACACCAAAACAACCCCAAGAACACTTTAAAAAACTAGGGTTGAATGCCTAATAAAAAGGGTACTGTTTGTGTATAAAAAGAGAGGAAAATAAAATATGTTTTCTGGATATTTGATGTGCCAAAAGTTGGTTTGCAAGGTATGCCCACGACCTCCTTAAATAAGGGAACAAAAGAATTTGAAACAACAACTCTTAAAAAACCTCGCAGCGCCCGAAATTTGCCGAGGTAGATCGATCGACCCCCGACATCAATCTACGATCGCCCAGGTATGCTGACAGTTCGGCTTAATTTTTTTATAAGGGATAAATATTAAAAATTCATTTTAACTCCGACTTCGAAACCGTTTGAATTTCTCATCTTTAAAAATAAAATCCAATATTTTTGAGCAAGAAAAATAATTTTATCGAAAACTTTATTTTTTCTCTATATTTTGAAAATACCCCATAAATTATGCGGGTTGTTACAAAGATCAGCAGTACTCCTTCTCTACAAGGTCAACAATGAAGACTCCTTTTTCAGAAGAGTAACTTCAATATTGAAGTGATTTGGGTTCCAAAGATGATTCACATAAGTATGTGGGAAAGATTGTGTGAATCAAAAAGTGTTTTGCCCTTTAAAAAGTAAAGACTTAAATGTAGCAAGTCTGTTGTTTTCGTAAATGCAAAATCTTAAAGAAAACCCTACACGAAGTAGGTATTTATAGGTAAACACAAAATTGAGGTGGTGTCAAAGTCGTTCGAACGAGAACGAAGTATTGTTCGAACGAGATATGCATCTCGTTAGATGTATGCCTCAAACGTCCTTCTCGTGACCTATCAAAAAATAAAACAGTAAGCCTCACCTGAAGTAGGTTTGATGTAGGCCATGAAATGACCATTCGAACGACATTGCTGGATCGTTCAAACGAGATGTGTATTTTGTTTGAACGAAAGTTGGTAAAAAATAATTTTAAATTAAAATCCAACCTCATCTTTTAAATCGCAAATAAAGTAAAATTCTCCCAATGCTTAGATCCTTCTTCTTGAACGTACGAATGTGAAGTTCCATGACGGAAGTAACTGGATACGCCATACTCGATGTAAACTCAACTCTATGGACAAGTCCTAGATGCTAGGGTCAATGACATAAAATTCGCCCTTATAAAATCTCCCCCTATGGCCATTCCGGTACAAAATAAAAAATTCGAATTATCCAACAAATCCTATACAAATCTAATACCCTACCAGAAATCCAAAAATGGAAAGATACTAAACATGTACAAGTCTTTCAAAATCTTTAACTTTTTTCAAAATTTTAAATCTCTTGCTTTCTCTTGATATTCTTTTGGGAGCTTTGTCTTACGTGTACTTTGCATATGCTCATCAAAGTGTACCTGCACACAATAGACAAATAAATATACCTTCATGATGTATCGAGTTTGAAATAAAATAAAACTCATAAATCAAATCAATTCTCCTCCATATTCAAACTCTCACTCCCCCATAATTCATAATTCGTTCTCCCCTTTTTTATTTGTTCGAAATAAATAAGAAAAATAATAAATCAGAGTGTGTCACAACAAGCAGTACAAATCATTACCAACATATATCAAATAAGCTCATGCAATAATAATCTCAAAATCTCCATAAATTATTTTTGATTTTTCAAAATTTTCGAGCAAAAATAATTTTACAAAACCACACACACCATGAACTAACACTAAGATAACCAAGTCGTGGAAACGGAATGTATGGGTGTGAAAAAATTCGATATAAACTAGACTATATGGACAAGTCCTAGATGTTAGGGACAACAACATAAAATTTGCCCTTACAAATAGGAGTGATAACATCAGTTTTCTTTGTTTAAGTCTTTCGAAGTTGTTTTCCAAATACATATCTAAGAGCCTCCAAACCCTAGTTACACCCATATAGTTTGAGATCCAAGATTCAATCTTAATGCTTTGAGATCTCTGATTTGGGCACCAAAATTTGTTTACTCATAATCCTTGTTAAGTATCTATTTCGTGCGGTGGAATCTGTGCTTGGTTTGTTTACATACGGTGGACTTAGTGCAATGTGATGATTAGTGAGCTGTATCGGTGGATACCAAGGCATGTGTGGACGCACACATTATTGCAGTGCATATGTGGATTCTTACATGTCGCTATGGAGTAGAGGTTGAAGTAGAGAAGACATGTTAAGGCTTACTAGGGATTCGAGTTGTTGTGTAATTCATATGTCGTACTTGTGTAATTCCTCATCATAGTGAATTGCGTTGGCTTGGCGTGAGAGGTTTTTCCATTTTAGTATTTTCTCGTACATTGAGCGTTTTGTGACTTATTTATTTTATCTTTCTATATTCAGCTAGATGAATGGTTTAGGATAAGATAAAAGTGGTTAATCTTTCAACACAACTTTCGTTTAATCGGTGCTAATTTTTAATTAAGAAAGTTTATTTAAGTTAAAATTAAATTTGAATTTTTTTAAAATAATGGTGTTTGTGTTTTGCCTGTCCATATAAAACCCTAGCATGTAGTTTTGCGTCTTTCATGATGAATAGTATTATTCTCGAATGAAGATACTACTTCACTTAGAATCATTAAAATATTAAATATATTATTATTTTTCCAAAAAAACCCTTGACTTTCGAATATTGACTCTTGATTTGCGACGAAAATGATATATTTTATCCATGAAATTTACCTCGTTAAGAGGTAAGAACAAATCTATATTCTATATTCTATATCTAATATAAAATATAAAAATGGTGTCTTCTACCGTAGTTTTACCACATGGCTATGTGAATTAAGATAAACCCCTTTCATACAACTAAAGAATGTCTTTCTCTCTCCCTGTATCTAAACCGAGCTCTTCTACTCTTCCATATGTTTGAAGTTTATCTTCATGACTTTTTCTTTGCCTAAAATTAATACACTAAAACCCCTCCCATTCTCCTATTTTATGCACGCATCTATATATTCATATATATAATCACAGAGAGAGCCATGAGGAATATAGTTTAGGTTCCATTCTTCCTCTCTTTCTCTAATTATAACACGTTATCATTTACATCGGTTTGTGGGTGGTTGTAGTAGCTTGAACTGAGGTAATGTCTAATCACTTGATATGTCCATTTAATTTTTAATATTCAATTTTTTTATTTTTTTTGGATCTCATAGCAGGTTGGTTAGAATATCATCTGTTTGGAGGTTTTGCTATGTGCTTTAAGTACAATCTAAGTCTTTTATATTCCAACGAACACAAACCAATACACCTAAAGGACTCGATGCACAACTACCCAAAACCTTTTAGAAATTAGGTTTCTCAGGTTATTTTTGAATTCATTTTTTTTCTAAAAGTCATTGTCCTCCAAATGCCTTTGAAATAATATTACCTCAGATTATACAAACCTTGCATATATATATTGGGTATCTATAGAAAGCTATGTTTATGAACATTTTCGTTTCTATTTGAAAATTGATCCTTGCCATTGGCATGGTCTATTTATGTTACTTTTTGTATTCCATTTATATATTCTGTACATATATAATTACTTCATAAAGTTGCTTAAATATTTCTCAAAACTTCATTTAAATGGAGGTCCTGCTCTACTCTATGATTTTGATTTTTCTAATCTCTCTCTTCCTTCTCACCTCGATATTTTTATTTTTCTTTTTAATTAAAATAGAAAATCACTTTATACTAAATTACTATATATGAATTATTTGATATAGTCTTCTACCGCATCATAACTTGGGTTGTAAAAAAAATTTATGTGCTACATATTAAAAATATATATTAGGATGTATAATTTAGTTTGAGAATTTGCAATCTTATTTTCTTTGACTGTTTCGAAACCCAATATTAATAAATAAATAAAATTATAATAATTTGTAGGTTTTCCTGTTGCTTGAATGCTATCATTTGAATATGTACATAACATGTTTGGATGCATTTTCTAATGAAGAGGTTTTATATTTTCTAATGAATTAAAAATTATGATATTTTAGTTTTGGAATTGGCTGTCTGGTAGCTTTTTTATTTATTTTTGTTGTTTGTGGTTATTGTAACAACCCTCGCTTTTGAGGTCCTATTTTATATTTAATTTGCTAGATATAGTGATTATATATAAAGATGTTGGTATGTGGAGTAGGTATTAATTCAAGAAAGAAAGTTAATATCTACTATGATGTTGCATATTTACCGTAAGTATAGGTGAATTTTGCTATGTTCTGTTTTGTAATGTCATATGATTTAAAAATGACATTTGGTTTAAAATGAAACCGAAACCTAAAATGAATTATAAAATTTCCAAATGATAATTTGGAAGGTGTAGTTAGTTCCGGGAGGTGCGAGATAGTCAAATTGTGTGCCATATTGTATTTTGAGGTTTTGGGCACTTTTGACTGGCTGTGGCCTAAATGAGTAGTTGCATATTTATTTTATCGCGTATTAATCACTTAAGCTGGAATTTTAAGTCTAAGCCACGATTTATGTCTTGAATTAAGTTACTATTCCCCTAATTGAATTGGTAAACCTAGAGAAAGAAAGAGAAGAAGAAACCTTGGGAGATAGGGAGAGATTGAAGCTTTGGTGATTGTTCTTGCATACAACTTCATCAAAATCTGAACTGGCAAGCTTGAGGCAAGTTTTTTACTTGCTATTTTATGATTTAAGTAGAGTAATTTGCATTCATAGTTGTGGTTATGTATGGTTTAAGAAATTTAGGGCTTTTAATTGATTTATGGGCTTGGAATGTTGGAGATTGATTTGAATGGTTATTGATGGTGAAATTTTGGTTGTTGGAGGCATTTATAATCAATTAGTAGCAATAAATGTTAAGAGTTTGGGTAGGTTGAGTTTGGAGGAGATTAGGAGTCCAAGATTCCAAAGTCAAAATTGGAAAAATTCGCAGGACCAAATCGATTCGGCTCCTGGCCGAATCGATTCGCATAGAGGCAGTGTCCAGGTCTGGTGAACCGAATCGATTCGGTCATCCCCCGAATTGATTCGGCTGTTATGTAGAATGTTGGTTTTCCTGACCGAATCAATTCGGCTAGGCCGAATCGATTCGCCCTAGTTCGAATCGATTCGGAAATCCTGCATTTTCCCTTTTGTTTTTCTTCTCAAAATTTTCCCCTTTCCCTTAGGATTAGAACCTAGGAACCTTCTTGAATGAAGTAAACATAGGATTCTAGAGTTTTAGTCGAGTTTGGTCGTTTACCCTATAGTTGAATGGGATCACTTGGGGTTAATTCAGGGATACTTAAGGTGATGTTTGGTCATCACTTCTCATTTGGTAAATAACTTGGAAAATAAAATTTTAAGCCCATACGTGGAGATTTTAGAGGCCTTTTTGAGGTATATAAAACCTTGGGACCTATAAGATTTTGGGACATTGTTTAGAGAATACTTCGGGACCTAATCATACGATGAATTGAATTAGAAAATAATTCAAAGATAACGGTTTCAAGTAAAATGAAACATATGCGATTAATGGTAATGAATATGAGATTTAAATTGGTAATTGTTAAATTACTTAAACACACCTCTTTAAATGCTATCATAAGGGAAGCTCTCGCATGAGGTGATGTCCCCTGACTATTGAATGCAGGCTGACTATAGTCCTCGGCCATATGCGGGGTTTGTACATGTTTTTCTGCGCTAGTGAGGTAATTTCGGGTGTGGTTATGACTCACTCACCGGCATATGGCCACTTCCCGATGTGCGTTAGGTGCCCAGGTTGTCTTGTATAGATAGGCCCTAGAAGATGATAGTCATTTAGGGGCGCGCCCAGTAGGGAAACTCGAAGGGGCGATCTTAGAAACGTTATATGTATAAGAATATAACCTTTCTAACTCAAGTGGGACTTGAGGTATGTGAATTGCCATAAGAAATGAGATGGTAATTATATTCCTGCTAAGGAATGGAAAACGGAAAAATATGATGGAAATTATATTCCTACTAAGGAATGGAAAATGATAAGATATGAGAAGAAATGAGATTTAATTTTATTTCTCTTGCTTAATTTAATAAGTGTTAGAAACCTATATAAATGCATTATCACATTTTATGATTAGGTTGTTAGATTCTCTTTCACATTATCTATGATTCATTGTCCATATCTATCATGTTTCTTACTCTTCTGGGAATCATATATAAATCGGGCCCTGACCCGTTTATTTTCCATGTTGTGTATGTTGTTGTATCCGCTCAGGTGCTCCTCCGCAAGGGCGACCGTTATGACTTTCTTACTCCTATGCTTTCTAACTCAAGTGGGATTTTTCAGAAGGGCAAAAATGTATGGTTTTAAATTAGGGATACATAAGAACAATTACTTTTGATTTTGGTTGGGGTGAAATTCTCAAGAATCCCATGTAAGTAATTTTTATTGATATATATTGTTGGGATGAGAATCAACAACCTTCTTCCATCAATATTTTTTGGTGTTAAGTTTGCCTTGTGATGTGGGCTTCTTCCATCAATTTTTTTGCTGTTAAGTTTGCATCGTGATGTGGGTTTCTTTTGGTTCATGACTCTAAACGAAAATTTGGGACCCATATTTTTGATTTGCAGTTCACCACATCATAACAAATCTCCATAATTTGAGTCCCAAAAATATTGCGGTTCTCAATGAGACACTAAGCCATGATGGCCGGAATTATCTTTCCATTTATTTTATAGTTTTGTGCATTATATTTTATTGAGTTAATTATTGTATAGTACCAATACAAATACATATTTTGTAAAAAAAAAATATGCCTATTTTTAATTTATTTAGTGTGTTTGTGAGAAGCGTAGAGGGTGAAGTTGGTGTTGGTGATGGTGGCGGCAGGGATGCAGAGGGTGGACAACGAGAAAAGCTTTGAAACATAACTACAACATCATTTATACCAGGGATAGGGTAAGATAAAGAGGGGCACACCCATATGAAAACCCATTTTGCATATGAATCCAAATTCTAATAAAACAATGTGGATAACAATTACCAAAAGCTTGTGGTTTGGACCGCTGTTATCTCCTAATTTATCAGTGAATTTTTTTAGAAACCTAGGTACTGAAAATGACTTGCCAATAAAAAATGTTCTTTTTCATCATCAATCTCCATGTTTGGTTTCAATTTTTCATTTTTTTAGTGAATCCGGAATGAGGGTCTGTTGTATAATTATTTTTTAAATTAATTGGATTTACATTATAATTTGAAATTTAAACTCTCAACTTTTGATTAACTAATTTGGTTCAAATCTAAATGATGAGATTGTAAACATAGGGTGTTACCTCAAAGGGTCAACTAATATTTTTAACACAGTTATAATAGTTCTATATATAAATATAGGAAAATTCTCTTATGCGGACCCCCAAACATGCAAACCTCGATGTGGGCTTAAAATTTATCTTTGCTTATCTCTTTTTCATACCTCACTCATTTCCCTCTCTGGTGATCGTCTCTTCCTTCGGCAAACATCTAAATCACCATGTCAACGACCCTCTCTCTCATGGATTAGGTTCGCGCCAGCGAAATCCGTGCGGGAGCAACACATTCGTGGAGGGAAAGAACTCAAAACTGTTCACCCTGCTCAACAAACACGCTTCTATATGGGTTGACCGAATAAGGGTTAGAAAAAGACAAACCATTTGCACGGACTAGAGATGATCCATATTTCGATAGAATAATAAAGGGCAGAGTAAGATGGGTAATCCAATGTCACATTTAGTTAAGAAAACGCATTCCAAGATATTTATACCAAACATGGGAGATATCTTCCTATTTTGTGATTGGTATGATCCACATTGACAATAATTGACTTAATGGTCATTCTCTAAAAAAGGTATTCAATGTTTGGTTTCTAAATCATTAAAATCTCATAAGGATATTTTCCTTTATAATATTCTTCATTTGATATACTATATATCTATACATCGAAATACCGAGTGCAATAATCTTTAGATATTCTATTACATAAAAATCATTCATAAGAAGTTGTTTTTAGTTTAACATTCATCGAAATACTGAGTGCAAAAAGTTGGTTTTATTTACCTACTCCATAATTGTTCTTTTACTGTATATATGAGTTTTTCATTAATTATTAAATGTGTTGATTTGGATTATTATACTTCAAGGTAAAAATATATATTTGATTCACCAAACATTTTTAATATTATCTTATCACAAACACCTACCTTGCGCATCGCGCGGGTTTTCACCTAGTATACTATAAAATGCTAAACAAATATTTAATGGCAGCTTCTTCTAAGACTATCCACGTGGCATATCAAGTGAGCTAAATAATGAAGCTATTTACGTGGCATTATCAAGTTCTCTATTTATCTCTCCTCTGATTCTGTATTCCATTGTGTACGTGTTATACCCCTCTTTTCATATTTTTTTTTCTCACGTCGGCCCTAGGTAAACCACGAGACTCTTAAGTCTGTAATCAATTAATGCCCCTTCCACCCCCTCTCTACCCTGGTGAGTCTCCCCAAATCAACCATCCGTTGTATTGTATGTCTTTCCATCTCCTTTCTCACTATATAACAACAATCGTTTGCTTCCGCACCACCCAAGTGTTTTGAACCGACCTCTAATTTTAGATCAACTGATTCAATTGTTTGTTTTTTGATGTTTAGCTTTGATTCAATTTTTGTTTAGATCTTAAATTTGTTGCGGTGTTCCGATTTAGGTTTTGGTTTATCAAATTTTTGTTTAAGTTTAGGTATTAGGTTTCTGTTTATGAAATTTATGATTTGTTGTGTTAGTATATACGGTTTTTCTATGATGGTATGCAACACATCATTTGTTCTATCAACTTTTTATTTGTCTACCATGTATGGTGTTGAATTCGTCTAATTGTTTACAAATCAACCATATAGCTTGATATTTTATTAGAAATAAGGAAAACTATTTCTAATTCAAAAAATACTCATTGTTTGTTGTTTTTTTTGTGTTGAGTAGGGACGAGGAATTATGAATGAGCATCAGGAAATTGAGAGTTTTGGGATGGAGAATGATTTTGACGAGGGTCAGATGATTGCTGGAGAGTTTTACTTTGGGAAATGTAAGGATAAGTTATTTATATCGTGTTTTTTTTAATTCATATTGTGTTAAAATGATTTCGTATGTTTTTATAAACATCTTTACTGTACATTAGATTTTTCTCCTATAAATTTTCATTCTTTATGGTGGAAATATCTCTTAAAAACATGTTTCCAATATTGCAAACAAATTCAATCCCACCGCATGTTCGGTGAAAATCCTCACAGACTAGCAGAATACTCAAAACTCAGTAAAATCTCATTGAGTATCCAAAACCCCTGGGACTTTGCAACATCTTTAGCGTGAATGGTACTTGACCCTCGGATGGTTGTCTCCTGTAACATCATGGTGTTGTTAGAGTGATGGGAGATGGTACATTGTTGCTATCATTGTTTGGCAAATGCCTGTTAACAGAATGCTTCCACTACCACGTGCAGCAGGAATATCATGGTTGTGCTTTCCCTCGTAGGTTGTTATTACTGACCTTAGATCATTGGATGCTCGCTCCACATGTTTTCTCACCAGACATCCTGGAGTTGTGCACTTGTAATAGCTCCTTCAACTAATGAACGAATTACGCAATTAGACAAGTTTGAAACAGTTATAAAAAAATGAGTAATATTTAGTTCAGACATATTTTAGATACTTTTCAGTTGAGAATTCATACATAAGACATTACACATGAGTTTGTTTGAACAATTTGATGCATCATCGTGTCTCTGTTGCACACAATAATATTTTTTTTGTCAGACTTTGCAGAAAATAAATTTCTTAGTATTGCTCCAGTTTGTTGTTTCTCCAATAAATGCCATTCAAGCTGAGGTTTACTTGATGGAATACATGAATAAGTCAGAATCAAAGCAGATTTAGCATGGAAGCATCACTGAGTTGTATTTTATAATAAAGGAGCCTTAAAATTTTGGAGTCGAGTTTAATTGCGTTTATTATTCCTTGAGCCAGATATCATTCATTTGATGAGCCGAAAAGTTTGATGTTTGTTTTAATATTTCCCTGACCTAAATACCATGATTACTGATACAATGTGGGACCACGACCTATTTACAGATCAAACTGCGGCGTATCCAGCGTGATCCAGTCGAGTGTTGACCATTGAGATTGGCACCAAACTATTTATCACTAACTTGGATTATGGGGTTTCCAATGAAGATATCAAGGAGCTCTTCTCAGAGGCTGAGGACATAAAACAGTATTCAATTAACTATGAAGTGATATGTGTTGTTCAGTATTCCTGGCCCCGTTCTCATTTTTCAATAAATCCCCTTTCTCTCTTATAGCTCCGGTACAGCTGAACCAACTCATTGAGGAGGATATCGAAGGAAAGACAGTCAAAAGGATGTGGTGAGTGTTTTAGTGCTCTTTCATTTATTTATTTTTCCTTATTTTTCTTTTTTAGTTGCTATTTGCTTTGTTTCTCATTCCTTAACACAAAAAAAAAAATAATACAAATAGAGGATAATAAGATTGCCAAAGCCCTATTTTGGATAACTTATGAGGCTTCTGTTTGTGGCTTTCTAGATATCGTTAGCTGATGATGGTTTTGTAAGGAAACAATGAATATGTCCAGATTCAATGTATTTATTGGTTAGAGATTTGATTTTTTGGGAATGAAGGTTTGTTTTTGAGGTTTGCTGAAGGAGATATGGTTCTGTAATATGACAACAATAGAAGTAATTATTATTGGTACCACACACGATATAAGTATATGCACTGAATTCTTACAAAATATATCTGAGGGGAATATACTCAATTTAGAGTTGTGGATTTCAGGACAATAGGATTATAATAGGCTGAGGCCTCTAAGTTATAGAGAAGTTGATGTGTTCATATGGGCCTTCTCTCTCATTTGCTTTACTGTATAAACCCTTCAAATCTATGAAAATTTGTTAAGAGGATAATTCATCTGATGGCTCCTCATTGAATATTTGCATCAGATACACATCTCAATAGATTTATACGTTTTCAAAAGGATATGAGGGTCGTGTCATGGTATTCCATTATACACTTCTTTAATATATCTTTTTCTCTGTTATTATGTTCAAGAAGGGACAAATATGAACTGGAATTGGACTTTAAGAGATATTGGGAAGAGTTCCGTTCTTCAAGTTTTGAAAAGGTTAATGACATCAATTACTCTTTTTCTTTATTTTTATTTCATGGATCAAAAAAAAAAGTCGTGTCTAAATGACTTTTTCTTAATCTATGCAGGGGAAAGAAAAGGCCTTGAATTTGACTGTAGATGTTTTCTGCAGATTAGTGAAACAACATGCTAATGTAGCTCAATTAATTACCATGTATGTGAACAAACATCCTTCTTTGATTTGTTACCTTCATTTTAAAGTTTTTGTGCATCAACTCAAGCTTCGACATATCTTCCTTTTTATGAGTTGCACTTTCTGCACTTTTTATGATAGAAGTAGATATTCTTTCCACTATATTTGAAGTAATGTAATAAAATTTTCTTGAGGCCTATGATAACAATTTTTGTTACTGTCGTGAGTTCAGCCCCAAAAAATAGCGATGTTCGAAATCTTTTTATTTCTTTCTGGTCGGTAAAATACGTTCGACAGAGGTGTGATTTGTTCAACCTCCGACCAAAATTACTTTATGGTTCAACCTAGGTTTAATTGGAGTTTAGTTGAAGATATATTTATCTTATCCGAGAATGAAACCAATACACACGAGTCATACACTTGACATATTCTCTTATTTTCTGCGTTCATGCTTTCAATTGTACGATTATGTGTGTAATAGCTTTTGTTTGTTGACATTGGGTTTTAAACTCATGTAAATGTTTTATTGTACAGGTTTTAGTGTAACACCGGTGAAAAAAAATCAAACTTTCTCCACTAATGTTGATCAGAGGGGGGTAATTTGAAGGGCTTTGGAGATAGAAACAATGACTATTGTTTAATTTTGAGGATCCATTGCTGGAAGGAAGTGCAGGGTCTATTAATATCAACAATATCTTGACGGGGAGATGCCTTGCTAAAATAAAAGCAAAAATGGCTTACCCCTGGCCAACTGCAGTTACAGTAGCGGAAGAAACTGCAACTCAAAGAAGTGAATACAAGCCACTTATATTAATAGCACAACTCTTTGTTATGATGAAGATTACAACGTCATACCTTTTCGACAGCACTATGTTGGCCACCATAAACGACAGTGATCGTTAGACTATATGGCTTCAAGAAAACGATGAAAACTATTCTTAATTTCATATTATCTATGTATTGTTTGAATAAATGTATGAAAGATGATGGTAAGAAATATCTAATTGATCTAAATTTTCGATTCATGTTTTTTCTTATTAGTTATATTCCAAACATTGCGTCTTGTTCGCGCATCGCACGGATTTACAACTAGTACTAATCTAAAATGCAATACATGCATTTATGTCTGATTTCTAAGAGCACGTCCACGTGACCCGTTTGATATTAATCATACCACAATGTTACAAGTGACTTATCTACCTCCATATTCCTGTCCAGACATATAAACCAAAGGTAATTTCAAACGTCAACTTAATGAATCTACATCTAAGCCCTTATATCTTCCAACCTCTTATTCTTCTTCTAACTTTCTCCTTCTCTTTCTCTCTACAAGATTCATTGCTCTTGGCTACTGGGAAACCATTTATTATTTCTCTAAGCCATTTCTTATCTCACCCATTTATCAACTCCCTCATTAACTTCATTTCAGATATTTCATCCACGTCCACCCCATCCATCTCGCCTCCAGAAACATCAACGCCACCACTGACCACCTTCAGCGTTGTCCACCCCCTTATTTCTTCTCTTCTCCGGTCCGATGGTCAGTCGACTTTGTTGGAAATTAATGTCAAGTAATGAAATTAATTATTTAATTTCAATTTTATTAAATTCCGAATTTCCCATAATTGTGGTCTTGATAAATATCACATAATTAATTAAGAATGTGATAAATAAAGATATTAAAAGATTTGGGTAAACCTTATCCGTTAGTCACATGATGGTTAGTGGCATTAGTGGGAGACTTGAAAGAGTCCCACCTTGACTAGGATTCCGACCCTCTTCCCCTTATAAATAGAGGAGCCCTACACCATCTGGGGTTATCTCATAACACACTATTTCTGAGGTGGGAGAGAAATTCCGAGATTCTATTTTGAGTGTAATTTTTCCAAGAAGGGAGATTGATGGACCAATTAATCAAGATTGATCAATACATTGGACCAAGGTAAGTCTTATTTTTTATCGTTTAGACGTATTTTGTGAAAACATGAAGATCTAAGATCCTTTTATTAAGAACAATTTTATGTTAAACTTTAATCATATTAATGTGTTCATGATTAATATTAGGGTGATCTTAAGAATGATTTTACATGTGGTATCAGAGCTAAAGTTTAAGATCTCATGATTTTCCTTATTGATGTTCGTCTATAATGAAATATGTGCCTGAGACTTTCTGCGACATTTATATTTATGTCATTAAATTGCTTTTGTGCCTGAGACCTTCTGCGATGTCTTATTTTTGTCATTAAATCTGCTCTTAAAGTGTGTCTGAGATTTTCTGTGACGTTTTTTCTTCTGTCGCCAATACTCACTGGTGAGAATGAAAGGTCAAAACTTGCTCGGAATTTTACGAAACTGACATGGTCGACTGAAAACATCAAAATAAACAAAACCCATTGTATATAATGGGGACCACCTTACTTTTGCGTTTTGACGTCGTTAAGACCCTTAAAATTGCGTTTTTGCCGTTTTTGGTAATAATGTTGACGTCAATATCTCACTCCAGAAAATTGATTTTTGAATTCTGCAAATTGTTTTGAGATCCTGGAGTAATTATCTACATCTTTGTGGTGCTAACTAAAATTTTCTATTTTTGGCAAAAATTATGATTTTCCCAAATATTATGTATTTTTCCACCACAGGGGTTGTTTTTAATGTTCATGGTTGTTCTAATATTCATCTTATGTATTATTTGGTATTGATGAAAGGGTTCAATATAAAATTTTGAATATTAGATGTATGATTATGTGTTTGACAATAACATTTCGATATATTAGGTTATTGTGCATAATCTATAATTGGTAGCCCAAAGGTCCTAATGTAATTATGAATTGATGGTTCGACAATAATATTTATATGATATTGGATGGTGAAGACATAAAAGTGTCTTAATCTATAATTGTAAATATTAGATTATTGTGTATGCATTTATATTTGGACCATTAATTATACATTAAGTTTTGAGTTTAATATTTTTGGGGCATTAATTTTACATAAATAATGTTTATGACTTCTAGAAAAATTATTTTTGAATTCCGTCGAATATTTGAGTTTCTGGAGTAATTTTCTACAGTTCCATGATGCTAACTCATTTTTTGAGGGAAAAAATTATGTTTTCCCATATTTTATCTAGAACTCTGATAAAACATTGCGCTAATGATCCTATTTTAGTTGAATATTCGTGCCAAACACAGGCCAACATATCTCATATGGTAGGATATTAGACTTGCGTTATTGTTAATATTCATATTTTGATGAGTCTCGTGCCAAACACAGGCCAATGATTCATATTGTTGAATATTATGATATTCATGTTTTAATGAGTCTCGTGCCAAACACAGGCCAACAATTCATGTGGTTGAAAATCAGAATTATTGTTTATTGTAATGCTAGTACTCCCATTAAGTTGAATTAAATGCCAAACACAGGGTATAATTCATATGTGTGGATACTAGATTTATGATTTCGTTGCATGTATGCATATTTAAATGCATGACTTGAAAATTTTGAGACTCATAAGTAAGTATTCATTCAGTTTAATCAAATGCCAAATACAGGCTAAGATTACATGTGAAGATATTATACTTGTAGTCATTTCAGATTATCCTAATGTTTGTATAAGGTTAAATTGAAGCGCAACACATGCTGATATTTGAATCAAATAAACATTGGAGTTTTTGAAAATGTTAAATAATTGACATCAATGTTAAAAAGTCATATTTACATATGCCACTAGTATGATAATTGTGATTATAACCGTATTGTGCATTAGTATGACCATGAATGATTTGGGTCAATATTTCTGATTTGTTACTCATATATAAGTGATGAAGCGAAAGTAAATGGTTTATGTCTTCCATTTACTATTATTTGTATAATATCTCATGCAAACTCTTGGTCTATTTGATTTTCACATAATGTCTAATTTTTCGTGAATTTCAAATTAAGGAATAGACAATAATATATGGTTTGGTGTTCATTAAAGTTCTCCATTCCAGAAGATATAAATATTGGACTAATGCATTAATATCATGCATATTTTGGTTACCTACGGGTCCATGTATGATATTGAATGCTAGGATAATGGTACTTTATGATGTTGCATACATATTATTGTTTATTCAATCATTGTGATTTGGAAGCCTACATGTCCAATTACAATAATTGAACAAAATATAAGTGGTGATATATATTTTGGGAAGGCAATAATGGTCGTCAAACGCAGATGCCATAGTTTCTTTCACTATCATATCACCAATTAAGTTTATGAAAACCATAAACATGAATAATTTTGTTTGTTGCTCATGCGATATTTAATGAAAATAAGTGAAAAAACTTATTAGCTTGTGTATGTAAGTCTTTACGTAATGTAATATTCATATTATGAAATGTTTGGTAGTCACTACAGTGACCCAACTAGAATGGCAATGAATATTAAATGTAAAGATGATGGTAGTAGTAACTCATGATGCTTATAATTGTAAAGATATTAATGGGGTATATTGAGTTTATTTCTTCAAGCAAGGTTATTCCTTATAGGGAATCAATTTTGAGTGATTGAATGAACATCATAGATCACATACATTATTATAGTATGTGAAAATAAGTAGTGCACAAATGTCGCGTACAATATAATGAAATAACATTATACCCAATAAAGTAATCTACAAGGATCATATAATCGATATTTCACGGTTACTACTTACAAAAACTCACGGTTATGCACTCAATTTATCATGTAATCGACGTGTGTGTTGTTAAATCAAAGCATTAATGAAGTGAGCAATTTATCTCATTATCTTATCACATATTATTGTATCCCATTTTATTTCTCTAAAAATTTCATATTTAATTTGGTTAAACAAATTAAGTTTGTTTACATGTTGCACACTCGGACTAATAATGATAAAGATAATTTGTATCTTTTATGATTTGAAATGAGTTTTTCATCTCAGTAGAGTTTTCAAGTTATACTTACTGTGTTATAGAAAGTATTTACTTTTGATGCAAGGATTTCTTACAAAACAAACTAGAAATACTAATAAGATTCTTTTTATTTTGTTCTTGGGGAATCAAATCGCCATTTGTTTTTCATAAACCCTCAATTTTTTTTGGAAACTGTTTGTCTAGACTTGATCGTGAGGGATATGTTCTAAAGAATCTTTTGATGTATATATATATTTTTAAGGGTTATGGTATTCCTTTTGATGTTTTGTACAAAATAAATTTTGGACATAGTTCTTTAAAGATTTGTTTGATCCTGCATCATAATCGTATCGTTTTTTTTAAACTCTTTAAATCTTGTACCAAATTAAATCTAGACTCTTTTTCATAATTTTCGTGGACAAGATTTTTGTAATGTCTCTTACAAATTTTGATAGTCGAGTTGTGCTCTTAAGGTATTACGATATCTAATATAAGGATGACCTATGTAACCCAAGTGGGAGATTATGAGAAACTTCCCTTAAATTGGACCTACATAGATCATATAATTGTCATTGACACGTATTTATTGCATTAAAGTCAAATTCAGTATGAAAGGTGAAATTAGTGGTAGTAGAAAATCATGAAATATGGTTATAAAGGAAGGTAGGGTACTTATCCCATTATCGATAACCTTCTTGAATCCTTGTTCTTTTAGTTGTTAGATTGTCTAAACAACAAAGAACAAATAAATGATCAACCACTAAATGATAGTATTGTCACCGTGAGATAAATGTAGATAAAATCATAAGGAATAGTATTAAGAAGATCCTGAAAGGTCTACTATCCTCGATGATTATGTGGTGTATCTGCATGAACATGAATTTGGCGTATGGATAAATAATGACTTGGTTTTATTTTCAAAAGTCATAAGAAGTGAAACTAATGGACTACAACTAAGGTTGAAATCTCGTTGAATTACATAATTGATGCACTAAAGTCGGGTATAAGGGGGTCATCAAGACCAAACGCGACACTAACGGTAGTTTAACGAGATAAAGCTAAATTGTAGTAAAATATTTCACTATTAATGAAGAAAAGGTTATAAATGAACCTTCTCAATTATATGTAAGGACATGGAATTCCTATGACATTAGTAGCTCATTATGATTGAGAGTTACATGAAGTGGATGTGAAAATTACTTTTTGAATTCTAATAAACCATGCGTATATGTTTAGGAGATCATTTTATAAACATAAGTTTCCCACATGACATATTTTAAGAAATAATATCATTATTTTTTTTAATCGTTGTATATTTGTATACACTTTAAGATCAGTGGGAGTAAATTTATATATTTTCTCTATATACAAGCACGGATTTAGAAAGTAGAGAATCAAAATAATTTTATGGGTTTAAAAGTTGTGTATGAAGTAATGAGATACTTAAAGGACTATATGCTCACACTTATGATGTATGTGTTCATTTAAATATGAACAATTATTGTGACTCAGATTTACCAGTTGTGCGGATGGTACGAAGTTCACTCTTGCTTAAGTATGTTTGTTTTGGTTTATCAACCAATATAATGAAGGAGTGCAACACAAACTATCCATTAACTATTGTGATGCTACAACTTATGTATTTTGGCAGCGTGACTTCATTTCGGGACTTGGAGTTGTCGACACTATTATCAAGTCGCTGAAATATTATGATAATGTCGCTGCAATCTTCTTTATGAAGAAATGTTAGGTATTCCTAAAGTAACTAAGCACGTTGAATGAAATACCTATCCGTTAAAGAAGAAATTCAGAAACAAAAAGTGTCAATTGATCACATTAGTACGAGTGATAACATAGCAGATCATATTACGAAAGGACTATCTCCAAAAGACCTTATGGAACGTGTCAAAGAGATGGATCTCGATTAGTAAAATTATTTTTGTCCTTTGAGAAAGCATGCATATAATTATGAATTATTGTTGATAGAAATAGTCCTTATTGAAAAGGACATTATGAGGCCATTATGATACCCAATATTAAAGGCTCAGTTGAATGAAACATTGGTGTTGTGGTACATGGAAGGAACCATGCTCTTGAATAGCATGGAACCGCCATGACTCGCATCCGTGAATCATTTGATTTAGCAAACTGAATTTATCAATAATTGTGCACCTTATGATACCTAATTTAATTATACGAATTATTAAGACCAAGTGGGAGACTGTTGGAAATTAATGTCAAGTAATGAAATTAATTATTTAATTTCAATTTTATTAAATTCCGAATTTTCCATAATTGTGGTCTTGATAAATATCAGATAATTAATTAGGAATGTGATAAATAAAGATATTAAAAGATTTGGGTAAACCTTATCCGTTAGTCACATGATGGTTAGTGGCATTAGTGGGAGACTTGAAAGAGTCCCACCTTGACTAGGATTCCGGCCCTCTTCCCCTTATAAATAGAGGAGCCCTACACCATCTGGGGTTATCTCATAACACACTATTTCTGAGGTGGGAGAGAAATTCCGAGATTCTATTTTGAGTGTAATTTTTTCAAGAAGGGAGATTGATAGACCAATTAATCAAGATTGATCAATGCATTGGACCAAGGTAAGTCTTATTTTTTATCGTTTAGACGTATTTTGTGAAAACATGAAGATCTAAGATCCTTTTATTAAGAACAATTGTATGTTAAAATTTAATCATATTAATGTGTTCATGATTAATATTAGGGTGTTCTTAAGAATGATTTTACAGACTACTCCCATAACCATAAATATAACAAGTTAGTGTAACTTGGATTTTCAAAATTTCACCGGGTCATCAAAATCTGAGTTTTGTGTTATAAAAATCGGGAGCTCACATCAAACTAAATTGAGGGGTTTTGGATTCCTAAATTAAAATTTTTAGTTAAATAATATTCTTTTTTTGTTGAAATTAATTTTTCGTTTTGGAGATCTATTGAGTTTTTTTCGTTTTGAATGTCAGGTAAAATATTTGTAAAGGCAGTACATTTTACTCTATTTTATTTTTGAAGATAGAAGATTTGTTGTTTTGGGTTTGTAATAGTACAATATAGCAGTACTATATCAGGGAAGTCTATTTTTAGATCTATTTTCTTGAGTTTTTAGCTCTGAGTATGATCTTCCAAAGGAATTTAGGCTATTTTATCCAGAGCAACTTTTTCACATGTTTTTCTTCACACATGATTACATCTTACATAGGTAATGTGTTTAAAATTTTTTGTGTTTGAGCACAATCCTCCATATTCCATTGTAATCTATAATAGTGGCAGTTAGAAAAATAGTGGCACACTCAATACATGTGATGTGCAATGTCATAAGTGTACTTTCCATCACAAATAAATTTTGATATTAATCTTTGGTTACATTAATATTATTGTTCTTATTTTGTACTACTGATATGGATGACGCATAATGTAATTAGTAATTGCTCTATAAGTTAAGGTTATCATGTATTCATGGCCGGCCCTGGCCATGTGCCAAGTGGGCAATGGCACATGGCGCATTTTAGAGTATGCACCTATATATATATATTTTAGGGGTCCAAAAATATTTTATGTATATAAAAATGTTAATTTTTAAAATAAGTTTAAATTTTTAGGGGCCCGTTTTTTAACTACCCAAAAACAATTTGTATAAAGAATGATTCAACTACACAAAAATCTCACCCAACTAAAATGGGCCCTAAAAAATAAGTTTAATTTTTTAGGGGCCCATTTTAGGTATTTCATATCTTTGGACAATATCTTTTTAAAGGGCGTTAAATTGATTTTCGCACAGGGCACTCCCAATCTTAGGACCGGCCCTGCATGTATTGATTTCATCTACTTTTCTTATTGCATGAGCAGGCCAGACCGAAAGAGACTAAGAAGCACACTACAATCTGAGAATAAATAATCGTGTACGACCTAAAGGTGTGCTGGAATTTTTTTGAAATTTTAGAGTGATGGAGTTATGATATTGTTCATTTATTTGTTATTTTTGAGTTATGACCCACAAATTAGGTTAGTGAAACAAAGGAGATAATTGATAAAAGGAGACTGAATGGCATATTAGGCAGGGTGATTGGGAAAATATTCTAAAACTTGAGAAAGACCGCACACGAATGGAAATTTCTATTCAATATTGAAGTATCACTCATGCAAGTCTCTACATCATTTTTGTTTGCATTTGGTTCAAGGTGAAAAGTATAATGATGAAAAGATCTTCACATGCTCGAAGTTAAACTTTAATAGTCGAATTTCATGTACATAGCATATACACATATTTATAATTTTACAAGTAATTTTTTTTTGAAAATTCTTATAGGTGAATAAATTTTTCCATTTTACTTGTATATAAAAGCATTTCACACCAAACCAAACCAGCCTTAGTGTCTAGATCTCTGTGCTATCGAATATTTAAGCATGCATTGGTGTGTAAGTTTACAGGTCTCTCGTAACCTGTTCAGATGGACCAAAGAAATGGCATACGCCGATTATTATGAGTGGACCCTAACCATTGGTGTGCTTAGCATCCAAAGAGGAAGGGATTCGGGATTAATGATTTATATGCTACCACTAGGCTATGGAGAATCAAAGGAACGAAGCTACCATGAATGGGGAACACAATTTTATTCTTTCTGGTGTTGTTATGGGATAGGTGTGGGAACTATTTCTTATCCTTTTGTTTTCTTTTTTCCTTTTTATTTTTAACATAAAGGGTTTTGTTTCAAAAGAATCTTTTAAAGTAGATCACAAATTATGAAATCTTCAAATCTTGTGATTTTCTCCTATATCCCCCTCGTGCTTATGGAAAAAATAATTTACACAAATTCCCCTTACGGAGACATGAAGTTCTCTTTCTAATTGTTAGGTGATTTGATGCTTATGAAGATAATCTTTCTTTTATGCTCCTAGGAAGTAAATTAATGCTTCACTTTGTTAATTTCAATCTCCAACTTTGATATAAAGTTATGGTTGAGCTATATTTCTATTTCATTTACGAATTTCTTTAGTATGCTACTACTCTATTATCTGTACCACAAATATTATAAAAGTTTTTGGAAACAATCAGATTTGGAACACTAATGATATTTATTTAGTTTGTTACTACTGTGCTTTGTATATTGTTATGCATCTAACTTTCTTTCTTTTGTTCTCCTACATAAAGAAATTAGGGAAAACATGAAGTGAATGAATTTTTCATATATTGCGCATTTGATAATATACTATATTAGGGCTTGACTTCGGGTATTCCTTAATTTAATTGGTTCGAATTTGATAGTTTTTTTTAAATATTTTGTATGAATGATTTAATTTGTTGAGTTTACTGAATTTCTATGAATTTATTATAAACATTCACTACACCAAATCTGCCCATTTGTCAAGGTCATTGACCTTGACAAGTCAAGGTCAATGACCGTGACATTTCGAGGCGAGACAACTTTTTTTGTCACGGTCGTGTCACGGTCATTGACCTTGACACAAAACTCGCGTTTTGTGTCACGGTCGTGTCGCGGTCAATGACCGTGACACGTTTGTTACGGTTTATAACCGTGACAAAGCCGTGACCCTTTTAAAAAAAATTGTCACGGCCATTGACCGTGACAATTCTGGGCAGAATTTAAAAAAAATCTGCTGGGCAGTATGGCCACTGCCACTGCCCAGCAGTATATTTGTACCTGTTATAGCAACGTCGTACCTGTTCCAAACATCATATATCCAAACAAACTAAAGATAATGCAAATATATATTGATGACGATATAATCCAAATATTCAAAATAGAAATAATGTACATGACGATATAATCCAAATATAATTAAAATGGACAAACTTAAAAATAATGTTACTACATGTCTTGGGTAAATGTGAGGAGGTGAGTAGGCCACACGACATAAGAATTGACGCACCCACTAATATACGTCGTGCCGCATTGTTCGCGCAACCACAATAGGGAGTTTTCCTTCCCGGGTATGACATGCGTGACGAGCACCCTGGACTCCATCTGTTGAAGCGCACGTCCATGAACTATTCCACCCTCGACGATATTCGGGTCCCTCAACCCCCGCCCTATCCGCTGGCCATCAAATACGTCCAATATGAACACGCTCGGCCAACCAAGTGTCGACAATGGTCTGTTGAAGGGCGCCAAATAGGGAAGTGGATCATCGAAGCACGAACATGTCGGTGATGAAGCAGCGAGGTCCACATACTCGTCATCCTGCGCCTCGTCCTCCCGCACCTCCTCATCCACCGCCTTCTCCTTCCCTTTCCCTTTCCCTTTCCCTTTCCCTTTACGGTCTCCGCCCAACGTACGCTTCATGAATGCGTACATATCTTGGACCGTCGCCTCCAAACGGGACAGCTTCGCGTTGTGTGAATCCACCGTTCGACCCAACCCGGTGTCGCTCGTCTCCAATCCGATGATCCTAGATTTGGCCACCCGCGAGCTCACTCCCCTTGTCCTCCCCTTGCGATCAGAGCCAAGCACTTGGCTGAGTGCGTCTGTGGACGAAGATGCCTTGTCGGCATCAGACTGCGACTCATGCACTTCCTTAAGCTTTGCCTGAAACGACAAAAAGCACATGATTAGTAAAATAAGTAAACTAAAAAATTATAACGTAATTAACAAAAATTAAACTGTCGGATTACTTACAATCGTGGCCGCGACGCTCGGGGACACCTTCTTGTCCTTCCCCTTCTTCATCCGAAGAGCCACATAAGTATCGAGCCTATGTGGATTACCCCCTGGCCCACTCCCTACCCCTGAAATAAAATAAAGTAAAGTAAAATTAGTATCGGCCCCGCAAAGTAAAATAATGAAGAATAATATATTTCTGTAGTTATAGAAAAATTAAATCTTACCTGCATCCTATGCTCCACCTCGGCGTAAGAGGTCCGGCCGGAGTAGTGCACGTCCGTCTTTTTTGCCCGATTTTCCCTCCCCGATTGGCGAGATGCCAATTGTCGATCCTCGATCTCATTGTCAATGAACTTCTGCCATTGTGCCAATGAGATCGGATCCTTGGGTGGGACGGATTCACGCCATTGGATAATCGACTCTCTTGTTTTCCCAAAGTACCGTGCCCGCATATTTTTTTTCACGACTTGAGTTGCTCCCTAACTGCTCCAAGACGGGATCGCGTAGCTTTGGATCCAAGTTGAATTGTTCCTGTCCAACAAATACAATGTTAGTTGCGAATAAATATAAATATAAATATAAATATGAAATTGAAATTGAAATTGAAATATTCATATAAATATAAATATAAATATATTACCTGTAGTGCCGCCCAAACAGCTAACTTGAGCTCATATGGCACCTCCTTCCAACTCATAAACCCCGGGCCGATGACCGTCTTTAGCAGCTCAAGGGATCTCGCTAATAGCTCCGACTTGTTCTCGACGGTAATCCCAAATTTTCCATATTTGGGGAGCCTAGGGGCGGAGGAGCCCTCGTCGCCTCCGCTACCACCGAGCCCAGACAACATCATCATAAACAACATCATCATCTTCGCCTTAATATCTGAAGGAGACATTTTTGCTGTAAAAAAATGTTATTAGTACAGATAAAAAAAATGTTAATAGTACACATACACACACCCCTACCCCTACCCCATCCCCACCACACACACGCACACATCATGCCACTTTTAAAACTAACCAACCCAACATTTCATCAATTAAACTAACAATTAAACTATACAATTGTCATGCCACTTTAAAACTAACCAACCCACTTTTAAAAAATGTAACAATTAAACTAACAATCCCCCCGCCACGCACACACGCACACACCTACGCACACACACACACACACCCCACCCCCACCACCCCACCCCCACCCCCACCACGACCCCCACTACCCACCTCCCCCATCCCACCCCACCCCCACTACCCCCCTCCCCCACCACACACCACCATACACATACCTACGCACACACACACACACCCCACCATACACCCCCACACACCCCACCCCCACCACCCCACCCCACCCCCTCCCCCCACCACGACCGTGACAACTAAATTTATTGTTTATCAATAAAATTATGACATGAGATAATTATAATTGGAGCATAAATTTCATTATCATAAAGGGATAAATCCAACCAAGTACAAAAATTCTACAAATTAAAGTGAGAATTAAATTTAAGACTTTCTAACAACATGCATGTGTATGGATTCTACATAGTTGGGCACGAAAGTAACTAATGGTATTCCTAAAAACATACAATTGGCAACATTTTGTGACTTTACTAAACTTTATATAATATTATCAAATTCTGTTAAAACATTATCTAGGGTTTTACCTAATTGAATTAATTTCATGAATAAAATTATTATCAATTTAAATATTTATATAATTAAATTTAACATATGAATTCTAGAACTTTTCTAACATTTACACAATTTTAATTATCACTAACATTTACACCATTCTAACTATCACTAACATTTACACATATATATACACACATACACATATACATATACACACATATATATACACACATACACATACACATACATATAGAAATGAAAGAGAAAGAGAGGAAAAAAAATATACCTTAGAGAGAGAGTAGAAATCGCGGATGAGAGAGAGAGAGAGGGGGAAAACCAAAAGAGGTGGGAAAAATGAATCCTAGGGCTTTTTTTGTTGCAAAAGTTGTCACAGTCGTATCAAGGTCATTGACCGTGACACAAATCTCGCGTTTTGTGTCACGGTCATTGACCTTAACACGACCGTGACATATAATTGTCACGGTCTTTGACCGTGACAAGGCCGTGATAAATTTACTTGTCACGGTCTTGTCACGGTCGTGTTAAGGTCAATGACCATGACACAAAACGCGAGATTTGTGTCACGGTCAATGACCTTGACAAGGGTGGCCGGCTGAAAGGTGACAATTTGGCCATTTTGGTGTAGTGATTTTTTTTATCTTGATCATTTGAGGAATTTCTCTTTATACATAAAGTGGATTTTTTCATCTTTATTATTTGGAAGGAAAGGTTCGTATCTCTCAAGTACTCCTCATACTCATGTGTGATTAGATTTCACATTATTGAATCAATTTTGGTCTCCATGTTGATATTAACTGAAGTTGTCGTATAATGTATCTCAATAAAATGCCACTACACCAAATCTGCCCATTTGTCAAGGTCATTGACCTTGACAAATTCACCTTGTCAAGGTCAATGACCGTGACATTTCGAGGCGAGACAACTTTTTTTGTCACGGTCGTGTCACGGTCATTGACCTTGATAAAAAACTCGCGTTTTGTGTCACGGTCAATGACCGTGACTAAGCCGTGACCCTTTTTAAAAAAATTGTCACGGTCATTGACCGTGACAATTCTGGGCAGAATTAAAAAAAAAAACTGCTGGGCAGTATGGTCACTGCCACTGCCCAGCAGTATATTTGTACCTGTTATAGCAACGTTGTACCTGTTCCAAACATCATATATCCGAACAAACTAAAGATAATGCAAATATATATTCAAATAAGAAACTATTTCAAAAGAAACAACATCACCATCATTTTATCTCAAATCTACAAACTATTTGCATGGAAAAGAGATTTTGTACCGCGACGCTCGGGAACACCTCCTTATCCTTCCCTTCTCGTCCGAATAGCCACATAAGTATAGAGCATATGTGGCCTACCCTTAGGGCCACTCCCTGTCCCCTGAATTGAAATAAAGTAAAATTAGTATTCGCCCATCAAATATAGATAAATATAAATCGTAATTGAAATCGAAATCGAAATTGACATATAAATATAAATACATTACCTGTAGTGTCACTCAAACAGCTAACTTGAGCTCATATGGCACCTCCTTCCAACTAATGTACCCCGGGCAATCGTGTCAATTGTAATTCTCTTCATATCTAAACACTAAGAAATGCCATAATCCTATGGAGGTATGCGTTGCAAATTCCTTCCAACCGTTGTGTAGCCAAAAATCAGCAGTTGAAGTTGTCAACTCCACCTTTGAATGGGGTATGGAAAGTGGTGGGGTATGGAAAGTGGAATTGACAACTTCAACCGGTGATGTTTGGCTACATAACGGTTGGGAGGAATTTGCAGAGCATCGCTCCATAGGATTATGGCATTTCTTAGTGTTCGGATAGACGAAGAGATTCAGTCTCCTCTCCACAAATAGGACACCCCAAATAACTATGTACTAATCACTTATTAAAGGTAAGAAGCGTATATTCATGGATTAGTATAAACAAAACTTAGATGTAGTTGGAATATTTATGTATTAATCTCCTCTCCACACACGCACACTACACAAGAGTGAAAATGATAAAGTGCAGATCAAGTAAAAGCATTACAAAATGGATGTTTCAGTACAAATTGAAATATTTATTACAAATTGAAAAATTGTTTCAAATTCGGGTTATCATAAAAAATGGATTGATATTCGGTAGGAGCAGCCAAGTCATCCACACTACTATTTAGACGCCTTGGCACGTGTTGGACAATTGACCAAGGCTCGTTGTTGATATACTCCGAGTAAAACACTTGCTTAACCTTTTGAAATGCACAAACAAACGGCTCATCGCTCACGTGGTCGTTGCTCTTCAACTTGGACAAGTCAACCATGATCAAATTGGTGATAGGATCAACTTTACAAGCATTTTTATCCTCAACTCTTACCCATTCACAGTAAAATACAACCTCTTTGAAGCTTATATAATCCAATTCAAATATATTTTGGATTACACCATAGTAAGTCATTTCAGCTTCAACGAGGTTTTTATCTTTTGCGCTCGCTCGAAAGAAAGTAAGAGCCTTGTATGAAATTCCCGAGTTCTGTACATTTGTACTTTCCTCGTACACTTTAGCGCCGAAAATGTAACCGTTCAATCGATATTTTTTGTACTCTTGTGCCACGAACAAGGGTCCAGTGGCTAGACGAGCAAGCCTTGATGTCGCATCACCCATCTTTAGGAGCTGAGAATATAGATAAATTAATTATATTAGTGGTAAAATTTGAGTGTAATGTAACGTTATATAACGACTGTTTTCATTGTAATTACCTCTTGTGTCAACCATAGCCTAAATTCGCTGATTCGCTGTCTGATTGTACCACTGTTTTTCGTCTTTTATTGTTCTCACAGGCTTCATATTTACTGCATATTACAAAATTAATCATGTATAAAATAATCTAAAATAATGTTTAACATTATAATATTCGAAACTTACTTTTTCCATTCTTCGACATCTTCATGTGTGTCAAATAGATAACGAACTACTTGTTCATGTTGCAAACTCGTTAATTTCACTCGTTTTCCCATCACATTACCACCATCATCGAGGAATTCATCAGTGTCATCAACGCTGGTAGAGTCAATCATATATTCCCGAGTATATATTGATGACTCCACGGTGATGTATTCCTCTGCAATTGATCCTGCAATATATCGCGTATTCTTGACGTAATCTTTAAAAACTTTCATCAATCTTTCAAATGGATACATCCACCGATATCTAACTGGACCACAAAGAAGTGCCTCGTCGCATAGGTGTACCAACAAGTGAACACTTATGTCAAAGAATGCTGGGGGAAAGTACTTCTCCAATACACAAATCGCTTCGTTCACAACCAATTTTGCGGCCACTATGTGTTCTCGATTCACTACCTTCTTACACAAGAGGGAGAAGGTAATACTAATTTGCATAATAGCCCTACGCAAATCCTAGTGCTTGGAGAAACAGTGCTTAAACAATAGAGGAACCAATTGCATGATCATATGCCAATCGTGGGACTTACACTTATGTAAATCATGAGTAACATAATTCACAATCCTTTGAAAGTTGGACGAAAAAGTAAATGGGCCCTTCAAATTATATATTGTGTCTAGAAGCACCTTCCTTTCCTCACTCGTCAAAGTAAACGCACCAGGGGGAATTATTGTCCTTCCCCTACTATCTTCTTTCAACCATAGTTGTGGTTTAAGTTTTAACGTTTTAAGGTCTTTTCGTGCATTTTCTCCATCCTTCGAATGACTCCCCCCAAGGCAAGTACCCACAATATGTTCAGCGAAGTTCTTCTCTTCATGCATCACATCCAATACATGGCGCACCGGGTTTTTCTTCCAATAAGGCAAGTCAAATAAAATTGACCTCCGAGACCATGCCTTTCTTATCTCAGTTTCATTCCCAGTTGGGGTCTTCTTATGCTTGACATTCTTAAATTTGGGATTCTTACCTGGCATATTTGGGCCACATTCATAAGATTTACTTTCAATTTCTGAACCCGAAAGTTGTCTCGGCGGTAGCCTATGTTCAACTCCGCCCAATAAAAAATTGGAAGCTTTCTCAAATCTGAAACTATGAGCTGGGGGTAAAAACCTCCTGTGGCAATGGTATACATTTTTTAAGCTGGAGGATAGACGAAGAGATTCAGTCTCCTTTCCACAAATAGGAAACCCCAAATGACCATGTACTACACATCCGGATAATGTTCCATAAGCTGGAAAATCATGAATTGCCCACATCAACATAGCTTTCAGCGTAAACTCTTCTTTTTTAAAAGAGTCAAATGATTTCACACCCTCTTCCCACAACTCATTTAATTCTTCTACCAAAGGAGCCAGGTAGATATCAATGTCTTCACTTGGTGCCTTTGGCCCAGGTATCAATAAAGCCATCATCGAAAATTCAGGTCTCATACACTGTGAAGGAGGGAGGTTGAGTGGGGCTAGGATCACTGTCCATACACTCTGATTGGTGCTTAGATTTTCAAATGGATTGAAACCATCTGTTGATATAGCCAAACGAATGTTGCGTTATTTTCGAGCAAAATCGGGATACTCATAATTCATCCTCCGCCAGGCAGTAGAATCAATAGGATGACGCATGATATTACCCCCTACTTCTGCCCTAGCATTCCAAGTCATTGCCTCTGCAATCCATGGTACTGTGAAAAATCGCTTTAATCTAGGCCCAACGAGAAAATATTTCAATACTTTTTGAGGCACTTTTGAGCTTGTGCCTTCCTTACTAGTAGATTGGACATATCTAGGTTCATCGCTTACCGGACAACGATCGAGATTTTTATACTCCTTTCGGTATAGTATGAAGTCATACACACAAGCATGAATCGATTTATACTTCATTCCCAAACCTTTCAAATTGTTCTTCATAACAGGATAGCTATTTGGAAGTGTATTCACCTTGGGTAATAAGCCCTTCACCCATTTTAGAATTCCTGTCACGCTATTGCCAGACAAATCGTACTGCATCTTCAAACTGTGCAAACCAACCATGGCATGTAAAGTTGTTTGATCTTTCTCACAGCCAGAGTATAACGGTTGGGTCGCTTTAAATTTTAAACTTTGGTAGTCATCGTCAAGTTTTATCGTGTTATCTTCACGAGCAATTGAATCTTCTACATCATCAGTAAGCTCATTCTCCTCAGCTTCATAAACTCCGTACGCATCATCAACTAAATCCTCTAACATATTATGATCTACGTCGTCCCCTTCTTCATCTATTCTACTTGTTGAAGGATGTTGTGAAGGTTGGTCAGGGACAAAAGGAACTTTCAATTCACCGTGAAAACTCCAAAATCGATAACTATCTTGCATACCCGATCTTAACAAATGTATTTCAACTGTTTTCCACTCAAACACCTTACCATTATTACACCTAGCATACGGACACGGAAACTCTTCATCATTACGACATCTCTTTGCATATTTCACAAATTCGTTAGCACCTCTGCGAAACACATCCCCCATTCTATTAGTCTCACCCATCCACTCTTTGTATTTCGGATATCCCATCACAGCTACCACAACTAAACACCTATTAAAGGTAAACAAAACTTAGATTTATAGTATGTTTTATTTAATTATCCCATCATTTAATTATCCTATTAAAGGGTAAGTGGTCCTATCCCATTCAAGAATGCATTTTTCTGTAATATACTTAACAGCTCATGCACATTGTTACGATTTGAAAAAAATTCGACAGCATATCCCCTTAGTTCTCTAAGTACACGACGTAGATTGGCAGGTGTGAGTGTTATTTCAATTGGTCAATTAAAATAACAGTCACACTTGTCAATCTAGTATGTACCCAGAGAACATTGAGATACGACTGCAGAACTTCCTCCAAAAGCAACAACTTTAAGCCAATAAGAATATTATACATAAATTATACAGTCTCAAACTGTCCAAACGGGACAATTCGAGAGATCTCATTACAGGGGTAATGACTCTCGAACGGGTCTAAGGGTTATTGAATGCGTACGCATAAGAACTAGAATGCTAGTATCTATGCGCACTATATTTAATTTCAAGTATGTTTCATATAATGGGTTAATTCAAATACAAAAATAAATTCATTGGATAATTCAAATACAAAAATAAATTCATGTATTGACCACATACACACACACACACACACACACACACACACACACACACTATCTAAGCTGTTCTATAGGTATAAAAACAATTATTATCCAATTATTATCCAACTATTATCAATTATTTATTTTGAATGTAAATAATATTCAAAACCCCACCCACCCCCACCCCCACCCCCTCCCGATGTTTATTATCCAATTATTATCCAACTATTATCAATTATTTATAAAATTGATGTCTACTTTTAGTGTTGTGTATATATGTTAGTCCTCGGCTTTTTTATTGAACTTTTAGTTATGTAGGGTATTGTAGATTGATGAGGCCACACAATGAGCACACAATGAACTACTATTTCGCCTTTTACTAAAGAATATCATATGCTCACAAATAAGCGGCATACACCCATTTTTTTAATTGTTTATACCCCCTCCCCCACCACACACCACCAGACACACACACACCCCACCCCACCCCACCCCCTACAAGTCTAAGGATGCTCACAATAGATCCTCGCAAGTTGGTCAATCATTGTGTGAATAGGTATGAGATCATAATTTGGAGGAATTCACGTCCAAGAAATAATTTGGATTATGATACCCCTTGATAGACTTATATGTTTTGTTTACCCGACCGATGAACTATTTTATAATCCTATAGAATTAAGTTTTAGAATCAAGGAATTGATCAGATATTCATTAAAATCGGTTAATAGAAAATTTATTTAACCAAGAGGGTATCAAAAACATAACGTGGGGAATCATAATATACCGTAATCAACTTTAATAATAATAACACATTCTTTCGAGTGATTTATAAATAATTAAATTTGAGTGCAATCATGATTATTTAGTGGAATGAATCGTGATTAAATAAATAAAGGATATAAATTAGACGGTTATAAATTGGGATTTCCTAGTATTTACTTTGAATCCAGTTTATTTATTTATCTTTGGTCCCTAGTATAGTCATTGCCCAAGTAGTAGGAGCGAAACTCTATAAAACCCTAGTTTAGCTAAAGCCCGTGAATGATACCTATATATATTGTGTAAGCGAGGATTTTAGCATAAGAATCAATTGTGGAGGGTTAGAGAGGGAGTGAAAAAAATTATACCTATTCACACACACACACACACCCCACCCCACCCCACCCCCTGCCCCCCTCCACCACCCCCTCCCCCACCACACACACACACACACACCCCACCCCACCCCACCCCTTGCCCCCCTCCACCACCCCCTACCCCACCACACACCACCACACACACACACACACCCCACCCTACCCCACCCCCTGCCCCCCCTCCACCACCCCCTCCCCCCTCCCCCAAAACACACCACACACACACACACACACCGCACCCCACCCCACCCCACCCCCTGCCCCCTCCACCACCCCCTCCCCCACCCCGCCCCACCCCCTGCCCCCTCCACCACCCCCTCCCCCACCCTTCCCCACCCCGCCCCACCCTGCCCCACCCCCCACACACGCACACACATACACACATATATATATATATACATATACACACATAAATATACACACAAATATATATATTTATATAAATGGAAGAGAGAGAGAGAGAGAAATTGTACCTGAAAGGAGAGAGAGAGAGAGAGAGAGAGAGAGAGCAGCATCGAGAGAGAGAGAGAGAGAGGGAGGGAACGGTGGGAGGGAAAAAAAAGGGGGGAAAGGGTTTTTGCTGGAAAAGTTATCACGGTCGTGTCAAGGTCATTGACCGTGACAAGCCCGTAACAATTAAATTTGTCACGGCCTTGTCACGGTCAATGACCGTGACAATTAGTTGTCACGGTCGTGTCAAGGTCAATGACCGTGACATAAAACGCGTGTTTTTTTGTCACGGTCAATGACATTGACAAGGCTGGCCGGCTGAAAGGTGACAATTTGCCCATTTTGGTGTAGTGTGCACTTATGTTAAGCTTTTGTCACCATGGACATATCGTTGAGGTTAGTATGACACCAACTTTTATGTTTGATTGAGACATTTATTTCGAATTAAATATGTTGGTGGATTCTTTACTTTTGTGGGATGGGTGATGGAGCACCGAAATAGAAATTGATAAGTTGGCAGACACGAGCATCGGTAGGTCCTCGATATTAGTTTTGAACTAATAAATAATTTTTTTTAAATAAAAAATATTTTTAACAACACGTTAATTTAACATTTATTTTAGAAATAACTTGTAGAAGCAATTATTATGCAACACAAATAAATATGAGAGAAACAATTATCAAGAAAAGAACAAGGAATACAAGATGCCAATCACACAACAAAGGATGTACGTGGTTCAGCCAAGATGTGCCTACGTCCACGGTGGTGCAGTCGATATTATTTCTATATACTCCGGAGAGTGATTACAGAGAATACAACATGTCCTTTTGCCCCGGACCTAGGGTGTAATATATACATGTACATGTAGATGAGTGGAGGTGATGGGTTCCTCCATGTTTTCCATTTCCCCTATAACTTCCCTTCATGGGATCGTGGGGGGAGACCGGATCAATTATAAAAGATGAGGGGCCTGGACTTTGGGCCGCCAGGACTGGGCTACTCGTCCAGGCCCATAGTTCTAATTTTCGGGTACCCACAATTGCCCCTAAATTTGTTGGGCCATGTTTATGGGTCCAATGGATTTAAATGATCAGCCATTATGGCTGATTTGCGATTCTTCGAAAACTGTGAAGTTGCTTTGGCGTCACCCGCTTCGCTATTTGTGCGCTATGATTAGAATTGAAGGCTTGTTGGGATAGCCACTTTTTCTTCCGTCGCTTCAGCCTTTCTAGTACTCTTCCTTCTTCTGAGAACTCTGGCGTCTCGTACCTTCTTCTCTTAATCCCCATTCCCATTGCTTCTTATTCGTCTTGAGCTCGTGCTTCTTCATCACTTGAACCGATCTTCTGTTTTGTAAGTTTCTCGTGCCCTTTCTTTGCACTTTCTCTTTGGTTTGTAGATTTTCTTGAGTTTTTCAATGGCGAAGATTGGAAATAGGTCAATCTATGAATTCAGGAAGTTCTACAACATTCTTGAGTGGGTAGATATTGAATGTTGTGCCTCCCCTCCTAGGAACGTTAGGGATATAGAGGATGTCCACTGGATCCATGTGTTGTTGCTTTCCCAGGGGGGACTTACTTTTCCCCCTAATGATCTATTTTTGCATTTCTTTGGCTATTTCAATATTGTTCCCGCACAGTTCTCGCCCAATGTGTGGAAGATAGTAAATGGCGTCCACAGAATAAACCAGTTGTATGGTACTAGGTTAGGACTTGTCGAGATCCGTTTCTGTTATTCCTTTTCTCGAACTAGTTCAGGTGTCTTATACCTCAAAGCTAGGAGTCCTGATAGGGTATTGGTAGTAAACCTACCTAATTCCCATAAGGACTACTGGCAAGAGGGTTTCCTCATTAGGAATTGGCAGTTCCCTCCCCAGTTTGAAGGGTCGAGGTATGAGAGGTTCTCTGTTCCTTTCTACGGAGAGGAATATATAGGTAGACATTGTACTATTGTTTCAACTTTTTTTGATTTGTGACTTTTCTAACCCCTCTTTGCTTTTTCTTCCACAGCGAGGACAAAGAATTTGGAGCCTGCTCTCAGCGAGGTTCGTATCTCGGAGTTGGTGAAAGCTTAGAATATCAGGGAGCCTCTGGGTGACGGCGAGCATCCCAGGTCTGCTGCCTTTTTGCTCGAGTATAAGAACGTAGGCTCCAACTTCATAGCACGGCCTGTGGATAGTGTTCTAGAGTTTGATTCTTTCGGAGAGACTACTGCTGAGCCTATCCAGTTGGACGAAGAGGAGAGCAGATCTGAGAGTGAGCTTGCAGGAGCTGCGAGTAATTTGGGTGAAGGGAGCTCTGACAGTAGCAGTTATTCCGACTGTGAAGAGGATTCTGAAGCTCGAGGATCATCGAGCACTTCCAGCAGTTCAGGTGAAGAGATGCCTCCAAGGAAGAACCTGATTAGAGACGATGATGATGAGGACCACGTGATCCTTGCACAAAGGTCAAAGAAGAAAAAGTACACTTCAGGGGCCGTGGCTACTGGTTCTCGGTCTTCTACTCAGGAGCAAGAGAGGAAGAGGAGAGAGGAAGAGCATGTGAGAAAGAGGGAGAGGAAAAAGGAGGAGGAAAGAAAGAAGGTGGAGGAAAAGAAGAGGATGGAGGAGAGGAAGAGGATGGAGAGGGAGAAAGAGGAAGAGAGGAGAAAGATGGAGTCGAGGACGAAGGCTGGGCAAGCCTTGGTCCCGGTGTCTGCTTTGCCCTACGGGGCCTCAGTTGCCATTTCTCCTCAGCTGGCACCTGCGCTGCTCGAGAGGGCAGTTCTTCCTGCAGATCGCCAAAGGGCGCTGGGGTCTGATCAATTGGCCCTACAAGCTAGCCAGAGGCTAGCCTTGGTAAGATCCTTTCCATTTTTTAATTCCCTAACAAGTTTTAGTTGTTTCTCCTTCCTGATCTTTTCTTTATTTTTGGCAGTTTGTGACTGACTTCGCCGTGCTCTACCGTTCTCGCGACGAGTTGGTGAGAAGGAATGGCGAGCTGGAGCAGTAGAAGTCCGCTCTGGAAGTCATGGGTTCTCGACTGGAGGCTGATTTGAAGGCTGCTGATGCCGCCCGAGCTTCCTCTGATCTGGCCTTCATCAATTCTAACCGAGAGAGGGATGTGGCGGTTAAGGAGCTGAGCGAGCTGAGGCAGGCCTATGACCTAGACTGCTCGAGCAAGCTGGGTGTCATGAAGGAGAACAAGGCTCTGACCGAGCAGTTAAAGGAGAAGGAGTCCCAGGTAGCCACCATCAAGGATGATTCATACAACTCCAGGTGGACTGCTGCTTATGAAGACACCGAAGTTCAGATAGGCTACATCAGCCGTTTGAACTTCAAGAAGGGCTGGAACAAGGCTCTCTTAGATGCTGGTGTTGATGCTGAATCTCCTCTGTTCGACGAGCATGAACCAGGTCCGAGGCCAACTGTGGATGAAGAAGCCCCTGCCCCTGCCCCATCCATCGAAGGTGTTGATCTTGCCTCTCAGACAATTCCTGCCGATGCTTGCCCTGCCCAGGCGAATGAGGGCATCCCTGTAGAGGGGGATGCCTCTACTGCTGCTGACAAGGGGAAGTAGCCGACCACCTCTGGGCAGCCTGAGGTTGCTAGTTAATCTTCTTTTAGGACTATTTTTGTACTTCTGCTTGTAATTTTTCCAATTTCTGCTCGATGTACTTGACTTTTATCAATGAAATGAAAAGGCTTCTTTTTTCAGTGCATTGATTGATTTTTCTTTCCATTGCCCTTTTATGTCTTGTAGTTGACTGATGTAGAAGAGTATATTCCTGCCACATCTCAATTGGGCAGGACTCTTAGTCCCAATGCCAGTCCTCAGGTTCGTCAGGCCTTTAATAGGCTTTGCAAATCTCTCAGGTCAAGGAATCAAAAGTATAAGGAGCAGTCCTAGCTAGTGGCTAAGCTGAAGGACAGGCTCTAGGAGATGGAAGGCATTGGTGCCTCTGTACAAGAGGAAGTCAATGTACTGAGAGCAAGGTTACCAGAGGCCACCGAGATAAACCAAGTTGGGGAGTTCCTGCAGTAGGAGAATGAAAACCTGAGGAGGGAATTCTTGCAACTTAGAGAGCATGCGCCGAGCACTACTTCAGCGGTTCTGCAAGGCTCCTCGTCTTCGCGAGATGTACACACTCCTATGCCGCGAGGTTCCACTCGTCCTCCCCTCCCGTGAGCTGGTAGGAGCACCAGGGGCAGGAACAGGGAAGCATAAGAACAGCGTGATAAGGAGATGGAAGAGCTCCGTGATGATGTCCGACGAGCATATGTAATTGCTGATGGGCTTCAAAGGGACGTTACCCGATTGCGGCACTTATTCAAGAAGGGTCCTCGACAAGCGTGGGATGACGGTTATGATCAAGGCTGGCTAGATGCTCCAACAAGACTATCCGAGTTCGAGGAACTTTCTTTCATCAGAGGGTGGTTGAGTGCCTTGAAAGAGCTTCAGGTCCCGAGGAACTCGGTGTTATGGTATCGTCACGAGATGTCCTCCTCCACTCTGATGCCCAACCCATTTAGGAGGGATGATCGATGGATCCCCATTGATGCTATTCCTCGGCAACTATTAGAGTTGGACCCAGATGAGGTTGTGGAAGAGCTGGTCCCTGCTCCTGATGACGGACTAATAGCTAGAGTGGCAGATTATCTTGTTCGGAGGCTTCCACCTTCTTGAATTTTTGCAAGTTGTTATTCTTTTGATAGTGTAAACGCTTTGGGCGAGCTTCGCCGACTAAACATGTATTATCATTGTTGTAAATATAACAAGTTGTTATTCTTTTGTCTTTTTTGATAATGTAAATGCTTTGGGCGAGCTTCGCCGACTAAACATGTATTATCATTATTGTAAATATAATAAGTTGTTATTCTTTTGTCTTTTTTGATAATGAAAATTCTTTGGGCGAGCTTCGTCGACTAAAAATGTATTATCATTGTTGTAAATATAACAGATTAATGAAAAGTTCGTGTTTTGGGTAATTTTGCCGACTAAACGTGTTCATCCAATCTTTTTATATTCTTGCTGCTTCATAATCCATTTTGTTTTGTCATGCAAGTGTCCCCCCAGTCCAGTATAATACCAAAATACCATTATAACCCATTTTACCTTTTAGGTTGTGTCGTCACACTCCCTTAGGCCTAAGTAGAGAAATTGGCGAGGACACACCTGGTATTGGATGTCTTCATCCAATTAGGATTTTGCTCAATCGAAGTAGGTTTGATGGCCAGTATAAAATCTGGTCGCATTGCCTAAGAATCCTATGTCGGGCTTTATATATTGCCAGGGGAAATGCTAAGAGGTCTCTCGTGTTTCATGACGATGACCTGAGGAGGGGTATTCCCATGCTATATATCGACCATCGTGCATGTGATTTGGAAAAGATGTGTGGTAAAATGGAACTGTTACTGATTTCATTAGTAATAATGGGAATGAACTGTCTTTTCACATAACAAATACAAGAAAAAGATTCAACAATAGAATTCCTTGAGAATCTAAAAATAGAATTTCTTGAGATTAGCTGCGTTCCATGCTCGTGGTATCTCTCTGCCCTCCATCATTTCCAGATGATAGGCACCTTGCAGGTCGTCATTAGTTACTTTAAAGGGTCCTTCCCAGTTTGGGCCTAGCTTGCCGTCTGATGACTTTACTGTGTTGCCCAGGACTTTCCTTAGAACATAGTCACCAACTTGGAATCTACTCGGGTTAACCCTTTTGTGGTAATGCCTTGCGAGCTGTTGCTGATAGCTCGCAAGCTTCACTAGGGCAAGTTCTCTATGCTCATAGGTGAGGTCGAGTTCAGCGAGCAACGCCTCATCATTCTGGCCTTGGTCGACAAGGTCGAATCTCATTGTTGGCAAACCCGCTTCTAGTGGGATGACTGCTTCCATGCCATATGTTAGCGAAAATGGGGTTTCTCCTGTTGCTCACTGAGGAGTTGTTCGGTATGCCCATAGGACGTGGGGTAGCTCGGTTGCCCATGTGCCTTTGGCTCGCTCTAATCTCTTCTTCAATCCATCGATCACAGTTTTGTTGGAAGCTTCTGCTTGCCCATTGCTCTGAGGGTAGGCCACCTAACTAAAGTTGTGCCTGATCCCGTGTTCATTACAGAAGTCCTGAAAGGGGCTACTCTCGAATTGTGTCCCATTATCAGTGATGATGGTTCTGGTGATTCTGAATCGTGTGATTATATTCCTCCATATGAACCTTATCATATCAGCGTCTCAGATATTTACCAATGGCTCTGCCTCAATCCATTTGGTGAAGTAGTCAGCTGCAACCAACATGTATTTGCGATTACCGGCAGCAGTGGGTAGTGGTTCCACGATGTCCATTCCTCATTGGGCGAAGGGCCATGGGCTGGTCAGGGATTTCAGGTCGCTGGCGGGTTGGTGGACCATAGGAGCGTGAAGTTGGCATTTCAGGCATTTGCGGACATATACTGCGGAGTCCTTTTGCATATATGGCCACCAGTAGCCTTCCTTCATTGCTCGAAAGGTTAGAGACCTTCTTCCGACATGACTTCCACAGAGTCCTTCGTGAAGCTCGCGCAGTACTTGCTCGACATCGCCTGGGTGGACGTATCTAAGGTAGGGACCGGAGAATGACTTCTAATATAAGTCGCCTCCTATGGATACGTGAAAGCGAGCAGCTTTGACTCTTATCTGGTGGGCGGTTTTCTTGTCCTTTCGGAGCGTGCCCTCCTTTAAATAGTCTTTTAAGGGGTCCATCCAGCTGGGGGCTGGTCCCACCTGGAGTATTTGTTCCACGTTTGGCAGCTTGCTGTTGTGGTTAATGCTTGGACAAATGAGGAAATCGATGAGAATGACCCTTTTAAGGCTAGAATCAACTGCCGAGCTTAGGGCTGCTAAGGCGTCGGCATGGCTGTTTTGCCCTCTGGGAAACTACTGGATGTTGATATCCTCAAAGCTCGTCATTAGTTTTCTCACCAGGGCGAGGTAGGCTGCCATTCTTTCATCCTTCGCATTGTAATCTCCACTTATCTGATTGGAGACTAGTTGAGAATCGCCGAACACCTGTAAACGTTTTGCTCCCAGAGTTTGCGCCTTTTGGAGACCGGCTATTAGGGCTTCGTACTCTGCTTCGTTGTTGGAGGCTGCAAATCCAAGCCTGATTCCTTGCTCAAGGATGGTGTTTTCTGGGGTGATGAGAACAATGCCTACGCCTGCCCCCTTTGAGTTGGAGGCTCCATCAACGAATAGTTTCCAGGTTTCCACTGTTGCTGGGTTCTCCTTTTGCTTTGTTGGTTGAGGTTGGTCGGGGAGTTCTTCGCCAGTGAATTCGTCTATGAAATCAGCGAGGATCTGACCCTTGATAGCGGCCCTTGGTTGAAATTGGATGTCAAACCGACCGAGCTCGAATGACCACTTAGACAATCTACCCGATAAATCCGCTTTCCTTAGGACCGCCTTAAGGGGGTGCGATGTAAGGACGATGATAGTATGAGCTTCGTAATAATGCTTCAGTTTCCTCGAGGCTATTACCAGTGCAAAGGCGAGCTTTTCCAATGGCAGGTACCTTTGCTCGGTGTCTAATAATGACAGTGTGATTGGATACCGAGAGGTACAGGTACATAGAATCCATTTGCTGTGGTATGACAAACAGCGGTGGAGAGCTTAAGTAGGACTTGAGCTCGTCCAAAGCTCGCGAGCAGTCCGGGCTCCATTCTATCGGTTTACTCCCTTTTAGATGCTGGAAAAAAGGCTTGCACTTCTCGGAGGACTTGGAAATGAAGCGATTTAAGGCAGCGAGCATTCCAGTGAGCTTCTGCATGTCCCGGACTGTTCGAGGGGGTTGTACCCTGTTGATTGCATCGATCTGGTCCGGATTAGCTTATATGCCTCTCTTACTGACCAAGTATCCAAGAAATTTTCCTGACTGGACACCGAAGGAACACTTGCTTGCATTAAGCTTCATTCGGTACTTCCTGAGGATTTCGAAGGTCTTTGACAGGTTTGAGAGGTGATTTTCCTTCTTCTTGCTCTTAACGAGCATGTCATCGATGTAGACCTCCATTGTGTCTCCCATTTGATCCTTGAACATTTTTGTGACCAACCGCTGATAGGTTGCCCCCGCATTCTTGAGCCCAAATGGCATGACCTTGTAGCAATACAACCCAACTGTCGTGATGAACGCTGTTTTGTCCTAGTCTGGGGCATACAAGGGGATCTGGTGATATCCTGAGTATGCGTCCAGGAAACTCATTATTCTTCGGAATGCTTTGTTGAGGTCAGTGAAGTCGATGCAAACTCTCCACTTCCCATTGTTCTTCGGAACTACTATTGGGTTGGACAACCACTTGGGGAATTGCACTTCCCGTATGGATCCTGCATCCAACAGTTTTTCGACCGCTTTAGCCTTCTCGGATGTAGTTCTTCGTGCCTTCTGCGTGATTGGCTTGAATGTGGGGTCGACATGCAGTTGATGACAGACCATATCAGGATCAATGCCAGACAGCTCGTATGGTTCCCATGCGAAAACATCTATGTTGTGTCTCAGTAAGGTCGTCAACTCCTTTTGTTCTTGGTCGGTGAGAGATGCTCCAATCAAGAAGACTCTGCTACTGTCATCAACTTCGGCTATAACTTCTACCAGGTCCTCGATGACACGCTCGGAGGGGAGGAGCCTGGTCTCCTCTACTCCTGGTCTTCCATACTTTAGTTTCTATTTAGAAGGTATCACACCCTCTTCAACTTTCTCGCTGGGTTAACCGACCTTCTTCTTTGGCTTTGGTCGGATGGCTGCTATTAAGCACTTCCTCACCATCGCTTGGTCGTCGTGGATCTCCATTACTCCTCGCTCGGTTACATACTTGAGTTTCTGATGGTAGGTTGAGGAGACCGCCTTCATGGCATGAAGCCACCCTCTGCCGAGGATGGCCTGGTATGGTGATTCGATGTCAACTACCAAAAACTCAATCATCTTGGAGACGTTCCCGGCACGAACTGGCAGCACTATCTTGCCTAGGGTCATGGTCATTTTTCCAGCGAAGCCGACCAAAGGAACAGTAGCTTCCTTTAGGTCGGCGACTCTCAACTTCAATTTCCTGAATAGGTCGAGGTACATTACTTCGGATGAGCTTCCTTGATCGACGAGCAGCTTGTCGATGTCAAAGTTGGCTATCCTGAGTGTAATGACCAGGGCATCATGATGTGGGGTCCTTACTCCCATCAAATCTTCATCCGTAAAAACAATATGCTTGTTATAGTTGACGTCCTCTGCTCGTCGACGCTTTCCTGACTGTGACTTTGCTGGATCGATTTGAAAAGAATGCATTACCGCTGTAAGTTTTTTCATCTCCATTCGAGCTGAGTTACCTTGTATCTGCTTGACGTCAGATACTCCGTGAATTACTGCGAACTCGTGTCCAACATCATCCTCCAGTACGTTGTCGGGTCTCACCTCTCTGTTGGCAGTCACTTTCTCTGCCCTTTTTTCCACAAAGTCGTTCAAATGCCCGGACTGGGCCAACTCTTCGAGGTGAGACTTAAGAGCTTTGCAGTGCTCGGTCTTGTGTCCTCCCTTTTTGTGAAAAGCATATATTAATGCATTGTTCCTCTTCGAGGGATCTCCCCCCATCTTCCCGGGCCACTTGATGAATGGCTCATCCTTGATCTTCGCGAGAACCTTGTAAATTGGTTCCTTGAAGATGGTGTTGACCTCCTGGAATGATTTCGACGCGTCCTGGTTCCCTCCGCTCTTGGAGCCATTTTTGCCTCCGTTCTTTCCTCCTTTCCTCTGGTTCTCAGTTTTCTCACCTACCTTGGTAGTGACCTTAACTCGACCGTTTTCTCCTGTATTAGGGAGGGAGACATCTTCCACCTTGCGTATTTCTCGATTCGGGCCATTAGGTCGTCAATAGTCATAGCTTCCTTCTTCATTAGGGATTGGTAGAGGAGGGAAGAATTAGGGAGCCCAATTTTGAAGGAGGCCACTATCACTTCCTCCGCGCAGTCCTCGATCTCATTGAATAACTCCCAGTACCTCTTCGCCTATTCTCGGAGGGTCTCCTGAGGCATTTTCTTCATTGTTAGTAGAGCATCCATCCTTTTGGGATGGGAGCAACTGGTGATGAATCGGGCCGTAAAAAGTTCGGCTAGGGATTTGAAATTCTTGATCGACCGGTGGGGGAGCCTTTCGAACCACTTCTGTGCTACATCATGAAGGCTCGAGGGGAAAATACAGCACATCAAGGCATCTCGGTGACTCCAGAGGGTCATGGACTGTCGGTATTGCCTGACGTGATCGATGGGATCAGTCTTTCCGTTGTAAATCTTGAACCTTGAAATGGAAAATTTCTTGGGAGCTTCCTCCTCTTCGATTTCTCTTGTGAAAGGCGACATCATCTGGGTTTTGAGAGCTCGCCTCGCGAGCTCTCTAGTTGATCTTGTTCCGTGGTGAGCGGGATGCTGGTCCATTTCCCTGCGGACCATGTTTCGTAAGTTTTCATCGCTGCGAGCAGGGCTCTGGTAGCGGCGAGCTCTTCGCAGTTGTTCGCAGAGGTTGTAGTCTGACTCGCCTCTTTCGTCCCTTTGAGATTCTTGCCTAGGACTCTTTCGTCGGCTGCGAGATTTTCTCGCCTGAGGGCTAGGGGTGCGATATGGGCGTCTCCTGTTATCAGGACGAAGCTCCCTCTCCAGTCTTTCCAGTCTTCTTTTCAAGCGAGCATTCTCAGCCTCATATCTGCGAGATGACTCCCTCTGCTCGTGGAGCCTTACCTCGTACGCATCAATCAACCTAGATATCTACGTGGACCTCGCTGGTTCCTGGCTTTCTTCTGAGGCTGGTCTTTCCAGGCGAGCTCTCTGATCTGAACGTCGGACTTCAGACCTAATCCTGCGAGGAGCAAGTGGCTCTTGAATATCTCCTGCTTGGGGAGCATTGTTACTGTGGCCAGACATCTTAAACTCCTTTATTGATGTGGGCTTTTCTCAGGGAAAGATGAACGCTTTCCATAGACGGCGCCAATTGTAGAAGCAATTATTATGCAGCACAAATAAGTATGAGAGAAACAATTATCAAGAAAAGAACAAGGAATACAAGATGCCAATCACACAACAAAGGATGTACGTGGTTCAGCCAAGATGTGCCTACGTCCACGGTAGTGCAGTCGATATTATTTCTATATACTCCGGAGAGTGATTACAGAGATTACAACTTGTCCTTTTGCCCCGGACCTAGGGTGTAATATATACATGTACATGTCGATGAGTGGAGGTGATGGGTTCCTCTATGTTTTCCATTTCCCCTATAACTTCCTTTCATGGGATCGTGGGGGGAGACCGGATCAATTATAAAATATGAGGGGCCTGGACTTTGGGCCGCCAGGACTGGGCTACTCGTCCAGGCCCATAGTTCTAATTTTCGGGTACCCACATAACTGTATGAATTTTTAACTGCTTTTATTTTTTAAATAAAATGTATGTTACTTATGGAACAAACAATTTTTTTTTACTCTTTTCCATAAAGAAAAAATGGGAGAAAGGGTTAAAATATTTTTTATTTTAAAAGTTTAAAAGCTGTCAAAACCTTTTTTTTAATAAAAAACATTTAAAAAAATAATTTCTTATAAAGAAATATTTTTAAGAGATAAAATAATTATTTAACAGTTAAAATAATTTTTTACTTATCATAAACCAATTCTAAAATAATTTTTTTTATTTTTTTATAAAATAATAAACTACCTTTTGAAGGTGGCTAAAGTGTCCCCATGGACAAATATATTGAAGCCCCTCCCCATTCAAGAGCATTTGAACAGTTATACAACTCTTGGTCTAACACATTTATAAAGGGTTTTATTGTTGTCACTTTTTACATTTGAGCTTTAACCCACCATTTATTTTATATAAGAATGTCTTCTCTTACTCCCACACAGGTCACTACCAAAAGTATAACCAAACAAACCATAGTCATCTTGTACACAAGATATCACCACCGAACATGAAACTCATATCACTCTCCGAGCCCTATATTTGGATCCGTGTGTACCGTCAACGTCTGCAATGATACCACTAAAGGATTCATCGCTTTGTTCATCTTTACGGAATGTTAATCTATCATGGGAGATTTTTCTCGATCTTGTTCGGATTGAAGGATGCCTGATAGGAGGTGTAATACCCCGTATTTTTGTGGCATTTAATTATGGGATTAATTAAATTAAATTGGGATAAATTAATTTAATATTAATCCAAATTTTAAAATAAATATTTACTAGCGTGACGAGAGTTAGTAATTATTGGTAAGAATTATGTTGAATATTACTAGATGAGTAAAGTAATATACGATATTGAATTTATTAAACTTATCGCGAGTGAATAATACGATAATCACATAAATTAAGCCGGGATGCGCATGTGTCGTGTCGAGACTAAATTAGTGGAATAAAAAAATGAATTAATTTTAATTCGTCTGTATGGTCATTTTGAATGTGCCAATGCACCCAGAAGGGTCGAGATAGTCAGAAAAGTGTACCTGGGGATTTAGTTTGGGTCTCGAGACTTTTTAGGCCTAACCGGTAACCGAGAGGGCATTTTGGTAATTTCTAATTTTAGGCGTTAATTATGGACGAAAATTGAAGGGTTATATCGGATGGGAGTTAGATTTCTCGAAGGTTAGAAACATTGGAGTTGTAGAGAGGCTAAGGAAGAGAGAAGGGTTCCAAGGAGGAGAGCCACCAACCCTACACCACTCTCATCAATTCCACAACCAACGCATAGATAGGAAGAAGGGAATCGTTCCTATACCACTCTAATCCGTCGGACCAGACCTTTGATTTTCATGCAAGCATCTAACTTGGTATTAAGTTGATAACACATCCATTCTAGTGTAGGAATTAATTAATTTATGTCTTCATGAAAATAATGTTGTTGGGAGATTATTATTTAAATTTTGGGAGTAGAAACATGTTAGGATGAATATCTTGTTATATGTAAAATGTTATCCATGAAATTGGATGCCCAGTAAAGATAGAAATCTGGAATTTAAATGAATTCTTGAGAAAAAAAATTGATGAACTAGGGTTAAAGGATAATTTCTTGAATTAACACATTTGATGACTAATTTTGAGGAATTAATGAACATTTTACGTTAGAAATCATCCATATTTAATTATGGGATTAATTAAATTAAATTGGGATAAATTAATTTAATATTAATCCGAATTTAAAAAAAAATATTTACTAGCGTGACAATTATTGGTAAGAATTATTTTGAATATTACTAGATGAGTAAAGTAATATACGGGATTAAATTTATTAAAATTACCGCGAGTGAATAATACGACAATCACAAAAATTAAGTCGGGATGCGCATGTGTCCTATCGGGACTAAATTAATGGAATAAAATAAATGAATTAATTTTAAATCGTCTGTATGGTCATTTCGAGTGCACCAATGCTTCCGGAAGGGTCGAGATAGCCAGAAAAGTGTACCCGTGGGTTTAGTTTGGGACTCGGGATATTTTTAGGCCTAATCGATAACCCGAGAGGGCATTTTGATAATTTCTAATTTTAGGCCTTAATTATGGATGAAAATTGAAGAGTCCTCGAAGGTTATAAACATTGGAGTTGCAGAGAGGAGAGAAGGCTTCCAAGGAGGAGAGCCACCAACCCTACACCACTCTCATCAATTCCACCACCAACGCATAGATCGGAAGAAGGGAATCGTTCCTATACCACTCTAATCCGTCGGACCAGATCTTTGATTTCCAGGCAAGTATCTAACTTTCTTTTCTTTAGTTGATAACACATCCATGCTAGTGTAGGAATTAATTAATTTATGTCTTCATGAAAATAATGTTGTTGGGAGATTATTATTGAAATTTTGGGAGTAGAAACGATGTTAGGATGAATATCTTGTTATATGTAGAATGTTATCCACGAAATTGGATGCCCAGTAAAGATAGAAATCAAGAATTTAAATAAATTCTTGAGAAAAAAATTGATGTTCTAAGGTCAAAGGATAATTTCTTGAATTAACCCATTTGATGACTAATTTTGAGGAATTAGTGAATGTTTTATGTTATAAATCATCCATATTTAATTATGGGATTAATTAAATTAAATTAGGATAAGTTAATTTGATTTCAATCCGGATTTTAAAATAAATATTTAGTAGCGTGACAATTATTGGTAAGAATTATGTTGAATATTACTAGATGAGTAAAGGAATATACGATATTGAATTTATTAAAATTGTCACGAGTGAATAATACGATAATCATAGAAATTAAGTCGGGACGCGAATGTGTCGTGTCGGGGATTAAATTAGTGAAATAAAAAAGTGAACTAATTTTAAGTCGTCCGTATGGTCATTTTGAGTGCGCTAATGTGTCCGGAAGGGCCGAGATATCTAGTAAAGTGTACCCAGGGGTTTAGTTTGGGTCTCGGGACATTTTTAGGCCTAACCGGTAATCCGGGAGGGCATTTTGGTAATTTCTAATTTTAGGCCTTAATTATGGACGAAAATTGAAGGGATATATCTGATGGGAGTTAGAGTCCTCGAAGGTTAGAAACATTAGAGTTGCAGAGAGGCTAAGGAAGAGAGAAGGCATCCAAGGAGGAGAGCCACCAACCCTACACCACTCTCATCAATTCCACCACCAACGCGTAGATCGAAAGAAGGTAATCGTTTCTATACCACTCTAATCCGTCTGACCAGACCTTTGATTTTTAGGTAAGTATCTAACTTGTTGTTCTTTAGTTAATAACACATCCATCCTAGTGTAAGAATTTATTAATTTATGTCTTCATGAAAATAATGTTGTTGGGAGATTATTATTGAAATTTTGGGAGTAGAAACCATGTTATGATGAATATCTTGTTATATGTAGAATTTTATCCACGAAATTGGATGCCCAGTAAAGATAGAAATATGGAATTTAAATGAATTCTTGAGAGAAAAATTGATAAACTAGGGTTAAAGGATAATTTCTTCAATTAACCCACTTGATGACTAATTTTGAGGAATTAATGAATGTTTTACGTTAGATATCATCCATATTGGTTTATATAACGTTCATGATGTTTGGTTGGGAGTTTAAGTGATGTTAATGGAGTTTTGATGATTTAAGTTGGAAGAAACCCGTAGGCTTAATATGCAGAATTCTGGGTAAGACCTGCTTAGTCGATCGATCGAGTCAAGAATGTCGATCGATCGACTGGATCGATCGATCGACCCCCTTCATCGATCGATCGACTCCTCCTGAAAATGGAAACATTTCTCCTTTTTAAATGTTAATCCAATCCCAATGTGTAAGGACTCTTGGGCATAATTTAAATATTATAATGGGACTTGAGTGTAATACCCCGTACTTTTGACTATATTTATTTTGAGGATTAATTAATTAAATGCGTATTAATTGGAAATTAATCCGGGATAAAAAAAAAATACTAATGTGATGCGAATTGGTATTTGATTATGTGCATATATGATTATATATGAACTTGGTATTATAAAATTTGTCGTGGGATTTATATACGGCATTGTAGAAATTTTGTTGTGACGCGTGGGACCGCCGCGTCACGGTATAATATTTTGATTAATAAAAGTGAATTTAAAATCTATAATCCGTATGGTCGTTTTGAGTGCTCCAACGCGTCCGGAAGGGTCGAGATAGTCAGAAAACACTAGCCGGGAGTATAGTTTGGGTCCCGGGGTATTTTTAGGCCATACCGGTAACTTAAAGGGTATTTTGGTAATTTTACATTTTTAGGAATTAAAAGTGACGAAAATTAGAGATGTAAATCTGATGTGGATTAAACCCATTAAGCCCATTAACCAACCCATATTAACCTAGAAGGCTACGTAGGTTGTCATTTAGGTTTTCTAAGTTTCCCCAAATCAAACCCTAGCCACCTTAAGCCACCATTAGAGAGGAAGCTTGGAGAGAAGAAATTCTGCAGAAATTCTTCATCAAATCAACACCAAATCCGGAATCAAACCAAGGCAAGTGGTTTAATTATGTTTAATTTCAGCAAATGTTCCTTCCATGTTAGAAAATTTGGATTTATGGTTTGTTCTTGATAAATATGAAAACCCATGTAGTTTAGATCATAGAACCTGAGGAATTTAAGAAGGATTGCATGTAGAATAGTTTGGAGACAATTAATCTGATGTTAATACATGTTTGGATATAAGAAAAACGAATTAATTTCTGGGATTTGATGATGATATGTAGTTAGGGTTCATGTTCTTGATGATATTGGGGAAAAGTATAAAATCTTGGGATTTAATGATGTTTAGGATGCCTTATTGCCTTAAAAGACGTTAGTTTATGACCTAAGCATGTTTTAGTATGATTAGAGGACTTAAATCATTGTTAGAACGAACTTTGAAGAAGGATTAAAGTGATAAAAATTGGTGAAAATCGAGATGGGAAAAATCTGAGCCGAAACTGGTAGCTCGTTAGAAGCAGCCCCCAGGTCGTTCGAACGAACTCGTTCGAACGAGCTTCTAACGAAGTTGACCAGTCGTTACTAACGATAAGGGATCTCGTTCGATATCTCGTTCGAACGAGATATCGTTAGAAGGAACAGTTCGTTCGAACGAACTGGGATCTCGTTCGAACAGCCTCGTTCGAACGAGACTTCTAACGAGCTGACAGTCCAAACTCGTTCGAACACTCGTTCGAACGAGACTTCTAATGAGTTGACAGTTTGATCCTTTTTGGACTGTTTTGGATTTTTGGAGTCCCGTAAACTTGTTCGAGGATATAGATGACCTTCCTTTATTGATGTGAGGATAGATTGGGACTTTTGGGTTATTGAGAGGAGTAAATTATATACTAGAGTTATATTCAATGAACCGTTTGGGTTGAGACGTGAGTGTCTACTACGACGTGAGGATGAATTATGGCGCGTATAATTACAAATCGGAATAGTACGAATTGTGATAATTATAGTTAGTACGAGAGTGCAATATGTACTACGATTAAAATACGGTATTACTAAGATGTGTGTTTACTTAGTATTGGTATATGGATTGTGTGTATGACATACCTACCATACTTGCTATCACGGGAGGTTTGCGATCGCTTAGGACTCTCTAATCCTTATGTGCCTACGGGGGGGATATAGACTGGTACCTTGATGAACATAGGTCATAGAAAGACTTATTGTGATATTAATAAGTCCGCTGACCGTGGGAGCGTAGGTATGTGCGTGACCCACGTGATGGTGACTGTGTTCGCCTCCACTATTTATGATTTATGTTATCTGAACTATTCCTGAGAGATTCGGAATGTGTAATCCTTATGTACGTGATGTACCGGGATGGATAGCAGAGTATGTGTGCACCATAGCTTAGATTGCGGGGTGCTTGTATCGTATATTTATGATGTGAATAATATACATTTAATTAATGGAAATCCTCCTGTTAATATTGTATTGTTTCGAGTTATATAATGGGTTAATTGATACTTATATATATGGCATATTTTGTAACTGAATTTGCATTAAACCCTTTTTAATTACGAGCGTTATTATGTTAATGGAACCGAGTATTATGGGTAGAACCTTTGGTAGTCTAGCTAGATACGTTGTCACTTAGCTAGTGGTTATATCATTGTATATGGGTACTTGCGTTAGGAGTGCACAGTTAGACGAGAGGTGAGAATATCATGTGAGTGCACGTCCTAACATGTACTTTGCATTTAATGCTTTAAATGTTTTTAAAGCACTTGCAGGTTTTTAAAATATAACTCCACATTCGGGCTCTGACCCGTTTGCTTTTCAAATCTTTTTCTTTGTAAAACCATTTTAGGTGCCCAGCCACAAGGACACCAAGCATAGGTACTCATTCAGGTGACGAGCTGTAGCTGCTTGTGGAAGCTACAGGGATTTGCATGTAGACGCTTCTATCTCTTTGGATTCCAGAGTCATTATCTATCAGTTGTAGGGCATGTTGCCCATTTCTTTAGAGACATCTTTTACATTTCAGTTTTCAGACTTTAGCATGTATTGTTTCAGTTTATTTATTTCAGTTATGGGATTGTAGTGAGGGGTTTCCTCCAGACTTTATTTACTCTATTGTGATGGTTATTCGTTTTACTTCAGTATGGTGAATGGTGTTATCTATTTCTTCATTTTACTTCTTGCATGTTAATCAGACTTAAATTAAAATTTGGCAACTTGCTTTTTAAATACTAGGTGGTTAGTAATAATAAAAATGTTTTCGACAGTGATGCTATTAGCTGAGACAACTTGGCATTTTGAATTAATTTTATAAAGGAGTAGCTACCCGGTATTTAATTAGTCGGGGTGTCACAAGTGGTATCAGAGCATCAGGTTCTAGTGTCCTTTAGGATCTGTACGGCTATTATGTTTCCGCTACGTTTTCTTTGACATAGAGCCCTATATTTTAGGACTGTTGTACTCTTTTTGTGTATGCTTCCTTCTTCAGCTATTTTAAGTTTATAAACTGCAAACTTATAAACTTTGTTCTTATTTCAGATGCCTCCACGACGTGCACGACGAGTTCCCAGGAATGCAATGCCCGAACCCCAGCCCGCTCCAGTTCAGGGCATGATGAACGCCGCTGAGGTTGCTGCTATAGTAGCCCAAGCGGTAAATGCCGCGATTGCCGTGATTCAGCAGGCACCGCCTCAGGCGCCGGTTGCCGCGCCAACACAGGTTAATGCATTCCCGTCTGCTTGGGAGCGTGTACGAGACGCTTTTCAGAAAGCGCATCCGCCAGAGTTTGCATAGCTCAGACGTGGTTGTCTCGAGCCAATGGAGGAAGGACATACAGAGGCATTTGAGGATGCATGAGTGCACTGATATTCAGAAACAGGTGCTAGCTACTTTCAAGCTAGTGGGATCTGCATTACAGTGGTGGGAGTCTATTACCACCGCGGAGAAGAGGGATACCCTCACGATTCAGGAGTTCTGGGTGCTGTTTGACCGCAAGTACTTTCCGTCCGCAGTTCATACAGAGATGAGGAGGAAGCTGATGAGTTTGAAGCAGGAGGGAAAGACAGTGGCTGAGTATGAGGCCGAGTTGACTAACCTGTTGAATATCGTTCCAGACGAGATTCCAACAGAGAAGAAGAAGATAGAGAAGTTCACCAACGGGTTGAATTGGAGGATCCGTCAGCATCTACTAGGGAACCTATCGTTGGCCACGTATTCTGATGTGGTTAACGCTGCATTGTTGCACTGCCAGGACCACCGTTTTCATATGGCGGAGGGCAAGCGTTTGGGGGAGTCTAGCCATCAGGGCAGGACTGGAGGACATGGTGCCAGCGGGGTACAAACCGGTCAGGGGCAGAGACAGAATGAGCAGGGTACCCAGCAGGGGGATAATAAGAAGTTCCGGTCAGGGAACTACAGGCAGGGACAGGGAGGTTTCCGTCAGGGCCATCAGGGTCCAAACGGCCATCAGGGCCAACAGGGGCAGAATGGGCAGCAGTATCATCAGGGCCAGCAGGGCCAAGGGAGGAATGGTAACGGCCACCAGGGTCGGGGACAACAGGGGCAGAGGGGAGGGAACTTCCCAGGAAAGTGCTTTACTTGTGGCAAGACTGGCCATAAGAAGCAGGATTGTCCTGATAGGGGCAGGGCCCCACAGCAGCAGCAGCAGGGTGCTCGCCAGGAGCCACAGAGGCCTATGTTTCCCGCCGCTCTTCCCGCACCGCCGCAGATGGCAGCATTGCCACCCATTCCGGCAGTCCCAGCTCAGCAGGGGCAGCTACAGTATGGACGTGTCTACAACGTTCACCAGGCTGCAGTTCCACAGGCACCGCCCGTGATTGAGGGTACGTTTCCTATCCATGGCACTATGGGTCGGGTGTTATTCGATACGGGTGCTACACATTGTTTCATAGCTACACACTTCGCAAAAGCTTTAGGATTGTTAGCTACGGCAGAGAGCACAGTAACATGTGTCGACTCACCATTAGGGAGTGGGTCACTTATTTTCTTTATATGCCGGGGTGTGGGGGGTAGAGATTGGTGGTTTGGTATTGCCTGCAGACATGTTAGTGTTAGATATGCATGTTCACGATGTGATCATCGGTATGGATTGGCTCGTAGCATATAGGGCCATGATTGATTGCTTCAACGGGAGCATTGTTTTTGCCATTTCGGGGCAAGAGATGTTTATAGTGGCGATGCCTCGCCCAGAGGGAGGATCGACCGCTCATCTGTATTACATAGAGGAGGATACCTCTAAGGAGGTTGTTATTCCCTTAGATTCGATCCCGGTTGTCAGGGAGTATTCAGATGTGTTTCAGGAGATACCAGGCTTGCCACCTAGTCGAGAGATAAACTTCGTTATAGATTTGCTACCGGGCACGAGACCTATAGCACGCGCACCATACCGTATGGCTCCAGCTGAGATGAGAGAGCTACGGGATCAGATAGAGCAGCTGTTGGGACAAGGCTTTATTCGCAGGAGTACCTCACCTTGGGGCGCTCCGGTTTTGTTTGTGAAGAAGAGGGACGGTTCACTGAGGTTGTGTGTGGACTACCGAGAGTTGAATAAGGTCACGATACGGAATAAGTATCCGTTGCCTCGAATCGATGACTTATTCGACCAGTTGAGGGGAGCTTCTTTCTTCTCGAAGATTGACTTGAGGTCGGGATACCATCAGTTGCGTATCAGGGAGGAGGATGTCTCGAAGACCGCGTTCTTGTCGAGATATGGTTCTTATGAGTTTCGGGTTATGCCTTTCGGCTTGACCAACGCTCCAGCAGTGTTTATGGACTTGATGAACAGGGTGTTCAGAGATTTCCTAGATCAGTTTGTCATTGTCTTCATTGATGACATTCTGGTTTACTCTCAGACAGAGGAGGAGCACGCCGAGCATTTGAGGCAGGTTATGCAGACACTTCGTCAGAACGAATTGTATGCAAAATACGAGAAGTGCGGGTTTTGGTTGAAGGAAGTCCAGTTCTTGGGTCACATTATTTCCGACCAGGGAATATCAGTTGATTCGGGGAAGGTATCAGCGGTGAGGGAGTGGGGGCAGCCCACGACACCGACGGAGATTCGTAGTTTCTTGGGTCTAGCAGGATACTACAGAAGGTTTATTCGGGGTTTCTCGGAGATAGCAGGTCCTTTGACACATCTTACTCGTAAAGGTGTGCCGTTCATTTGGTGTGATGCCTGTCAGTTGGCATTCGATGAATTGAAGGACAAGTTGACCTCAGCACCTGTGTTAGCATTGCCAAGGCCGGGAGTTGAGTATTTGGTTTACACCGATGCGTCATTGCAAGGACTGGGAGGTGTATTGCAGCAGGAGAGACAAGCCATAACTTATGCTTCCCGTAAGCTTAAGCCTCATGAGAAGAATTACCCCACGCATGATTTGGAGTTGGCAGCGGTAGTATTTGCCTTACGGATTTGGAGGCACTATCTTTTAGGGGAGAAGTTTCAGCTGTTCACGAACCACAAGTCACTACAGTATCTGTTCACGCAGAAGGAATTGAATATGCGGCAGCGTAGGTGGCTTGAATTTGTGAAGGACTACCAGTTCGACATCCAGTACCACCCGGGTAAGGCTAATGTGGTAGCAGACGCGTTGAGCCGCAGGCCAGCAGATGAGGTGGCAGAGGTGTGGAAGGCTAAGTGGAAGGAATTGGGACACCAGGATGCAGTGGCCCGATCTTTCATGTCTGTGATGACCGTTACACCGCAGATTGTCACAAAGGTAGTACGGGCACAGGCTAATGACTCGTTCTGTCAGGAGCAGATAGTTCGATTACTTGCAGAGGGAGCCGAGTCCTATACCGTTAGCTCAGACGGGGGATTACGCTTCAATGGGAGATTGGTAGTTCCTGAAGGAGATGAATTGCGACACGATGTTATGGCAGAGTCGCACGGCTCACGGTTCGCGGTACATCCCGGAGGGGACAAAATGTACCAAGACATGAGACGACAATATTGGTGGAGCGGTATGAAGAGAGATATCGCTGAGTTTGTCTCGAAATGCGCCACTTGTCAGCTTGTAAAAGTGGATCATCAGAGACCAGCAGGATTGCTACAGCTGTTGGAGGTTCCGGTGTGGATGTGGGAGAGCATATCCATGGATTTTGTCACGGGGTTGCCTACGCCGCAGAGAGGTCACGACTCCGTTTGGGTAATTGTGGACAGGTTGTCCAAGGTCGCTCACTTTTTACCCGTAAGGACTGACTACACTACGGGACATCATGCCCAGCTCTTCATTTCAGAGATTGTGAGACTTCACGGTGTGCCCCTAAATATCGTGTCTGACAAAGACAAGATATTTGTTTCGAGGTTTTGGGAGAGTTTCCAGGAGGCAATGGGCACGGAATTTCGGTTGAGTACGGCTTATCATCCGCAGACCGATGGGCAGACAGAGCGCACCAATCAGATGTTGGAGGACATGCTACGCATGTGCATTATTGACTTCGGGGGTGGATGGGAGCAGTACCTTCCACTGGTGGAGTTTGCTTACAACAACTCCTATCAGTTCACGATTGGCATGGCTCCGTTCGAGGCGTTGTACGGTAGGCCTTGTCGTTCCCCATCATGTTGGTTGGAGGTGGGGGACAACAAACTACTTGGGCCGGAAGTGATTCAGGATACTTCGGCAAGGATTGAGTTGATTCGGAGTCGCATTCGGGTAGCTCAAGACAGGGAGAAGAGTTATGCTGATGCGAAGAGGTTTTTCAGAGAGTTCCAAGTGGGGGACCAGGTATTGCTCAGGGTATCTCCGATGAAGGGGATTATGCGATTCGGGAAGAAGGGGAAGTTGGCACCAAGATATGTGGGGCCATTTCCTATTATTGAGCGGATAGGACCAGTTGCGTATAGACTTGGACTACCGGACCACTTGCATCGGATTCACGACGTGTTCCATATTTCCTCGCTGAGGAAATACCTGAGAGATAATTTGGCCCATTCTCACATTGCTGTGGAGGACATCGATCTCCAGCCGGATAGCTCCTACGAGGAGGGGCCAATTGCTATTTTGGACCGAAGCGAGAGGAAACTGCGATCAAAGATAGTCCCGTTAGTGCGTGTTCAGTGGCGACATCACAATGTCGAGGAGTCCACATGGGAGCGCGAGGATGAGATGCGCGAACGTTATCCAGAGCTATTTTTAGCAGGTACTTTCTAGTTTTGAATTTCGGGACGAAATTCAGTTATTAGGGGGGAAGTATGTAATACCCCGTACTTTTGACTATATTTATTTTGAGGATTAATTAATTAAATGCGTATTAATTGGAAATTAATCCGGGATAAAAAAAAATACTAATGTGATGCGAATTGGTATTTGATTATGTGCATATATGATTATATATGAACTTGGTATTATAAAATTTGTCGTGGGATTTATATACGGCATTGTAGAAATTTTGTTGAGACGCGTGGGACCGCCGCGTCACGGTATAATATTTTGATTAATAAAAGTGAATTTAAAATCTATAATCCGTATGGTCGTTTTGAGTGCTCCAACGCGTCCGGAAGGGTCGAGATAGTCAGAAAACACTAGCCGGGGGTATAGTTTGGGTCCCGGGGTATTTTTAGGCCATACCGGTAACTTAAAGGGTATTTTGGTAATTTTACATTTTTAGGAATTAAAAGTGACGAAAATTAGAGATGTAAATCTGATGTGGATTAAACCCATTAAGCCCATTAACCAACCCATATTAACCTAGAAGGCTACGTAGGTTGTCATTTAGGTTTTCTAAGTTTCCCCAAATCAAACCCTAGCCACCTTAAGCCACCATTAGAGAGGAAGCTTGGAGAGAAGAAATTCTGAAGAAATTCTTCATCAAATCAACACCAAATCCGGAATCAAACCAAGGCAAGTGGTTTAATTATGTTTAATTTCAGCAAATGTTCCTTCCATGTTAGAAAATTTGGATTTATGGTTTGTTCTTGATAAATATGAAAACCCATGTAGTTTAGATCATAGAACTTGAGGAATTTAAGAAGGATTGCATGTAGAATAGTTTGGAGACAATTAATCTGATGTTAATACATGTTTGGGTATAAGAAAAACGAATTAATTTCTGGGATTTGATGATGATATGTAGTTAGGGTTCATGTTCTTGATGATATTGGGGAAAAGTATAAAATCTTGGGATTTAATGATGTTTAGGATGCCTTATTGCCTTAAAAGACGTTAGTTTATGACCTAAGCATGTTTTAGTATGATTAGAGGACTTAAATCATTGTTAGAACGAACTTTGAAGAAGGATTAAAGTGATAAAAATTGGTGAAAATCGAGATGGGAAAAATCTGGGCCGAAACTGGTAGCTCGTTAGAAGCAGCCCCCAGGTCGTTCGAACGAACTCGTTCGAACGAGCTTCTAACGAAGTTGACCAGTCATTACTAACGAGAAGGGATATCGTTCGATATCTCGTTCGAACGAGATATCGTTAGAAGGAACAGTTCGTTCGAACGAACTGGGATCTCGTTCGAACAGCCTCGTTCGAACGAGACTTCTAACGAGCTGACAGTCGAAACTCGTTCGAACACTCGTTCGAATGAGACTTCTAACGAGTTGACAGTTTGATCCTTTTTGGACTGTTTTGGATTTTTGGAGTCCCGTAAACTTGTTCGAGGATATAGATGACCTTCCTTTATTGATGTGAGGATAGATTGGGACTTTTGGGTTATTGAGAGGAGTAAATTATATACTAGAGTTATATTCAATGAACCGTTTGGGTTGAGACGTGAGTGTCTACTACGACGTGAGGATGAATTATGGGGCGTATAATTACAAACTGGAATAGTACGAATTGTGATAATTATAGTTAGTACGAGAGTGAAATATGTACTACGATTAAAATACGGTATTACTAAGATGTGTGTTTACTTAGTATTGGTATATGGATTGTGTGTATGACATACCTACCATACTTGCTATCACGGGAGGTTTGCGTTTGCTTAGGACCCTCTAATCCTTGTGTGCCTACGGGGGGGGGGGGGGGGGGGTGGATATAAACTGGTACCTTGATGAACATAGGTCATAGAAAGACTTATTGTGATATTAATAAGTCCGCTGACCGTGGGAGCGTAGGTATGTGCGTGACCCACGTGATGGTGACTGTGTTCGCCTCCACTATTTGTGATTTGTGTTATCTGAACTATTCCTGAGAGATTCGGAATGTGTAATCCTTATGTACGTGATGTACCGGGATGGATAGCAGAGTATGTGTGCACCATAGCTTAGATTGCGGGGTGCTTGTATCGTATATTTATGATGTGAATAATATACATTTAATTAATGGAAATCCTCCTGTTAATATTGTATTGTTTCGAGTTATATAATGGGTTAATTGATACTTATATATATGGCATATTTTGTAACTGAATTTGCATTAAACCCTTTTTAATTACGAGCGTTATTATGTTAATGGAACCGAGTATTATGGGTAGAACCTTTGGCAGTCTAGCTAGATACGTTGTCACTTAGCTAGTGGTTATATCATTGTAGATGGGTACTTGCGTTAGGAGTGCACAGTTAGACGAGAGGTGAGAATATCATGTGAGTGCACGTCCTAACATGTACTTTGCATTTAATGCTTTAAATGTTTTTAAAGCACTTGCAGGTTTTTAAAATATAACTCCACATTCGGGCTCTGACCCGTTTGCTTTTCAAATCTTTTTCTTTGTAAAACCATTTTAGGTGCCCAGCCACAAGGACACCAAGCATAGGTACTCATTCAGGTGACGAGCTGTAGCTGCTTGTGGAAGCTACAGGGATTTGCATGTAGACGCTTCTATCTCTTTGGATTCCAGAGTCACTATCTATCAGTTGTAGGGCATGTTGCCCATTTCTTTAGAGACATCTTTTACATTTCAGTTTTCAGACTTTAGCATGTATTGTTTCAGTTTATTTATTTCAGTTATGGGATTGTAGTGAGGGGTTTCCTCCAGACTTTATTTACTCTATTGTGATGGTTATTCGTTTTACTTCAGTATGGTGAATGGTGTTATCTATTTCTTCATTTTACTTCTTGCATGTTAATCAGACTTAAATTAAAATTTGGCAACTTGCTTTTTAAATACTAGGTGGTTAGTAATAATAAAAATGTTTTCGACAGTGATGCTATTAACTGAGCCAACTTGGCATTTTGAATTAATTTTATAAAGGAGTAGCTACCCGGTATTTAATTAGTCAGGGTGTCACATTGAGGAGGACCAGTAGGGTATAAGTAGGGTCCGGGGAAGACGATTTTATATGAGATTTAACCGTGGGATTTTAGGGGTATAAATTGAATGGGAAATTCGGGTGTACGTTAAATTAGGTCTTGCGAGAATCGAGGACGACTTAGACCAGTAGGGTAGTGAGGGTACACCTACTGATTTTATATTTATAAAGAAGATACACTTCGAGAGTCGAGAAATACTTAAGGAGTCGCGGTAATTGAGAAAATAAAAGAGTGATTTAATTATATGTAGAACTCGGGCGTTATATGCCAGGTATGGGTCAAATATATTATGGGTCGTTGGTGTACCTAGCTGAATAATGTGAACATATATATATATATATATATATATATATATATATATATATATATATATATATATATATATATATATATATATATATATATATATTTGTGTGTAATCATACCCGTGCTACTTGCTATCACGGGGGTTCCGCACCGGGACCGTCTTATCTCGATTGGACCTTTATGGGGGATATTGACTTTTACCCTAGAATATAGCATCCTTGGTACAGGCTATCCGAGAATGATAGTCAGACGATCCTAAGAGACGTGAGGGTATGTGCTAACCTCTTAGTGACTTGGAACTATGTTTCGCCTCAAGTTTGTGTGTTTTATGTTAATACAGTTCGAGAGTGATTCCGAACTCGTATTTCTCTTTGTACGAGAAATACGGAGACTGGATAGCAGAGCATGCCAGCACCACAGACTTATGTGGGGTGCCCTATTAGTATATATATTATGAGTAATAAATATATGTACCTGTGATTCATCTACTGTGCTTGTAAGTAGATAAAATGGAATAATCAATATTAAACGAATTAAGTGATTGAGAACTTAAGTCTGAATGGAGATGAATATAACCGGCTTGGAAAATTCCTAAGAAAAGGTTATCAGATATAAACTATAATCATGCAATCACTTGGATGAGGCTTGGTGAATGGAAAATTAGTTAGACTAGTTAACTGGGTTAGATTTAACTAGGATAATTCGGTAGTACGTTAGGCATGCACACTAGTTAAGAGGTGAGAATTCTCAAGTGAGTGTCGAGGTACTAACATGTATATAATATCAACTTGTAAGTATTTTAAATATTTGCTAAAATATTTTTAAAGCTATTTTACACTCGGGCTCTGACCCGTTTCCTGTTATCTTTTCTTTTTCTTATATATATATATATATATATATATTACAGGTACCCAACCACAGGGGCGTAAGGCCTAGATCTTTGGACCATTGACATGCTACAGCTATTGTGGAATTTCCAGGTCCTTGCAGTTAACGACTCCATTATTATCTTTCCAGTATTCTATTTAGTTATTCCCAGATAGGGCATGTGTCACCCGTTTCTATATTTTATTTAGTTCGGAGAGAGACTTGTACTCTTTATTATTTCAGGATTTAGCTATTGTTGGGATTGTTTTATTTATTTCCTTATCCTGCGATTGAGATTTATTATTTGGAATAATTAATCTAACTTGGTATTTCATTTGAATGGTTTAGTTTTATTATTATCAATTGTGTTTATGAGAATGGTTTTATATTAAATCATAACAATAGGTCTTAATTTATAAAATTTAATGTTTTGACACTTAGCTTAATTATTTATTAGTTGATTAATAAAGAAAAAATATTTTTCGACAGTGATGTTAAGAATGAACCAACCGGACACTTTAATATAATTTAATAAAGGACTGATCACCCGATATTTAATTAGGCGGGGTATCAAAGATGGTATCAAGGCATTGGGTTCTAAAGTCCTTTAGGATCTGTACGGCTTATTATGCTTTCAGCTTAGCATCCTTTGATATAGAGCCCTATCTTTAGGATTGTTGTACTCTTATTTATGCAATTATGTCTTCAACTATTTGTGCCAGATGAGGCACCTACCGAAGAGAAGAAGATTCGAATGTTCATGGATGGTTTGACCTGGAGGATTCGCCAGCACCCCTTGGGAAATCTGTCGTTGGATACTTATACTGATGTAATTAACGCTGCCCTATTGTATTGCCAGGACAACCATTTCCACCAACAGGGGAAAAACGAACTGGGGAGCTCAACCAACAGGGACGGACATGAGGTAGTAGTGCCAGTGGGGCACCAGCAGCTCAGGGGAAGGTCCGTCAGGGTGAGCAGAGTTTCCATCAGGGGGAACCTACTAAACGGTTACGAACTGGCGACTCTAGGCAGGGATAAGGAGGTTATAGACAGGGCTAGTCGGTCCAGTCTAGTCAGCAGGGCCAACATCTTTATCAACAGGTCCAATAGTAGGGCCAACAACGGTATCAACAGGGCCAGTGGAGGGGTGGTAACGTCCATCAGGGCCAAGGACAGTAGGGGAAGAGGGGAGTAAACTTCAGGGGCAGATGCTTTGGTTGTGGAAAGAATGGCCATAGATGTCAGGATTGCTATGAGGGGGACAGGGCCCCGCAGCAGCAGGATGGCCGTCAGGGGCCACAAAGATCGATCTTCCTAGCCATCCTCCCTGCACCACCTCAGATGCCAGCCTTACCATCCATCCTAGTCGTCTCAGTTCAGTAGGGATAATTACAGTATGGGCATGTTTATAACGTCCACTAGGTAGCAGCACCGCAGTCACCACCCGCTATTGAGGGTAAGTTTCCTAGCCATGGTACTATGGGGCACATTTTATTTGACACTGGGGCATCACACTGCTTTATAGCCACTAGTTTTGCATGGGCCATGGGGTTGTTAGACTCGATAGAGAGTACCGTGACGTGTGTAGACTCACCTTTGAGTAATGGGCCGTTAATTTTCTTTATATGCCGGGGATTAGGTATAGAGATTGGGAGTCTGATTTTTCCTGCAGATAAGTTAGTCTAAGATATGCACGAGCATGATGCCATTATTGGAATAAATTGGCTTTGCTACTTATAGAGCCATGATAGACTGTTTCAGTAGGAGTATTATTTTTGCTATTCTGGGCCAGGAGATGTTTCTAGTGGCGATGCCTCGTCTTGAGGGAGGATCGTCCACTCATTTATATTATATAGAGGAGGAGACCTCTAAGGAGGTAGTGATCCCCATTGATTCGATTCCCCAAGTTCGCGAGTTTTTCGACGTGTTCCAAGAAATTTCGGGACTACTGCCTAGTCGAGAGATAGATTTTATTATAGATTTGATGTCGGACACTCGGTCGATAGCCCGAGCACCCTACCATATGGCTCCAGTGGAGATGAGGGAGTTACGTGATCAGATTGAGTAGCTATTGGGACAGGGATTCATCTGTAGGAGTACCTCGCCCTGGGCTGCTCCCGTATTGTTTGTGAAGAAAAGAGATGGGTCATTGAGGTTGTGTGCAGATTATCGAGAGTTGAACAAAGTCACGATACAGAATAAATAACCTCTGCCCCGAATCGATGACTTATTTGACCAATTGAGAGGAACTTTCTTCTTTTCAAAGATAGACTTGAGTTCGGGATACCATCAGTTATGGATTAGGGAACAAGATGTGTCGAAGACTACTTTCTTAATGCGTTATGGATCTTATGATTTTCGGGTTATGCCATTTGGGCTAACCAATGCTCCAACCGTGTTCATGGACTTAATGAACAGGGTGTTCAGAGAGTTCCTGGATCAGTTCGTTATTTTTTTCATAGATGACATTCTGATTTATTCCCAAACTGAGGAGGAGCATACAGAGCATTTGAGACGGGTTCTTCAGACTCTATGAGAGCATCAACTATATGCTAAGTATGAGAAGTGTGGGTTTTGGATACGCGAGGTCCATTTCTTGGGGAACATTGTTTCCGCCAAGGGAATATCCGTGGATCCGAAAAAGGTGTACACAGTGAGGGAGTGGGGGCATCCCACGACACCGACGGAGATCCGTAGTTTCTTGGGATTAGTAGGGTACTATAGGTGGTTCATTCGAGGATTTTCGAAAATAGCGGGTCCATTGACTAATATGACTCGCAACGGAGTACCGTACATATGGGATGATGCTTGTCAGTTGGCTTTCGAGGAGCTAAAGGATAAGTTGACTTCGGCGCCAGTCCTTGCTTTACCCAGGCTAGGAGTAGAGTACCCGGTGTATATTGACGCTTCCTTACAGGGATTTAGTGGAGTACTTCGGTAGGAGGAGCATGATATATCTTATGCCTCCTGTAAGATTAATCCTCACGAGAGGAATTACCCCACCCACAACTTGGAGCTAGCAGCGGTCATGTTTGCGTTGAGGATTTGGAGACACTACTTGTTGGGGGAGAAGTTTTGCTTGTTCACAGACGACAAGTCACTACAATACTTGTTCACTCAATGGGAGTTGAACATGCGTCAGCGCAAGTGGCTTGAGTTTGTGAAAGATTACCAGTTCGAGATACAATACCACCCGGGGAAGGCTAACGTAGTTGCTGATGCATTGAGCCCTAGGCCAGTAGGTGAGGTGGCTGAAGTGTGAAAGGCAAAGTGGAAGGAGTTGGGACATCAGGAGGAGTGGCTCGATCCTTTATGTCCATCATGACGGTCATACCAGAGATTGTTACGAGGGTGATCCAGGCCCAAGTAGAGGATTCATTTTGCCAGGATCAGATTGTACGACTTCTAATCGAGGGCGCGGATTCCTAGTTCGGATGGAGGATTGCAATTTAATGGGAGGTTAGTGGTCCCAGAGGGTGAAGACTTACGTCATGCAGTAATAACCGAGTCGCATAGATCTAGATTCGTGGTACATCCCAGAGGGGATAATTTGTACCAAGATATGGGGCGACAGTACTGGTGGAGTGGGATAGAGAAGGACATTACGGAGTTCGTGTCCAAGTGTGCCACCTATCAGCTGGTAAAGGTGGACCATCAGAGACCGTCGGGGTTAATTTTGCCGCTAGAGATCCCTATATGAAAATGGGAGAGCATTTCCATGGATTTCATCACTATGTTGCCTACATCACAACGGGGTCACGATTCTATATGGGTAGTGGTGGATCGCTTGACCAAGGTAGCGCATTTTCTGCCAGTGCAGACAGATTACACTATGGGACAGTATGCCCTATTATTCATTGCCGAGATAGTGAGGTTGCATGGGGTACCCCTGGATATCGTGTCTGACAGAGATAAGATTTTTGTGTCACACTTCTGGGAGAGCTTTCAGGAGGCCATGGGTACCGAGCTGCGATTGAGTACGACATATCACCCGCAGACAGATGGACAAATTGAGCGTACTAATAAAATGATGGAGGATATGTTACACATGCGTGTCCTTGATTTTGGAGGAGGATGGGAGTAGTACCTTACTCTGGTAGAGTTCAATATAATAACTCCTACCAGTTTATGATTGGCATGACTCCTTTTGAGGCATTGTATGGCAGACCTTGTCGTTCTCCCACTTGTTGGCTAAAGGTGGGGGACAAAAAGCTACTTGGGCCAGAGGTGATTCAGGAGACGTCGGTCAGGATTGAGTTGATCAGGATTCGCATTCAGGTACCCATGACAGGCAGAAAAGCTATGCCTAAGCAAAGCGGTCTTTCAAGGAGTTCGGCGTGGGAGACCAAGTATTACTGCGAGTGTCTCCTATGAAGGGAGTAATGAGGTTCGAGAAGAAAGGGAAACTGTCTCTGAGGTACGTAGGACCATTTCCCATTGTCGAGAGGATTGGACCTGTGGCATACAGACTTGGGTTGCCGGAGTACTTGCACCGTATTCATAATGTGTTCCACATTTCATCGTTGAGGTGGTATCTTCAAAATGATTTGGCCCACACTCATATTGCGATAGATGAATTGATTTGCAACCCGACAGTTCTCATGAGTATAGACCAATGGCTATCCTAAACCATAGTGAGAGGAAATTGAGGTCGAAGGTAGTCCCACTTGTGTGGGTCCAGTAGGAGCATAATAATGTAGAGGAGTCCACTTGGGAGCGTGAGGCAGATATACGCGAACAGTATCCAGAATTGTTTTTACCAGGTATGCCTTATTTTCTGAATTTTGGGACGAAATTCCATTACTAGGGGGGAAGTATGTAATACCCCATATTTTTATGGCATTTAATTATGTGATTAATTAAATTAAATTGGGATAAATTAATTTAATATTAATTTGGATTTTAAAATAAATATTTACTAGCGTGACGAGATTTAGTAATTATTGGTAAGAATTATGTTGAATATTACTAGATGAGTAAAGTAATATATGAGATTGAATTTATAAAAATTATCGCGAGTGAATAATAAGACAACCATAGAAATTAAGTCGGGACGCGCATGTGTCGTGTTGGAACTAAATTAATGGAATATAAAACACAAATTAATTTTAAGTCATCTGTATGGTCATTTCGAGTGCGCCAATGCATCCAGAACGGTTGAGATAGCCAGAAAAGTGTTCCCGGGCGTTTAATTTGGGTCTCGGGACGTTTTTAGGCCTAACTGGTAATCTCAGAGGGCATTTTGATAATTTCTAATTTTAGGCCTTAATTATGGACGAAAATTGAAGGGTTATATCTGATGGGAGTTAGATTTCTCGAATGTTAGAAACATTGGAGTTGCAGAGAGGCTAATGAAGAGAGAAGAGAGAAGGCTTCCAAGGAGGAGAGCCACCAACCCTACACCACTCTCATCAATTCCACCACCAACGTGTAGATCGAAAGAAGAGAATCGTTCCTATACCACTCTAATCCATCGGACCAGACCTTTGATTTCTAGGTAAGTATTTAACCTGCTGTTCTTTAGTTGATAACACATCCATGCTAGTGTAAGAATTAATTAATTTATGTCTTCATGAAAATAATGTTGTTGGGAGATTATTATTGAAATTTTGGGAGTAAAAACCATGTTAGGATGAATATTTTGTTATATGTAGAATGTTATCCATGAAATTGGATGCCCAGTAAAGATATAAGTTTGGAATTTAAATGAATTCTTGAGAGAAAAATGGATGAACTAGGGTTAAAGGATAATTTCTTGAATTAACCCATTTGATGACTAATTTTGAGGAATTAATGAATGTTTTACGTTAGAAGTCATCCATATTGATTTATATAACATTCATGATGTTTGGTTGGGAGTTTGGGACATGTTAATGTAGTTTTGATGATTTAAGTCGGAAGAAACCTGTAGGCTTAATATGCAAAATTTTGGGCAAGACCTGCTTGGTCGATCGATCGACTCAAGAATGTCGATCTATCGACCCCCTTCATCGATCGATCGAATCCTCCTGGAAATGGAAAATTTTCTCCCTTTTAAATATTAATCCAATCCCAATGTGTAAGGACCCTTGGGCATAATTTAAATTTTATAATGGGACTTGAGGAGGACCAGTAGGGTATAAGTAGGGTCCGGGGAAGACGATTTTACATGAGATTTAACCATGGGATTCTAGGGGTATAAATTGAATGGGAAATCGGGCGTACGTTAAATTAGGTATTGCGAGAATCAAGGAGGAGTTAGACCAGTAGGGTAGTGAGGGTACACCTACTGATTTTATATTTATAAAGAGGATACACTTCGAGAGTCGAGAAATACTTAAAGTGTTACGGTAATTGGGAAAATGAAAAGAGTGATTTAATTATACGTAGAACTCAGGCGTTATATGCCAGGTATGGTTCGAATATATTATGGGTCGTGGTCGTACCTATCTAAATAATATGAATATATATATATATATGAGTGCATGTATATCTCTCTCTCTCTCTCTCTCTCTATATATATATATATATATATATATATATATATATATATATATATATATATATATTTGTGTGTAATCATACCCGCGCTACTTGCTATCACAGGGGTTCCGCGCCGGGACAGTCTTATCTCGATTGGGCCTTTATGGGGGATATTGACTTGTACCCTAGAACATAGCATCCTTGGTGCAGGCTATCCGAGAATGATAGTCAGACAGTCCTGAGAGACGGGAGGATATGTGCTGACCTCTTAGTGACTTGGAACTATGCTTCGCCTCCAATATGTGTGTTTTGTGTTAATACAGTTTGAAAGTAATTCCGAACTAGTATTTCCCTTTGTATGAGAAATATAGGAACTAGATAGCAGAGTATGCCATCACCATAGACTTATATGGGGTGCCCTATTAGTATATATATTATGAGTAATAAATATATGTACCTTTGATTCATCTACTGTGCTTGTAAGTAGATAAAATGGAATATATAATATTAAACGAATTAAGTGATTGAGAACTTAAGTCTGAATTGAGATGAATATAACTGGCTTGGAAAATTCATAAGAAAAGATTATCACATATAAACTGTAGTCATGCGATCACTTGGATGAGGCTTGGTGAATGGAAATTGGGTTAGACTAGTTAACTAGTTTAGATTTAACTAGGTTAATTCGATAGTACGTTAGGGGTGCACAGTAGTCGAGTGGTGATAATTCTCAAGTGAGTGTCGAGGTACTAACATTTATGTAATATCAACTGGTAAGCATTTTAAATACTTGCTAAACCATTTTTAAAGCTGTTTTACACTCGGCTCTGACCCGTTTTCTGTTATCTTTTCTTTCTCTTGTATATATATATATATATATATATATATATATATATATATATATATATATATATATATATATATATATATATATTAATTACAGGTGCCCAACCACAGCAGCGTCAGCCTAGATCTTTGCACCATTGACGTGCTGCAACTATTGTGAAAGTTGCAGGTCCTTGCAGTAGATGACTCCAATATTATCTTTCCAGTCTTCTATTTAGTTATTCCCCGATAAGGCATGTGTCGTCTGTTTCCATATTTCATTTAGTTCGGAGAGAGACTTGTACTCTTTATTATTTCAGGATTTAGCTATTGTTATTTATTTCCTTGTCCTCCGATTGGGATTTATTATTTGGATTAATTAATCTAACTTGGTATTTCATTAGAATGGTTTGGTTTTAATATTATCAATTGTGTTCATGAGAATGATTTTATATTGAATCATAACAATAGGTACTTAGCTTAATTATTTATTAGGTGATTAATAAAGACACATTATTTTTTGACAGCGATGCTAAGAAAGAACCAACTGGACATTTTGATTGAATTTAATAAAGGACTGATCACCCAATATTTAATTAGGCGGGATGTCACAGGGAATTTGATCGCACTAAGGGGTTTGGTTTGGACCATTCTCTGCTTTTCTGGAATTCTGCTCCTTTAATGAGTTACAAGTGAAGACAAATATGTATTGGTATTTTTTTAATGCATCTCCTCTGCACAATTTGTATGTATATGTTTCTTACATGTAAGCACATGAAGTATTGGATGAACGGCCATGTAAAAAACGTGATTTCACATGAGTTATATCATTCTTACTCTTAGCATACTGCACTACTTCTTACCATCAAGTTTACTCTTTATAAGCCTCTCTATATCTCTTCCTTTCCCATATCTCTTCATTACTTTAACGTCAGCCCCATCTCTCTCTTATGTCATTTTAGTTCTCCCTCTCTTTAAGGACCATCTTCTCAACACTTATTTAAATGATGCCCAAACTGTATGAGCAGCCTTTTCACCCTCATATCAATTTCAACATCACCGTTTGGTAGAGTAAAACTCTCACATTTGATGCGAATCAAGGATGGGGAACCTCGCAGATCAATGTGAGGATGGCAATGCCTATTTTACAAATATTAAAGATGTTGTTCCCCATTTATCTGATTGAATAATTTATTAGTTAAGACATCTTTACCGTTGTATCTCTTCTTCCCATTTTTTTTATAATTAAAATGGCTTTTATCTTGATAACTTATGTAATTGTTATATTTTGTCAACCCACTATCCACATGTGTTTAAAGTGCATTATTTTTTCATTCAAACTCTTGAGTAGGTTTAGATGAGATTATTTCTTTATACATCCAAATCATAAAATCTATATAGCATGAGCGTAACAAAAAATGATTGTAGAAATTATGGCATGTTGACTATTGTTAGCTAGCTCCATATTGGTGTGCAAAAGGCATATACTCTGTTGGCGTCATTTGATATTTTAGTATATATATATATATATATATGTATATATATATATATATATATAATATTTTTTTAAGACAAAAAATGTTAGTATAAATTTGATGTTAAAAGGTTATTTCAAATAAACAATTTAAGTTGAATCTTCATCCTAATTAATTATAGTCCAGTTATTATAATAAAACAATCTTCATTTCTCATTGTACCAAAATTCATCTGATATACCATTTTTTTATTGCATAATATATTTTCACCATTTATGGACATTTTTAATGAAACTACCTACCCATATTTTTAACGAAATTGCCCGCGCATTGCGCGGGTTTATACATAGTTATATTATGATAATTTGTTACAGTTGACACGATGCAGATGCAAATTTTCTTTCCAAGTATTACTGTTTCTGGCACACTGATTAATTTGACTGATTCATAAATAGGATTTAACTACAGCTTTCTCTAGGCCTACTGTTCGTTTATCATCATTTTCTGGATTGAGAGAGATCCTCAAGGTTGTTCTCAACGTAGTTACGTGAAAGAAACTTGCGATACACAATGTCAGTTGATTGGTGATATCACGTGTCCATAATTGAATTACTTGATCACATTACCCATGTTATCTAGTTTTCACTCAATTGGTATCTGGATAAAGTCATATCCATATGCCAAATTAATCAAGTGGTCACCAGTTCTGTGCGATTTTAAACAACTAGAACTCACCCTTTGTGATGCATTAGTAGGAAATACAAGGATTTACTTTTATTCTGTTAATATATTCTTCACCCAAGTTTCTTGAAACTGCAATTTCAATATATATTTGATGTTTCTGAATTGATATTGAGAGGTGAATAAGAGCGAGCGGTGGAAGACAAAGTTAAAGAGTGATCAGAAGTTTATATATAAAAGGGCAGGGTACAAGTCACTTGTTCGTGCGTGTTCGATAAAATCTAGCCAATTCTAATATAGATATGTAAGACAACCATTTTCTTAAGATATTTAACAAACATGTCACTCATGTTATTGAAAAACCATATTTGGCAAAATGGATTTTCATTATACTAACTCCCGTTGAAGGTGCTCGTTGGTCAGTCATGAGTGACTTAAGTTGTGATAAGCAAACAGTAAAGCATGTGCTTCTGGGCGTGGAATTATTCCAACAATATATATATACACACACTAGTGGTGACCCATGTGATGCGGTCGGGTATAACGTATTTTGAAATATATTATTCAAATATATGATCTAATATTTAAAAAAGATCGCAGCCATAACTATGAACATGTAATTGTAAGTGATATGATGAGAAACACATATGAATTGAAATGAATATGTGGAACAGAATGTCAAAAACCATACTATCAAAAACCATACTATCGTAAAACATGTTTTTGATGTCGTCTTTGTATTAACCAATGTGTGGTTGACACATGAACCTTAAATCGTGGAATGAAATTAAGTGCCAAATTCAAAAGGCACATTGTGGTATTTTACTTATGTTATTGAGGTACTTTATTATGGGATAAAAAATTTAATGGCATGGGATGTTGAAAATAATTGATCAAAATCGTTAATAAATGTACGGGCATGTGTCAAGCATTTCTATTTCTTCATTTACATATCATACGATGCATACTTTTGATGCACAAAGACAACAATAAAATCTCATAAACCACCAAAAAATCAAGCATGTGGGTGAAAATTCTGATGCACAAAGTCAAGTACATTAGTTCGAATAAAGCAATAATTTGTTGCAATCATGAAAATTCATATCCTTATAACCAAATAGTATAAGTGATACAATTCTTATCTATACATGTATGTAGAGAGAGTAACATATCAAAGTCGAGAGAGAGGGAATGAAATATGGGAGGTATAACGCAATGGCAAAAAAAACGACTCCATGGTAAGAAATAAAAAGATGTAAAAGAAATGTATATAAATTTTTTCCAAATCCAATGTATTAAATTTCAACATTTTTTTTCCTGAATTGTTTGTTGATTTCTTGGTTAAAACATCTCTGTTTTGTAGACAATCCCCAACAAAAATGGTTTACTGATAAGGTAAGAAGTAGTAACTAGTAAATCATTTTTCGTCCAGAATCTCTATTACTTACGATCAAATATGACCAATGCAATTCGAATAAATCAGACCAAATTTAATACGAAAAAAGGGGAGAAACACTCCATCTGGAAAAATCATAATGAGTTATTAATAATTGTACCGCTAAGTATAACATTAAAAACCGTGAGTTATGATAGGCAAACGAAAACAATAGGCATAAGAAATCCAAGATGTAAAGAAGCATGTTGGCTTTTTTATCCAGAAGAGGTAAGAATCAAAGAGACAATAATAGATAATATATACTTACGGTGTGTATTTTACCATTGGTTAATGTTTGAAAGTTTGATAGATTAGTTTTAACATTTCAGGGTACACATAAAAAATCACTCGACATTGATTTTTTTGCTATTTTAAAAAATGATTAATATTTGACAGTATTTATAGCAGTTACAAAAGTCGTCAAACATTGACCATTTTTTTTAAATAACAAGAAAAAATAGTTTGTGTTGATTTTTTATGGATGCTTTGAAATGTTTAAAATACACAAAATAAATCGACACAATTTTTTTTAAAATTTTCTAAAAAATAAACCCCCACGGTGCGGACCTAGAGTTCGCCTTATCCTTTATAAAAACTGTTAAACATTGACCCATTTTTTTTAAATAGAAAAAAAATATTTTTGAGTTGATTTTTTATGGTTACACTGAAATATTTAAAATAAATATAAAAAAGTCAACCCCGAACATTTTTTTTATAATATTTAAAAATAAACCCGAATATGGACCCATAAGTGAGTCCGCCTGATCCCCCCCCCCCCTCTCTCTCTCTCTCTCTCTCTCTTCATATATATAATAAGATATATAGAATTATCGTAACTCAAATACACATACACTCACATCACTTTAGTTCAACTAAATTAGCCATCCACTCGCCAAAGTTTAGCCGTTTAACCCGTGTTTGCTTATTTACATGTATAAGGCTTCATGAAAAGTTGATTTCAATTTATAATATTCAATAATTTTTTTGATGAAATTTGTTTTTGATTTGATCGAATTTATTATAATTAATTTTGAATCAGTTTTATGTTACAAATATATGTTTTATTTGTAACATAAAATTGATTCAAAAACATTTTGAGTTTGTTATAACATATATACAAAATAAAACATTTATGTTTATGTTATAGATATAGATAATACGACAACATATATATAACATATATATGTTATATATATGTTATGTTATAACAGACATAACATATATTTGTAATACACACACACACACACACACACACACACACACACACACACACACACATATATATATATATATATATATATATATATATATATATATATATATATATATATATATATATATATATATATATATATATATTTTGTAAGATTTATTTGTATCTACTCCCATGTTTTTATTTTTTTAGTTGTTGGTCCTATTATAACCACTATGGGACAAGTGTCATTTTATGCATAAAGGAAGATGAACGATTACAGATTAGTTATGGAAGTTTTGGGTGGTTATGGGACTTAATACAATTTTAAAACTCCATGGGATGGGAGCCTAAAATTTTTTAGGAGATGGGACTAAAGCCAAAAAATCTAATAAAACATTTCAGTTTTATATTATATATAACAAGATAACATACATCCCTTATATGTATCATATATGACTGATATATGTTATATATAGTTCTTTATCTATTATATATATGTTATAACATATATCTAACATTTTTTATTATATATATATATATATATGAAAACATAAAAAAAATGACTTGTTGAAGGAGATGACTGACAGTCAAGAAAATTGAGCATAACACACACACATACACGTTTATATAATAGTGGTATACACATGTATATATCCACTACACCAAAATGACAAAATTGTCACCTTTCAGCCGGCCACCTTTGTCAAGGTCATTGACCGTGACAAAAAATACGCGTTTTGTGTCACGGTCATTGACCTTAACACGACCGTGACAACTTCTACAGCAAAAACCCTTCCCCCTTCTTTTTTTCCTCCCGCCGTTCCCTCCCTCTCTCTCTCTCTCTGCTCTCTCTCTCTCTCTCTCTCTCTCTCTCTCTCTCTCTCTCTCTCTCTCTCCCATTTATATATATGTTTGTGTGTATAAATATGTGTGTGTGTGTGTGTATATGCGTGTGTATGTGTGTGTGCATGTGTGTGTGTGTGTGCGTGTGTGGGGGGTGGGGCAGGGGGGCTATTGTGTGTGTGTGTGTGTATATGTGTGGTGGGTGGGGGGTGTGGAGGGAGGTGGGGCAGGGTGAGGGGCTATTGTGTGTGTGTGTGTGTATGTGGTGTGTGTGTGGGGGGGGGGGGGGGGGGGTGGTGAGTGGGGGGTGTGGAGGGAGGTGTGTGTGTGTGTGTTTGAATTAACCCATGAATTTGTCAATTTATTTGTGGGGGTGGGGTGGGGGTGGCGAGGCGGGGTAAGTCAAGGTACCATTGTAATTCTCTTAATATCGTGTTTTGATGATTCTATGAGATAATATATATTGTTTCAAGGTTAACTCATTGTAGATAAAAACATTCACATAGTAAAATTAAATTAAATCCATCCATAGATTCTATAATTACATCAACTAAAATATAATTAATAAATAAAACAGTTTTAGATGAAAGTAAATTAATAATTAGTGCCCATTTCATATGAAAGTAGGATTGCCCCTCAGTGTAAATTAGTAAATTAATAATTATATACGTTAATTGTTAGTTTAATTGATGAAATGAATTAATTGAGTAGATGAATTAGAAGGAGTACGGGATACACATTTGTTGTTGACATTGTTGTTGGATTATTTTGTTTAGTAAATATTTGGTTGGTTAGTTTTAAAAGTGGCATGACCACTGGATTATTGTCCATATGGGGGTGAGATTTTTCAACTTTTTTTTGAAAATTACTCTGTATATCGAACAATATATATATAGTATGATAAATAAATGAAACATACTTGAAATTAAATATAGTTCGCATAGATACTAGCCTTCTAGTTCTTATGCGTACGCATTCAATAGCCCTTAGACCCGTTCGAGAGTCATTACCCCTGTAATGAGATCTCTCGAATTGTCCCGTTTGGACAGTTTGAGACTGTATAATTTCTGTATAATATTCTTATTGGCTTAAAGTTGTTACTTTTGAAGGAAGTTCTGCAGTCGTATCTTAATGTTCTCTTGGTACATACTAGATTGACAAGTGTGACTGTTATTTCAATTGATCAATTGAAATAACACTCATACCTGCCAATCTACGTCGTGTACTTGGAGAACTACGGGGATATGCTGTCGATTTTTTTTCAAATCGTAACAATGTGCATGAGCTGTTAAGTATATTACAGAAAAATGCAGTCTTGAATGGGATAGGACCACTCACCCTTTAATAGGATAATTAAATGATGGGATAATTGAATAAAACATACTATAAATCTAAGTTTTGTTTACCTTTAATAGGTGTTTAGTTGTGGTAGCTGTGATGGGATATCCGAATTACAAAGAGTGGATGGGTGAGACTAATAGAATGGGGGATGTGTTTCGCAGATGTGCTAACGAATTTGTTAAATATGCAAAGAGATGTCATAATGATGAAGAGTTTTCGTGTCCGTGTGCTAGGTGTAAGAATGGTAAGGTGTTTGAGTGGAAAACAGTTAAACTACATTTGTTAAGATCGGGTATGCAAGATAGTTATCGATTTTGGAGTTTTCACGGTGAATTGAAAGTTCCTTTTGTCCCCGACCAACCTTCACAACAAACTTCAACAAGTAGAATAGATGCAGAAGGGGACGATGTAGATCATAATATGTTAGAGGATTTAGTTCATGATGCGTACGGAGTTTATGTAGCAGAGGAGAATGAGGTTACTGATGATGTAGAAGATTCAAGTGCTCGTGAAGATAACACGATAAAACTTGACGATGACTACCAAAGTTTAAAATTTAAGGCGACCCAACCGTTATACTCTGGCTGTGAGAAAGATCAAACAACTTTACATGCCATGGTTGGTTTGCACAGTTTGAAGACGCAGTACGGTTTGTCTGGCAATAGCGTGACGAAAATTCTGAAATGGGTGAAGGGATTATTACCCAAGGTGAATACACTTCCAAATAGCTATCTTGTTATGAAGAACTGTTTAAAAGGTTTGGGAATGAAGTATAAATCGATTCATGCTTGTGTGTATGACTGCATACTATACCGAAAGGAGTATGAAAATCTCGATCGTTGTCCGGTATGCGATGAACCTATATGACTTACTATGGTGTAATCCAAAATATATTTGAATTGGATTATATAAGCTTCAAAGAGGTTGTATTTTACTGTGACTGGGTAAGATTTGAGGATAAAAATGCTTGTAAAGTTGATCATGTCACCAATTTGATCATGACTGACTTGTTCAAGTTGAAGAGCAACGACCACGTGAGCGATGAGCCATTTGTTTGTGCATTTCAAAAGGTTAAGCATGTATTTTATTCGGAGTATATCAACAATGAGCCGTGGTCAATTGTCCAACACACTCCAAGGCGTCTAAATAGTAGTGTGGATGACTTGGCTGCTCCTACCGAATATCAATCCATTTTTTATGATAACCCGAATTTGAAACAATTTTTCAATTTTGTAATAAATATTTCAATTTGTACTGAAACATTCATTTTTAATGCTTTTAATCAATTTTCACTTTATCATTTTCACTCCTGTGTGGAGAGGAGATTAATACATAAATATTCCAACTACATCTAAGTTTTGTTTATACTAATCCATGAATATACGCTTCTTACCTTTAATAGGTGATTAGTACATAGTTATTTGGGGTGTCCTATTTGTGGAGAGGAGACTGAATCTCTTCGTCTATCCGAACACTAAGAAATGCCATAATCTTATGGAGTTATGCTCTGCAAATTCCTCCCAACCGTTATGTAGCCAAACATCACCAGTTGAAGTTGTCAATTCCACTTTCCATACCCCACCACTTGGAACCTCTAGAAAAAACATGGGAGACCATTGAAAGGTGGAATTGACAACTTCAACTGCTGATTTTTGGCTACACAACGGTTGGAAGGAATTTGCAGCGCATAACTCCATAGGATTATGCATTTCTTAGTGTTTAGATATGAAGAGAATTATATTTGACACGATTACTCGGGGTACATTAGTTGGAAGGAGGTGCCATATGAGCTCAAGTTAGCTGTCTGGGTGACACTACAGGTAATGTATTTATATTTATATGTCAATTTCGATTTCGATTTCAATTTCGATTTCAATTTATCTATATTTGCGAGGCGGATACTAGTTTTACTTTATTTCAATTCAGGGGACAGGGAGTGGCCCTGAGGGTAGGCCACATATGCTCGATACTTATGTGGCTATTCGGACGAGAAGGGAAGGATAAGGAGGTGTCCCCGAGTGTCGCGGTACAAAATCTCTTTTCCAGCTAAATAGTTTGTAGATTTGAGATAATTGATGGTGATGTTGTTTCTTCTTAAATAGTTTCTATTTTGAATATATATTTGCATTATCTTTAGTTTGTTTGGATATATGATGTTTGAAGAGGTACAACGTTGCTATAACAGGTACAAATATACTGCTGGGCAGTGGCAATGGCCACACTACCCAACAGATTTTTTTTTTAAATCTGCCCAGAATTATCACGGTCAATGACCGTGATAATTTTTTTTAAAAGGGTCAAGGCTTTGTTACGATTTTTAACCGTGACTAAACGTGTCACTATCATTTCCCGTGACACGACCGTGACAATTCTAATGAACTTGTCACGGCCATTGACCGTGACACGTCCGTGACAATAAAAGTTGTCTCGCCCCGAATTGTCACGGTTATTGACCTTGACAAGCCAACTTGTCAAGGTCAATGACCGTGACAATAGTGCAGATTTGGTGTAGTGATCTGTGTATTATATATCAGATGGGTTATATAAACTCCATTGTCTTTTAGATTTGGTGTATAAACAAAAACAGGTGGACCTTGCACCCTCCATCGAAATTTTTCAGTCTCCCAAACAAAGAAAATCTAAGGTAATTTTATTTCATATATATTAGTGGGTTATAACGAGATAGGTTATATATTCCAATGGGTTAAAATTTACTTCCAGTGGGCTGTAACACCCCATATTTTTGAGTATTTAGAATTTAATTAATTCGGTTATATTACATTACATGGGTGCCATAATTTAATTGAATTAAATATTATGTGTTTATTTAAAATATAAATTGGGAGGGATAATGATTAATATTTGTGGAATAAAGTTACTAAGTGAGTAGTAAATAACTTGTGATTGTTATTATACGTCGTAGCGAGTGATATTGACGTGATTGTGTTATATATCATTGGGGAGTCGCGTGTAGACTATATTGAGGTTGAGATAGGAAATTTATATAAAGTGACACGAATGGCGATTTTGAGGTCACGGTTGTTTCCGAATGGGTCGAAATAAGCAGAATAATATACCCGGGTGTACTAATTGGGTCCCGGGACGATTTTAGACTAAACTGGCACCACGTAACGGCGTTTCGGTCATCTAGGAGCCTAAGGTAGAAGGAACTTCGAAAATCAAAGTGTTAATTAGCCCCTTTAAGTTAGAGGCTTGGGTTATAACACTTGGGAGAGAGAGAGAGGAGGCCATAGGAGAGGAAGAGGAGAAAAAAACCTATGCCATTCCACACCTTTTTGCATCACCAACGTTGTCGGATTTGCGATCGGAGCAAGGAAATATCAACCTCATCATCTTAGAACGAAAATAAGACCCTCTTTATCAAGGCAAGTGTTTATCTTGCATTATTTTAAGCATGTAATAATACCCATGTAGTGTAGGATTTCAATTTCATGATTTAAATGATTTATTGGGATTTAGAGGGGTGAAATTCATGATTCGGGGTAGGAATTCAAGTAAAATAAATCCCTATATGTAGATAATATAAAATTTGAAAATATATGATGAATAATATGAAAGAAACCTGGGTATCTTGATGAATATGTATGAAGAACACCATAAACTAGGGTTTTATGAATTTAGAGAGTTAATCGGTTCTTGGGTAGATTTTTTAATTTGTTGCATTCTTTACCTTAGAAATAATCTTAGACATATGTGTAATGTTTGGGTATATTGGATTGAAGTTTGGTGAGGTTTCATGGAGGTTTGAGATAATATAATTGGTGAAACTCGTAACACCAATGAGGAGGATAACTGCCCAGATTTGCTAACCGGTTCGGACCCTATATCAAATCAGTTTGGCTGTCCACATTTGCGAATCGGGTCGCCTGCTATACATAATCGGTTCGTCTTCCTAGTTTTGTTAAGTTTAATTTTTCTATATAATTCCGCATGGAACTAATTACGAGGGACTTTGGTGATGGTTTATTAATGATAAAAAGACTTAGAGAAGATCAATAGACATATAGTTAAGGCCCGATTTAATGATAGTGAGTGTAGAATTGGGACTTGGATCGATAATAGTTAACCGATTGTGTTGCATATCATGAATTTGCAAATTGGGTTATGTAAAGAGTAAAAGATAACCTAAGACTAATACTAGAGGATAGTGATGTGTTAACTACTGAATTTACTTAAGGGATAATTGGGACCTTTAGGGTAGTGAGTGATACTTGAGAAATGCAAAAATAATACTATGTGTGGTTCGTTAGTATGTTGAGTATTCAAGAAATATAAATACTATGTACGATGTGTGTTTTGTTAGTATGTTGAGTATTCAAGAGATATAAATACTACGTACGGGATATATTATAGGTTTTGTGTATACCTATATTTAAGATATATATATATAGGTTGTGTGAATACCTATTATGTGCTTTGTTATGTGTGTGAACATACCTACGCAGCCTGCTATCACGGAAGGTTCCGCGCAGAGGACTATCCCACCTTAGCGATTCCAACGAGGTCTGAATGTGTATCCCAGAACATAGAACTTAGGGTGGCTCACTATGTGCAGTGTATTAGTGGGACCGACGAGCCATTTGGGTACGTAGCCCATAGGCTAAGAACTATGTTCGCCTCCATTATGTGTTGTTTGATTTATGGTTCGAGGAGACATTCCTAACCGATAGTCCTTGATTTGGTACGAGAGGTACATGGACTTGATAGAAGAGTATGCATGCATCGCGGTGGCTATTCCGAGGGAATACTGTAGTTATATATATTATAGTGTGATAAATATATACAAGTGTGATTATTTTACTTATGTGTGATGGTAGAAAAGATAGTGTATACCTGAAAGTAATGTAAGTATGAGAAATTTAAGTAATGTTGCATTAATAATATTCGGTTCATATGAATTATTAGCTTAACGGTAGCGTATCATATGGGCGGTACGGCAGAGCCAAACCTGTGGTGGTTAGTTAGATACTTATTGCTAGTTAGGCTGGGTAGCATAGCTTGGTGAGTTTAATAGGAGACATTATGTATGCACAATAGTTGAGAGGTGAAGAACTCAAGGAGTGTACGTGGAACTAACGTGTGTATCTAATAACTGATTTTATAAGACAATGTAAACCTCGTGATTATTAGGTTTACTTAGGTCTCTTAATCCAGATATGATTGATGGACACATACACTAGTTATTTATTACTTTGACCTATCGGTTGAGATTCATTATTGGATCAATAATCTTGATAGATTAGGTAATGATGATTAATGTATGGTGAAAGTCTTTTATGGATGGAATCCACCTCTTGGTATAGAGACTTGTGATACCCCCTTGACATGCTTACAGGTTTTATATGTGTCAAACCCTGATGGTGGATTATATTAATCCAATACTATAAATAAATTAAGTTGGACCGCTCAAGGACTTAAAGAAGTTAATCAAATAAATTATCAATAATTTATTTTATTAACATGTAGGTGTAACCTTAACGTTGGGAAAATTAAATAATTAATAATGAGGAGATTGAAATATAATTTTGAGTTAAGGAGTGGAGTTGCAATTATAATTATTTAGTGGTATTAATTATAATTATGGTACTGAGATTAGGACCCGGGAAGGACTAGGTTTTCTCATGCCCATTAGGATCCACATCATTATCTCTCCTTAGGGTCCCTAATGTAGCCTATATATATGCACCTAAAGCTCATTTTTCTTAAGCCAACCGTCACTCTTTGATACTCAAAAGACAAAAATTCGAATTTGTGAGAAAGAGAGACAGTAGAGAGGAAAAGTGAGAAGAGTAGGTGGTCACGGAGATAGATCTCACACTCTGCTCGTGACTGTGCATATCAGGAATATAGTAGAAGATCGCGAGGTGCATTAAGCCCACGTTATTGATCAATTGTCATCACATACGGTTTGACGAGATCAAATCAAATAGATCTAGAAAGGTAAATCCTAATTATGCCTTGTAATATTTTACGTATGTGTATTTTTTTTATAGTTCAATCTATACGTGTATTAAGTAAACCCTTGGACTGCCACTCCAACAGGTAAAGCAACCGTTGATGAGTCTTACACTTAAGGGAGGAAGGGAGTTGTGAAGTGGTGTGGGGTAAATAAGAGATATTGGAGAGAATCATGTTTATTAGGCATATGAGTGGTTGGTATGAGGATTTTGTGGGAATAGGATAAAGACTTTTTGATGACGAGGGAGGGGAAAATAAAAAGTGTGTGTTTAAAAATGAAAAGCATTATTTTTTAAGAATGAGAATTCTAACACGTGTATTTATAAGATTTTAGAAAATGAGAATTTTTGAAAATTTAGGATTGATATATTGGAGGGTTTGAACGGACCACTACGTAGGTATATATAATATGATACACTAGTGGTGAGCCGTGCGATGCACAATTAGGTATAACGCATTTTGAATTATTATTCAAATATATAATCTAATATATAATTATTATTAGTATTTAAAAAAGATCGTATCCATAACTATGATCATGTAAATTTGAGTAATATGGTGAGAAACACATATGAATTGAAATGAATATGTGAAAATGAATGTCAAGAACCGTACTATCATATAACATGTTTTTGATGTCGTTTTGGTATTAACCTATGTGTGTTTGATACATGAGACTCAAATAGTGGAATGGAATTAAGTGCCAAATTCAAACAACACATTCTGATATTTTACTTAAGTTATTGACGCACTTTATTATGTGATAAAAATTTAATGGCATGGGACATTGCAAATAATTTATCAAAACCGTTAAGAAATGTAAGAGCATGTGTCAAGCATTTCTATTTCTTTGTTTACATATCATACAGTGAATACATTTGATTCACAAAGACAATAAAAAAATCTTATAAACCACCAAAAAACCCAAACACATGCGTTAAAATTTTGATGCACAAAGTCATATATATTGGTTCGAATAGAGAAACAATTTGTTGCAAGCATGAAAATTCATATCCTTATAACCAAACATCATAAGTGATACAATCCTTTTGTATAAATGTATGCAGAGAGAGTAACATACCAAAGTCGAGAGAGAGGGAACGAAATATGGGACGTATAACGCAATGGAAAAAAGATGACTTCTGCATAGAAAATAAAAAAATGTAAAAGAAATGTATATAATTTTTTTTCAAATTCAATGTATTAAATTTTAACATTTTTTCCCCTTGAATTGTTTGTTGGTTTCTTGGTTAAAACATCTCTGTGTGTGTGTGTTTTGGAGACAATCCTCAGCAAAAATGGTGTACTGATAAGGTAAGATGTAGTATGAGTAAACCATTTTTTGTCCAAAATCTCTGTTACTTACTGTCAAATGTGACCAATACAATCCGAATAACCTACACCAGATTTAATATGAAAAAAGGGAGAAACACTCTGAAAACGATAGTTTTTTAACACTTAAAGCTCTCTTACCACTTGTTGGAATATGTGGCCCCCAATTTTAAAATTCTTAAAAATAATTTCCTTAAAGTGCGGAATAGGATGGTTCAACAAAATACAACCTACAAAGTTTAATTTTATCAAATTAAAATTAAACTAAACTAAACGTGACATCAAATTAATCAACTAACAAAAATTCACTTAAATAAATTAACTCAATTCAAGTCCTAAAATTTTTCTACACAAATTAATTCAATTTTGCAAATTAGGCCATACCATATTTTATCAAATTAAAATTAATGACTTGAACTAAATTAATTAAATATTACCCAAATTAATTTTAGCACCAAATTGAACTTTAGTGTGATAAAACCCAATTTTATCTTGAATTACCTAAGCATGCATTCTAAGGTGATTTTGCAAGATAAAGAGAAATAAATCACACCACGCCGCGATGTACGAGGAAAATCCACAACGGAAAAAATCTCGAACGACCCCTAGGCTTAAGTCCACTAAGTACGAAATTTTATAAATACAAGACATATGACTTACACAACTCCACTTGACTCCCTTCAAGCTCCTGGCGTGTCTTCTTGTATCATCCTCTGCTTAGTCGACATTCCCCGACTCCACTGGAACCTTGGACTCCTCCAATTAAGCTTTTGGGCTCCCTTAACCACACACAGTGTCTTTCACCTTATGATAACGGCGCAGCAAAAACATGACTTCTTCTTTTATGGGAAATAAAAGCAAACTCAGACTTCTCCTTCTTTGTGGGAGAGATGAACCAATGGTGCCAAAACAAACTCCAAGCAATAGATATATATGTATAGAGGTACTTGGATAAAACAAAATGATTTATGGATGTAAATACATGTGTATGAAAGAATTTTTCGTTTTAGATTTAACACATGAAAAACTATGACTTTTGGTTGGAAGTATCTTCTCTCAAAAGCTCTCTAAGGATGCTCAAAATTCTTACAAAAAATTTGGTCCCAAAGTTGATAAAAACTGTCAAAAAGTAATGGGACAAAATAGTGGGAAAATGGACAAAAACTTCCAAAACTGTTTCCCGCCAGAAATCTCGTTCGAACGATATTTTTCAGGTCGTTCGAACGACAATGTTGGAACGAGATTTCTGGTTAAAATTAGTTACAAATCTCGTTGGTAAAGTTTGTTCGAACGAGACTTCTATTGACAAACCAGTGTAGAATTGGGAAACTCGTTGGCAAAATTCGTTCGAACGAAAATTTCGAATGAAATGTCAGAATAGTCAAATTTCATTTTAAGCCCAAAAACTTTTTATTCAAAGTTCTACAATAACTTTCTGAAAATAAATTTCATTTTAAATAAAATTACACCCAAGAAAAATATTCTAAGTCTCTCTCTCTCTCTCTCTCTCTCTCTCTCTATATATATATATATATATATATATATATAGCATTCATACCTTTGGAGACCTCGGAAACAATATGTTGTTGACGTAGAAACATGTCACTTTGTAAACCCGGCACTTTGATATCTTCGCTTTGAAATACTGGCCGCTACGTCTTCAACTCAAATAATTCATAGGCTTGGAAGAATATAACATGAACATCTACCTATAACTCAAATATTTTTATCTGAAATTGAGCCAACACTACATAAGACTCAATTGAAAATTTGTGTCCTTACAAATCTCCCCCTTTGGCTATTTCGGGATAAAAACCAAACAAAAATCCTAAAGGGCCGTCAAGCTCAACTAGACTCAACAACATCCCACCCAAAATAAAAAATACACGATTGACTCAAAAATCTTGCACACTTAAGCAAAACATTAAACGTATAGGGAATATCAAAATATTAAATGCAATTACTCCCCTTAAATTAATTCTCCCCTTTATCAAATAAATGACCTACTTAGCAAGACGTTTCGCACTAAGTTGAATCTCCCAAACTCAGATGCGAGTACAATAGGATTAGATACCATTTCTCCCCTATTATTCTCCCCCTTTTTGTTCAGGAATAGACAAAGGTGATATAATTAATTAAATACTCATTTCTCCCCCAATTGAACGAAGTACTATTTCTCCCCCTAAAAACTACATAGGGGATATAAATATGGGAAAGAAAGTAAAACATGATGGTGCATAAAGTGATAAGAATATTTAAGCATACGTGCAACAATAGAAAGTCACTAATCCACAACAAGGTTAAATGATATCAACTAATGAAGCGATAACCAAAAATGATACCAACTAAATTGTATTCAATATAATCATGGGATATCAACCAAAATTCGCAACAAGATAGATACCAATTATGAATTAAAGCATAGATAGACTAGCTAGAATATCAAAGACTCAAAACAAGCACAATATCATATATATGTATACACAATAGATATAAAATATGCACAAGCACACATATATAGATATAAACACACAAATGACACAAAGTACAATACAATAAGTTTTCCACACTTTTATGGCATAACTGTGTCATATGGAGGGGTGTGAACAAGATACCAATGAATTAAAATCCAATCATTTAAACATGTTCACGGAGTTCGCATTTGATTGCAAAACTTTATCAATTCAGATTTAGCCTTATGTGACAGGATAATTGAACTCTATGAACAAACAATCACAATGCATACAAGCCTAGCATATTGATGATTCTACAAACCAATAGAGTCATGACGACAAGGAGCAACTAGGATAAAAGAATATTGTGCAAAACCGTTGATATTCATCCGAACTCCCTCAAAATATGCATATAATACTTGAATGAATATACCAAACTAAATAAAATAGGCCTTGGCAAATATTTTTTCTTTTAATGCCATATTTTTTCTTTTAGGCCTTTAGACCACGTATTTCTTTTAGGTCCATTCCAAACGGTGGCTTACTCGCAAAGGATAATTTGTCCTTTTAGAGCCCTTCCCAGTGCACATTCATATATCATTTTTTTTATCACACAAGTCTCACGTGCAACAGATTTAACATGCATAAATTCTCCTAGGTCACAAGATATGTAGATGACTAGATTGGTAGGAGAACACCTCACAAAGCCCAAAAATATATGTAAAGTTAAAATTTCAATAGAGTTCGTGCATGTGTGTGAAAAGGCATATACAAGCGAATCCATTAAGCAAGTCAAACTTAAACTACTCCATGTAACTATGACAAAGAATTTTAAGGATTGAAAATTTTAAACAAAATTTCTAGCCACATGGAAGTGAAATGATAGGATTCAACACAACCATATTCCACAAAAGGTGTGTCAAACTAAAATACACACACATAAAAAAATCTTTCTGAGCTTTTAAAAATTTTAACCAAATAAAAAAATTTACTCAAAAGACAAACAAAAGTCATTTGTATTTTTCATTAAGTCCTAATTACTCACAAGATAAAACACAAATGATAAACAAAATCTTTTTGTATTTTTCAATTAAAGCAAACTAAAATGAAAGGAATATAATACAAAAGATAAACAAGAATAATAATTCTAGCATGTGATTGATTATGGAGCATAGACTAGAAAAATTATTAAACATGCATACAACTAGCAAACATATATGATATAAAGCACAAAAGACTAGAGTATGCAAGCAACTAACACATCTAATCTTTAGATTTAGCAAGGGAGGTATCATGTGAAAGTAAGTGAGAATCAAAAATCCTGTTTTATAAAGCTACCAAGTCGGATCTCCTAGCCTAAACTAATGAAGAGTGACTATCTTGGAATTTAGGAATCTTGGCTACCTCGGTTGCCTTACGTTTGGATTTCCTAGAAATTCTTTTAAGATAAAAATAAAACTTCCTAAGATGACCTTTTCGACTACAATGTGAACAAGTAAAGACACGTCGAAAAGTGATACCTAAGGATTGACCGCTCGAAGTTTTTCTAGGTGATTCTATCAAAACATTTGTTTTGGCTTTATGAGTAGACTCATTACAAGTATCGAAGCCAAAACCATAAGTGTCATGTTTGACTTGGACGGTTCCTAAAATTTTATCTAATTTACCAGATCTTCATTCCAAATCAAATTTGACTCTAGAGTCTCATAATTTATCTTCTAATTCTACAATTTTAGACTCTAATAAAATATTTCTCTATTAGAATATGAGAAGCTCATTTTCATGGATTCCATTAACCCTCTAAGGGTATCTCTCTTGCCTTCTATATATTCTAGCTTCTCACAAAGATCTATCTCACGTGTCCTAAGGTCTTTAACCAACACATTATCATCAATGATCTTGACACTCTCTCTTAAACTAGCTTATAACTTCAAATTTTCTCTTTTTAATTTAATAAATACTTCATATAATTCTCTAAATGCAAATTAAAGTTCACTCTCTTCAACCTCCTCATAACTCTCTCTCTCTCTCTCTCTCTCTCCCTCTCTCATAATCTTTTTGAGCTTCACAAACAAAGGCCTTGGAAGTGTCATATTTTAAGGTGTCATCGTCGGACAATATCTCACACTCACTAACATGACTAGACATGAACGCAGTAAAGTTACGCTCAATGGGGGAATCGGGTCCCTCTTCCTTATCACTATCATTTAGGGTTGCATTGAAGGAAATTGGTTGCTTACCCTCTCTCCCTAGTTTAGTGGAACACTCAAAAACCCTATGTCCATACCCTTCACAACCATAACATCTATTCGACTCATCCCTATTAAGATCTTCATTATGCTTTTTAGGGATTTTTTCGGCTTTGTCATACTTTGATTTATCAATTTTCTTAAAATCCTTTTTAATATTATCTTTATTGAATTTAAATTTTTTTCTAAATTTCCTTGCGAACATAGCCATCTCATCGAAATTAATGTCACTCTCATCATCCCAAACTACCTTTAACTTCTTTTGGGCTTTCAAAGTGACGCCCTTATCAGTTTTATTTTAATTTTTGGAGGGAAACACGTCTAGTTCATAGGTTTGTAAATCACCTACGGGTTCTTCTAGTTTCGTAGAGGCTAAAGATGGTAAAGAATTTAACACGGTCACTTTTGGAATAAACCTATCGGGTAAGGACTTTAAAATTTTCTTAACCACTCGGTCGTCGGGTATTTTCTCTCCTAAATTAAATGATGAATTTACTATATCGGAAAGTCTAGGATAAAATTCATAAAATGTTTTTTTTTCATTCATTTTGATGGTTTCAAATTGAGTAGTGAGGTTTTGGATTTAGAGGCTTTTACGACACTAGTTCCCTCGTGAGTGAGTTGTAATAAATCCCCAGCTTTCTTAGTGGTTTCACACGTCATGATACATTGGAATTCATCCGGTGTGACCACACTAAACAAGGCATTTAGACCTCGGAAATTAAAATTAGCAAGTTTAAATTCATTATCACTCCATCTATCTACAGGTTTTAGGATACGTTCATTTTATATTAAACAAGTAGGTGGAAACCACCCATTAACTACGAACAACCCAACCCTCTCATTTATGGACTTTAGTGCCGAATGCATACGAGCTTTCCAATATGCGTAATTAGAACCATCGAAAATAGAAAATTTTAAAAATGGGGAAAATTTCATTAAAAAAAATTCTAAAAAGATCTAAGCACAATAACTTAGTACTTCTAGCACTGATACCAATTTGAAAACGATAGTTTTTAACGCTTAAAGCTCCGATACCAGTTGTTGGAATATGTGGCCCCCAATTTTAAAAATTCTTAAAAATAATTTCCTTAAAGTGCGGAATATGATGGTTTAACTAAATACAACCTACAAAGTTTAATTTTGTCAAATTAAAATTAAACTAAACTAAAAGTGACATCAAATTAATTAACTAACAAAAATTCACTTAAACAAATTAACTCAATTCAAGTCCTAAAATTTGCCTACACAAATTAATTCATTTTTGCAAATTAGGCCATACCAAATTTTATCAAATTGAAATTAATGACTTGAACTAAATTAATTAAATATTACCCAAATTAATTTTAGCACCAAATTGAACTTTAGTGTGATAAAACTCAATTTTATCTTGAATTAGCTAAGCATGCATTCTAAGGTGATTTGCAAGATAAAGAGAAATAAATCACAATATGTCGCGATATACGAGGAAAACCCACAACAACAAAAAATCTCGCACGACCCCTAGCCTTAAGTCCACTACGTACGTAATTTTACAAATACAAGACAGATAAGTTACACAACTCGACTCGACTCCCTTCAAGACCTTGACGCGTCTTCTTGTAAAAACCTCTGCTTAGCCGATAATCCCGGACTCCACCGAAATCTTGGACTCCTCCAATGAAGCTTTTGGGCTCCGTCAACCATACACGGTGCCTTTCACCATATGAGAACGCCCTAGCAAAAACATGACTTCTTCTTTTATGGGAAATAGAAGCAAACCCAAACTTCTCCTTCTTTGTGGTAGAGGTGAACCAATGGTGCCGAAACAAACTCCAAGCAATAGATATATATATGTATAGAGGTACCTGGATAAAATAAACTGATTTATGGGTGTAAATACATATGTATGAAAGAATTTTCCTTTTTAGATTTAACACATGAAAAACTATGACTTTTGGTTGGAAGTATCTTCTCTCAAAAGATCTGTAAGGATGATCAAAATTCTTATGAAAAATATGGTCCCAAAGTTGATAAAAACTGTCAAAAAGTAGTGGGACAAAATAGTGGGAAAATGGACAAAAACTTCCAAAACTGTTTCCCGCAAAAAATCTCGTTGGAACGATATTTCTGGTTAAAATTAGTTACAAATCTCGTTGGCAAAGTTCATTTGAACGAACTCGTTAGAACGAGACTTCTAACGACAAATCAGTGTAGAATTGAGAAACTCATTGGTAAAACTCGTTCGAACGACATTCTTGTTCGAACGACAATTTTGAACTAAATGTCCGAATAGTCAAATTTTATTTTAAGCCCAAAAACTTTTTATTCGAAGTTCTAAAATAACTTTCTGAAAATAAAATTCGTTTTAAATAAAATTACACCCAATAAAAATATTCCAAGTCTCTACAAATATATATATATATATATAGCATTCATACCTTTGGAGACCTTGAAAATAATATGTTGTTGA